>UESW01004716.1:345159-658283 GCA_900491605.1 Calamus simplicifolius
GCTTTCCCTCTTTTCTTTGAGTGTTGAAAATCTCTTGATATACTCTTGAATAGCACTTGGATTTTCTTCAGAAGCTTCCTTGGATTTGAGCTTGAACACAGAAGGAACTTCCTTTGATTTCACACTCTTTCTTTCACTCTATTTTGAATCATGGATTTTTTCAACTAAAGCTCTGTTTTTCCAATTTTTCTCTTCTTTTCTTTGAAATAAATTCTCTCTATTCGTCTCTCTTTGATTTGAAAACAACTTCTCTATTTATAGATTCTGCAAGAATATAGCCATTAGAGACAAAGAAAATAGCCGTTAATCAAAAATCTTACCGTTAGAGCTGAGTTGGCATCCGTAAAAATTTCGCCCAGATTTGCTGGAGTCGACTCATGCTTTTCTCGAGTCGGCTCGAGCTCGTGATACTAAAATAGAAATGCTCATAAAGTTTAGGGGTCGACTCACCAAAAGTAAAGTGTCAACTCCTGAAAGTCGGGGGTCGACTCATGAAAAGTTGGGGTCGACTCGCGAAGTGCTCAGAAAAACACTCTTCTGGTGTCTGAGCGGAGTCGACTTGCACAGTCATGGAGTCGGCTCGACAAAATCGGGGGTCGACTCGTGAAATTACGTGGTCGACTCGAAACAGATACACATTTCTTTCTCTGAGTGGAGTCGACTCTGAAACTCAAGAGTCGGCTCCGGAACGTATCAAAAATCAGAAACTTTTCTGATTGACTTTAAAATCGTTCCAGATTCATTTTAATTCATATTATTGACTTGAATTCTATAAAATTGACATTAAGAATTAATTCAAGAAGTATTCCAAAAACTCATTGATTAATATATGAATTATAAAATTTCTTTTTGAAAGCTTAAAGTATAGAGCTTGAAGTTACTTTCAAAATGATTAATGTCAAACTTTAACATTCTTATTGATGTTCAAAATAAATTCATTGCACATGTAAATAAACTCATTGCATCTTTTATCATATTCATGGCTTTTAGTAATCATCAAAATCAAAAGGATTGGGGCATATAATTTTTCAATAATCTTCCAACACCCATGACACCCTAGTTCAAGACCCATGACACCCCAGTTCAAGACCCATGACACCCCAGTTCAAGACCCACGACACCCCCAGTTCAAGACCCACGATACCCTAGTTTAAGACCCACGACACCCCCAATTCAAGACCCATGATACCCCCAGTTCAAGACCCATGACACCCCAGTTTAAGACCCCCGACACCCTAGTTTAAGACCCACGACACCCTAGTTCAAGACCCATGACACCCCAGTTCAAGACCCATGACACCCCAGTTCAAGACCCATGACACCCCAGTTCAAGACCCACGACACCCTAGTTCAAGACCCATGACACCCCCAGTTAAAGACCCATGACACCCTAGTTCAAGACCCACGACACCCCCAGTTCAAGACCCATGATACCCTAGTTCAAGACCCACGATACCCCCAGTTCAAGACCCACGACACCCTAGTTCAAGACCCACGACACCCCAGTTCAAGACCCACGACACCCCCAGTTCAAGACCCACGCACCCTAGTTCAAGACCCACGACATCCCTAGTTCAAGACCCATGACACCCCAGTTCAAGACCCATGACACCCCTAGTTCAAGATCCAGGACACCCCAGTTCAAGACCCATGACACCCCAGTTCAAGACCCACGATACCCCAGTTCAAAACCCACGACACCCTAGTTCAAAACCCTACTCAAAAACCCACGACACCCTATTTTGGTTCCCCATTTTCTTACTCTGTTCCACTGTCTTCTTTCATATCGAAGCTCGGGAAATTCCTCTTGGTTCTAAGCTTTCGTTTGCAAAGCGTGATTCCTGGATCTCCCCCGATGGGAACTTTGCATTGGAGTTCTTTAGCCGCCCTGACGAACCTAACCAGTATAAAGTCGGCATTCGCTTCAACTCGAGATCGATCCCGTCCTCCGAGCAGGCGCCTGTATGGGTTGCCGGCGCTCATGTTTCTGTCGGATATAATTCGTTTCTTCAACTCAGTGAGGCCAGAGGTCTCGTTCTCTTCGACTCTTCGAAGGGAGCTGAGGTCTGGAGCAGCAACACTCACAACTCCTCCGTCGCTTCAGCCAGTCTCCGCGATGATGGGAATCTTGTTCTCTTGAATGCGCGCAAGGATGTCGTCTGGTAGAGCTTTGCCACTCCTTCGGATACTCTTCTTCCAGGCCAAAACCTTATGATTTTTTATCAGCAAAATCTAAATAACATGGCAGGTTGAAGTAGGCTGGAGGGAAAGGGCATTTTCGTCTTCACACCAATGGTGAAAGGGTGAACGACTTTTAATGGATGTACGATCAAAATATAACATTATCCCCTTACTATTCTGTTCCATCATGTCAGGCCACATGGGATCCATATGGACCAATAGAAGGAGCGATGCAGCCAACGTAGGACTTGCTGCACCGAAGGCGGTGTACAAAGTCTTTTCCTTCTTCTTGGATGTCTGAAGACAAAAACTACGATCAAAATATAACATTATTCCCTTGCTATTCTGTCCCATCATGTCAGGCCATATGGGATCCATGTGGATCAATAGAAAGGAGCGATGCAACCAACGTAGGACTTGCTGCACCGAAGACTGTGTACAAAGTCTTTTCCTTTTTCTTGGATGTCTGAAGACAAAAACCTTGAGCGGCCCACAGTCCATCCTAGTCATGGCAGAGAATATATGTTGATATGGCACTAAAAGCTAGGCTAGTAACAGTCTACCTACTACACATTAGGTTTCCAATCCATTTAATTGCCAGAAAGAGCAAGAGGGAGACATGTTGGCTACGAGGCTGCCATCGCCACCACTCACTCCCGACAATCTCGCATTCGTGGCTATAGAATCAAGTCATAAATGGAAATAAGCTGTAACCGTTTCGTTAGACGGTGAGTTTTGATTAAGGTTACCAATTTCGTTTCGGATTATGTTTCAATTTAGCTTATGAAACAAATTTTGATATCGGACCGTTTCGATGCTTCATTTTAAAATATATATATAAAAAAAAATTTAATTCTTTATAAATAATAATAACAACATAAAAATAAAAAATTTAAGTTTTTAAGAGTTTAAAATAAATAAATAAATAAATAAATAAATAAATATATATATATATATATATATAATGAAAAATTTATTCGTAATTCATATTCTTCATAAATAATAATAACAATATAAAAATAGAGTTTGAGTTTTTAAGAGATGCGACCATGGAGATAGGATAACTAAAATTTTTTTTGTTATTATATATATATATATTTAAAATAGGAATAGAGTAACTAGGATTTTTTTTAATATTATATATAATATTTTAAATAATTCTGAAAGGTTTAATAATTCATAAATTGATCTCCAAAACATATTTTATCGACCAAAAATCTTTCAAAACGAAAAGCAATACTTATCTTTTCAGATAAGCTACCAAAATGAAACGTCTCGATCGAAACCGAACGAAATTGATAACTTTAATTTTGGTCCTCAACCGTAGCTAATCAGCGAAAAACTACGATAATTCTCAGCGGGTACTCAAAATGTGTTCATTTAGATGAGCAGCCAAAAATAAGCTTCGTAGATGTTTACGGACTTCATTTGACGAACAGAAGATCATGAAACATAAGCAGTATTTTATTTGAATAGGTCCCATATAAACAATTCTCTTGTGGAAACATACACATTCTTGAACCGAGCCTACGAAACACAACAAGGCCCGAGCAACTTCAAAATGAGAACGCACAGCTCCTTTGATCCCGAAGAATAAGAGATGACAATGGATTACCAACTGAGTTGCTCTTGAGCACCTTAATGCCACCAATTGGGAATTATAAATTGCCAATAAGAAGGAAATTTTTGCCTCTTACGCAGATATCATCCCCAATAGGTAGACAACAATGCGGGCAGAGAATCAATTAGTACAACAACATGCTCATGAAATGGATGGAATGCCAAAGAATATCTAGTCCTTTAAAAGAGATGCAATGCTTCTTATCGATCTCTTGTCCTCTTTCATCTTCTCACTTCCTCCTCTCACCACTGATTGAGAGGAACTCAAAGCTTCGGTGAGGAGGATCATCACGGGAAACCCTTCCTGCAGTCTTCCGAGCAACTGATAAGACCCTTGGCTCAGGTCCAGAATGATGGAGTCTCTGGGTGGTGGATAGGCGGCCGCTTGAGACCAACCGGCTTGTGCGACTTGATTGCTGATCACTAGGATCTGCTGAACTTGGTCGGCTGCTCGAAATGACAGCCCTTTTTGATGTGCTGCCATTTCGAGAAGAGGATGCATGGGTTTTATCCGAGTCATGGACCTAATAGTCAAAGCAATATGTTGTTAAACATAATTCATTAAGAAACAAAACAAGTATTTAGAGAAGACTTCCATTTATCAAATAAGTAGACAACAAATAACAAAAATCATGCGATTTCCCAGCAAAGAACTTAAAATTGTCCATTAATTATGCTGTAATAATTCAAGCAGGCATTTCTGATAGTTGTGCCATTTCTGTAAGGAGACAATGCAGTGTTTGAAAAACACAAAATATCCAAATTGATTTTTGATCTGCATTACTTCTCAATAGAAAGAAACTAATGCAGGAAAAAAGGGAACGTAATATTCTACGCAGAGCAATATCATTTGCATTTGGACAGCGGAACAAAAACTGCAGATTACACTTGACCTACATCAAGTACTTGTTATGGAGGTGCTTTGCTCCTTCATAAGGCAAGAAAAGTTGGTAGATTTATCGGCATTTTTTTTTCTCAACTAGACCTCTTAATTATCACTCTCGAACAAAAATTGGAACTTGACCACCTTCAAATTGTCTGGAGTCTGCATTAATGAAGCTCCAGAAAACATCCAAGACTGTCAGCATGCCAATCAAAGATAAGATTGGAGTTGTCACCACTACCATCCTTCATTAACCCACTAACACTGAAACACATGAAGAGCATTCTTTATAACAATCAGATTGGACTTACCTTTATTTGACACAAAACAATGACGACAACAACAACTAAGCCTTAATCTCAAAACTAGTTGGCATTAGTGTTTTTAAAATCGTAGGCACACTTTAAGCGCAAAAGGGTCTTAGACCATAGTGAGAAGCATATTTTTTGAATAATAAAATAATTTATATAAGATTTATATATATAATAGAAAACATTAAAAAACCATGACAGTAATATATTTAGTCTAGTAATTCAGTGGAAAGATTCCTCTTTTCCGGTTGAAAGCTGTAGTCTTTTAATGTCTTTCTTTCTCTTTCTCAGATGATAGCATAATTTTTGGTATTCCACCTCTTTGTCTTCTTATTTTTAGCCTTTTTTTATTAGATAAGTAAAATAGTTATGTATCAGATAGTACATCATAAAGTCAATAAAAATTAATAGATATAATAGATTTAAAAAAAATACAAATATAGTTTATGAAGAAATGCATGTTTTTCTTGCATCTCAAATCAGATTAAAAGTATATTTTTTTTCATCTCATGTATGCCTAAATGAAGGCACCTTACTCAGGCTATAAAAAGCATTTAACCCTTAGCACCTTACTTCTCGCACCTTATGCCTACCTTAGGTGCCTTGCACCTCATGCTTTAGTTGCGCATTAGGTACCCCTTTAACAAGGCTGGTTGAGGTCAACCATGCTTACCTTTGTTTAAGCTCTTACAAATTGAGGGAGACCAGCTTGAACTTCACAATTCAAAAAAATTTAAGTGGTATGCAACTCCGGCAGCCTTAACAATACTTACAAATGAAAACATGGTTCCATTGGAAGACAGCTCACAGGTAGCTAACCAAGGACAAGGCAACTTGAAAATCAGCTAAGTCAACTTGACTCAGTAAGTTTTCAAGAGGGTTCCAAATCAAAAACTAAGTCCATAATTTTTTTATCATAGTTTCCTTCCTAAACATTCATTTGCACAAACATAGAAGTACATATAAGACAGAGCACTGAAACCCAATGGTTCTCAAAATCTAGCCCAAGCACCTATGCAAAAACATGGGGATCGACAAAGGAGTGTGAAGTAGAAAGGCCTGAATGCTTCTCCCATGACCAATGCCAAATTTGAAGAGAATAAAATAATACATTAAAAAATTTCATATTTATACATTGCAAGAAAAAGAGAGAGAGATAGATCAAGAATTATAATAGGAGGAAGTAATAAAGTATGACTTAATATCTTTACATTTTACATAAAGTATGGCTTTAAACCATGAGTACAATGAAAAAAGATTCATATAGCCAACTTTGGGATTAAGGCTTTGCTGTTGTTAGATAAGAATTCCTCACATTTATAATATATATTCTATGCCTTTTGGTTGAGTGGATGCTCAAGTTGACTCAAATTACTCCATACGAAAATTTAAGTTAGGACGGTAATTGGGCTACATTAAGTCGATCATATAGATTCATGACCTTGAAAACGATGTATAAAATGATATATTGACATCTAAAGCATCAAATACTTGAAAAGTTTTCCACATGACATGGCAAAGAAATGTGTCAAGTGATGATACCTTTGATCGATGTGAGCAAGATAATAAATGAAGCATTGAGCCATAAAGTGTCATGTCCATGGTATGCCGTACTCAAAGGTATCAGTGCGCACCAAATCTTGGTGCATTGAACTAACCTAATGTGCCAAGTGTACCAACATTGTACTAGTGGTACCAAGATAGCGAACCTTGGACACATCCATATCTATATCCAAAAACTAGTGTTTACGTACGTGTCTGTGTTCTGTCCAAGGGATTGAGATGATTCTCACAAACACACAATAGTAGAAAGGAACAGGTCAGTCCAAAAAACGTCAAAAGAAATGTACAAACATCTTTCCTCAACTGCAACCATAAGTTGCTCCAAATAACAAAGCAGAGAGAGTTGTTGAACATCTAGAACCATAACTCTTAAATCAATATAATATAGTAAGTGTTATCCTAGGTGCTCTTCATTTCAGTAATGCTTTTCAAGGAAAGAAACACACACAATCCTCCCAATTTTCTTATCAAATGTTCTCTTAATGATCACAGAGGAAAACCAATGTAGATCTCAACAATATCAATAAGGATGATATTTAAAACCCTAATATATAATAATTAAAGATAAGTTCAGTGCCCCAATATAAAAAGAAATTAACTTCTAAGAGCACTTATGCACAAGGTGAAACTAAGTTTGAATAATATAACTTCATGGATTTCAAGGTTGTCAAATGACTTGCAACAATCCCAGGATTTTAACTCTTTAAAGGCCTAGGCTGAAGATCTAGGCAGCCAGCAGGAGCCTAGGTGAAAAAAAGACAAAAAGTTAATACAATTTTATGGTTTCATACGGTCTGATATAGTTCAAAAAAATCATATTAGAGAAAATCATGTTGATAAACAGGAACACTAAACAGGACAATTGTCGACTATGTAAAATATGCGATAGTGAAATCTCTGATATGATTACTTTCGTTTTACTTAATCTTTTTCACTATTAGGCGATCAAAAGAATGTAAAGCTTCTCAGAAATATCACATGTTGAAGTATCAATTATTACCAATAGAAAACATGTTAGAACTTCTTCAAATTTAGTCCCATTAAGAAATCAACAAACAAAGCACCCTTGAGAAAAAAGCATACCCCAGGCAGCAACACCTGCTTAGGTGCCAACCGGGCACCTGGACAACAAATTTACCCAAAGGCCTGGAAAGAATGAGGTGCCTAGGCAGTTGGATTGTCTAGTGCCAAGATCGGACCTCCTAGGCACTCGAGCAGACACATGACAAACTTGATAAATTGTATAAAAAGACGCTTGTAATAAGCTTGGCATGAGATTGTACTTAGATGTGTGGTATCTTTGGGACAAAAAAAGGGCAATACCTCTAATGGAAGATGAGATTATGGAAATAAACACACAGTAAGCTTCAGTCAAGAATGTAATATTGCAAATCTAGAATATAACAGTGGAGCATGTAGACCAAACAAATACTTGATATTATAACTTTGTACAATATTTCTACAAAATCAAGCAAGAGGTACATGGACAATTTTAGATCCAGGGAAGAATGAATAATCCAAGAAACTACAGCTACTATAACTTACAGCCTCTTTGGGTGATAACAGTGAATCCTCTAAAGCCTTGTGCTTCAAATGGTCTCCATGTTGACCAGAACCTGAACCATGTCTCCTAGCAAATGCTTCAACTGCACCAGAGAACCTATCACGAATCTCTTGCCCTACTGGAAAAAAAGAGAGAAATCTTAAGCTGTCAGGGATATCGAAGATTGCATGTGTACCCTTCCCAGTTGATAACTTCACTAGATTTCAAAAACCTACCAAAAGTTTTTTCTGCCCTTTCTGCAGATGGGCCAACAGCACCACCTGTTCTTCCATTTGGCTGCTGAAAAATAAGAAACAATGGAATATAAGTGCATGAGAGCAGGAACATAGGCCCAACCCTAGAATATGGAAGGCAGCTGATGGTACATACTCTCACTCTAGGATTGGAACCAATCTGAGGATACTTCAATACGGTCCAATCAAATACATAATCAAACTGGTAACCTGCATGGTGCTTTGGTCAGGAGCAACATAGCATATTCTAGAAAAAGGCAGACAGAACTTCCAGTGATGTCTTTGATTGCTTGAGTGCAAATAACAGCGGAAAATATTTGAAAATCAACACAAACCACATTAGTCAAACCAACCTTCTCGAATAAAGAGGTCACGGAAAAGTCTCTTCAGATAAGAGTAATCTGGCTTGTCCTCAAAACGCAATGATCGACAATAATGGAAGTATGAAATAAACTCCGATGGAAATGATTTGCACAACACCTGCCTCACAATGTTGTGCAATATATTTTAGCAACCTCCCCACAATTGCATTGGAAATGTAATCATATGATCATCACACTTAAGATCTTTAAATGCCCTTATGTAAAAATTGAAAGATACAAAAAAAAAAAAACACAAGAACATTTAAAGTACCTCAACTGGAGTAAGCATTTTCTTTTCACTAATCTTGTCATACTTCTGCTTTTTAGTGCCAGCTTTTAAACCCTGCCAGGGAAGGCTGAAGTGCAAATACCAAAAATATAAATAAGAACATAAAAGAAGCATAACCATATAAGCGCACCCATCACATGTAAAAGAAGGAAAAGAAACATAACTCACAAAGCTAACCTTCCTCTTAGGAAATACATAAGCACATAACCAAGGGACTCCAAATCATCTCTCCTGCTTTGTTCTGCAGGCAAATAGATCAAGAAAAAATAAATGCTGAACCAATCAAGGATATGAAACTGGCAGAGAGTCAAAATAGGTGAGCATGACACACACCAACTCCAAGATGAGTATTGACACTGGCATATCTTGCCGTTCCTGTAAGATTCTTGTTCTCCCTGTAAAAAGGGATTTATTGCAACTTTAGTGATATGGAGGTTTCCATTAAGGCATATTGTAAAAAATATTGTCAATGAAACAAACATACACAACAATAGACATGGTTGCCCGTGTACAACCATACAAAGGAAAAATGAAAACAGTTCCAAGGAACCATAAAGTGTTTTACATGTCAAAGTCTGAATGCTATGGTATAAAACATATCAAGCATACATATACACATGAAAATGTATATTTTTTTGCATACATGGATCACAAATATACAATGAAAATCTCATATGTATTAGCTTGCAAGAAAAAATAAAGATGGCATTGGGACTGATACAAATTTTAGATAAACAAATTTCAGAAATAAAAATAACAACTTAATATAGTTCCACACATAAGGATGGTTATGGCATCATGGGCCACACCAAGTCTCATATTTGAGATACCGACGTAGTTGGAGGCCCCAGTCCAACTAACACCACAGAAATCTATTGGAATTAGGCTAGCCAACCATACATGCAAAGGCTTAAGCCAGGTTCAAGTTGAGATCATCTCATTTAATAATTCAAAGCAAGACACGCCATTTGAGAGAGAGAAAAAAGGCTATATCTTCACGATCCTTGTGCAATAGCCATTCAAGAAGCCATGCATGTTCATGCATGCATGTGTGTGATGCATGCAATTGTGTATGACAGGATCTTTGCATTTGCTGCTTTGCAACTTCACTTTGAAACAGACCAAAGAAGAGTTCAAGCTCTAGCTGCTGCTGCAAGCTGCCAGCTTCCCCATTGATTTTGGTAGCTGTGAACCATGTAAGAAGAAAATGGAGAGGTCTACTAACTTAGTGAATTCTGGGAGACAGGATTTCGGCAAATAGTTAGTTAGAAGAGCGGTTTCCTGTAAAGTTGTGAACCTTTTATTATCCCTTTTTTGGTGCTGCATTTTTCAACGTAATTTGTGCTGTATCCAGGAATTTCTTTGAAAATTGATCATATCAAATATTTGCCAAGTAATATATACCTCATCAGGATCCGAATTGGGTAGACAGGGTGCTGTTAGATTCTACAATTGCTTTATTTGGGCTATTTTAATAGGAGGAATAAATTGGTGCAAAATGGAGGAATAGGCTGAAAAGGCTCAGATGAAAATATTCAACCATTTTGATTGAATAGCTTCGTCTGAGTTAAACTGAAGTACCTAAAAGGCGCTTTCAGCTTTTCTATGATCCCAGAAGTATCTTCCTTAAACATGCTTTCTTTAATGTCAAAAGGATCGTTTGACAAAATAAAGCTGGATAAGTGTTTTTTTATTCAGGCTTATCTGAGTTCATTGCCAAGAAGTTTGTTTCAAGAGAAGCAAGCTGAATAAGTGGGATTTGTCCAGGTTTATTCCAGCTTATAACGAATAAGGACTTAAGTCAACCAAATTGTAAGCCAGGTCAGTTAACTTCAAGTTGAAATTTTGGTTAACTGCCCAACTTGAGCCAAACTTGGTTCCTGCTACAGCTCCCAACCCAAAACACCCTAAAGCTGATGGTTTGCACCAATTTAAAAGGGTCCAACAAGACCTTACCAAACTATATCATATCTATCAACATGAATCCTTTCTACATCAGCTTGATCTGATCTGACCTCGACAAGTGTAAATCATGTTTGGGTTCAAGAGTTTTGAGTTAAATAGGATTTAAGTTCTGGTTTTGAGTTTAATTTCAAGCTGGGTTTGGGCTGATTATTTTCCTACTTGGATGAGGTATGGGCTGGCCTAAACCCACCAACCAAACCAAGTTGCAATCATAAATACCAGTATAGGAAAAATGCGAGCAATCTATACACTACACATACAACAATAAGGGCTTGAGAATTTAAAAAACACAAAGATAGTTGATTGGACCACTGTATACTAATACTGTGTTTATGTAACTAAAAGCAAGTTGATGCAAAATACAGAGTATTTGGATATAAAGACCAAAGCAAATCCTATAAACACTTCCAAAAATCATTTTACAGCATTAATCCAGAGCAAAAGAATTTCCTGATGATAGAGAAAAGTAAACAAAATACAAGGTCACTTTGTCTAAATTATTTTTTGGGGATCAGAATCTCATATCCTTAAGCACAATCTTGACAGGGCTATGTTAATATCAGAAAATTCCATTGATATGTTAAGATGATATACGATTGTTGATAACTCACGGTTCAACTTTTGCTTTTAGTTGTCTGCATAAGTTGAAGGTATGCCTACCACTACAATGTTCAGGAATCTCCAAAAATCCCTATTCAACATCTCTGCTGTTCAATTTCTACTTGTAAATAACAAGCTTTAGTGATGATGAATATGAATCAATGCAAGGTCACTGACAATGATGAACACAAGATCACAGACAATGATGAACAGAGCACAATAACTTTAACATATACAAACTGGCTAGCCAAACTGAAAAGAGCATGATGTGAAAAGCAGGGAATATGAACAACTTGTTTTGGAACAAATTGTTCACCATTTCACCTAACTTGCAGGCTCACAAATTATGCACTGACTAAACCAATTGGTTCACTTTGTGAAGCAGTTAGAACTCAGGGCTTTGTCAGGGAACAGGAGAAACGAGGGGTTTGAGCCAGTTACAAGTTACACATTGACAGAACCAATTAGTTCATTTCAAACCAGGTTGAATTAGGGCTAAATTAACTTAGTCTACTATCAAGGAACAAGAGAGACAATAAGCTTGAGAGAATAAAGCTAGCAAAATGAACCACCACCATGTCAAGCAACAGATCATTCGCTGAAGCTAGCAATCAATGCCTAAGCAGCTTTAATAAAGTAGCTCACTTGTTTTTGGAGGATTTGTGTTTTATAGGGTGAAGGAATTATGCCTTAGCAATGACTGTGCAGATTAATCAACTCATTTTAAAAATATCTAGTCTAACTCCTTAAGGAGGCTTGCTAGATATCTGAACTTCATGTAAGTTAAAAAGAATGAAAGTTGAAGTAGCTAGGCTCCTCCTCCATGCAAAGACTAGAAATGGTGTATGGAAGAAGCCACCTTATCTCCATTTTAGTTCTCCTTTTGCAACATATGATCTCATGATTTGCAGAATATGTAACAAGTATGCAGCTCTTTTTCTTACTCCGCAGTATCAAGCATGACCTTAAATAAAACTACAAGTTGAATGACATATGATCTCATGATTTGCAAAATATGCAGCTCTTACTCCGCAGTATCAAGCATGACCTTAAATAAAACTACAAGTTGAATGACATATGATCTCATGATTTGCAAAATATGCAGCTCTTTTTCTTATTCCATTTGCAACATATGTAGCAACAAGTATGCAGCTCTTTTTCTTACTCCACATTATCAAACATGATCTTAAATAAAAGTTGAATGACATAATCAAATTCAAATTCAGCTCATAAATAAATACAACAATAACAACAAAGCCTTGTTCCCAAACTAGTTGGGCTAGCTACATGAATCCTTTTCCTCCACTCTGCTTGGTTTAGAGTTATGTGTGTGTGTATTTGTAAGATGCCAAGTTATTAAATCTTTTATTACTCGCTCACAAGTATATATAAGTAAAATTAACAGCTGATCTTTAATACCAGCATGCAGGAAAAGGAAAATTTTAATCTGAAAGTGAAATGAGAAGTAAATCACTCTTTACCTGTAAGGAATATGCTTATGAGTTTGCAGGTCTCTATATTTTTTTGCAAGGCCATAATCAATAACATAAACCTGATATAAAGAGCACAATGTCAAAATAGCATAGAATGATAGTCATATTTTGTATTTGAATATAAATATAACATAATGAAGGTACATTTATCCAGCTGGACTAGCAATTTAACATCGATTGAAGATGCATAGGCAAAACCCTAAACTTCAAATGCACAACCTGAATATGTAGGATACAATTAAAGAAAAGTTGAGCAGATAAAGGCAAAAAATGCAACAGTGGAGAACCAGCAAAAACTAATGCTGCATATATGGCACTAAATCAGAACAGAAAAATGCAAATATTTCCTCCTACTATCTGGCTTAGCTTTTTTTGACATTCTAATGACTATCGTCTTTACTTTTAATTGTTCACCACTAACAACTGCAGCACACAAATAGTAAGTTGAACAGATAAAGGCAAAAATGCAACAGTGGAGAACCAGCAAAAACTAATGCTGCATATATGGCACTAAATCAGAACAGAAAAATGCAAATATTTCCTCCTACTATCTGGCTTAGCTTTTTTTGACATTCTAATGACTATCGTCTTTACTTTTAATTGTTCACCACTAACAACTGCAGCACACAAATAGTCAGATGCTAGCATTCACTGATGGTTCTTGTTATAATGCTCAAGTTTCAAACATAGTTGCTACAAGTCCCAACTAGATCTAAGGGCCCCAAGGTTTGCTAAACCGAACCAGCACCCGAAATCGAACCATGCTGCACCGAAGAAGGCTGACGACAGCAAGTAAGCCAGAGAGAGGAAAGAAAGGAAGCAGAGGGAGGGCAGGGAGAAGATGCATATCTTGTTACAACGGGCAAGCAACGATGGTGACCAGTAAGAGAAGAGGGTGACTGGTGAAAAGACAGACAGCAGTGAAGGTTGCCACAAGCGAAAAGGAAGATAAGCGAGCACCAGGAAATAAGATTAGAGCTTCAAGAAAGAGGCGAATTGATGGGCTTTATATTTAATAAACAAATCAGTTTGATGGATCCAAACCTGCGACCCATAGCACCCAAAACTGGAACACATACCGAATTGACTTGCCAAACCGATCCAGTTCCTGGCTGGTTCAGGTCAATTCAGCCTGCCATGAAGGGCCTGTTTAGCAAAGCATTTGGTACTAAAGCTTTTGGTCATAGTGCTTTTGTAAAAAGCTACTTATTGTTTGGTAACTATATGTCCAAAGTATTTGGGATTTTAACATCTATTTAGTAACCAAACTAAGAAAGTGCTTTTAGAATGAGAAATGACAATATAAAAGACATTGAGTAATCTTCCAATTGTCTAACTATTTAGGTAAAGTGACCTGGCTTACAAAAGGGGAAAGGCCAAAAGAAACATGTGTTACTTAATTTAGTTTTGTGTGATGGATTCCAAGTCTTTTTCTCTATGATGGATACCATTCTATCATCTTTGTCTTATTTGCAGCTCTAAACCATCCATGGCAACATTACAAGCTCTTAGCCACTTGAAATCTCAAATTTACTTGATCGTTCATGATAATATGTGAATGGAAAACACTATCACATGCCAAAAGTACTATAATCAAGTACCATACTGCTCCTGTTGTCAATATATGTCCCACTGCATATATGATTATAAAATCAATCTTCATTACTCAATGAAATCTTATTATAAGGTTTCATTATTGGTGAATATTAATTCTACTATTTGGAATACGATGAAGTTCGGCATATAATATAACATGCTAACAGCAAACAAGAATAACAACAACATCAGACTGGTGCGATTACCTGCTCTCAAATAAGGATATCAAACAAAATGTGCACACACACAAAAAAAAAAAGGAATTTGAAGAAATTGATCGCCCTCTCCATTATGCAATTCATTGCAAATCCAATATACGCTGGGTGTATATGATAAGAAATGAGTGATTAAGAAAAAGGAACATCATTCCAATTGTTATCAATTAACTCCTAGCCTGAAATCAATATATGTCAAATTATGTGAATATTATTCAGTAACACCTTTGACATGCTAAGATAACAAATTTTAAATTAACACAATGGAAAAGTTAAATCGATTGACAGTAACCAGAAGTCAAGAGAACAAATATTACATGTAAATAACCATGGTGACTTGAAAATCAGAACTACTAGAATTCCAATAGGCAATCAAGTCTGGTATAGACAAATATCTAGATATGCTGCCTAAACAGATAAGCCTATGGATTCTTTCTCCTAGTCAGAAACTCCCAAAAATAATAATTTCAAGGATAAACCAATGTAAAAAGAAAAAAAAAATTTAAAAAAATCTCCACGACATTTTATAAAAGCTAATCTTATGGAAACCAACTATGCAATTTTTGCTTTGAACTGTTATATACCGTAGCAATGAGATAGTCACAAACCTGATTTGCTTTACGGCCTAAACCCATGAGGAAATTGTCTGGCTTAATATCACGATGAAGAAAGCCCCTCGAGTGCATATATTCAACTCGGTTAAGCTGTGCACAAACATAAATAGACAACGAAACCAGTTAAAATCATCAAAATAACATGATTCAATTAGAACGAATTTTCAATTAATAGCAACGGGTAAAAAGCCTCCTCTCTTTTTTGATAAACGGTCATCCTCATTAAGAACGTAATATAGTGAAAGGTGAGAAACTGGTATAGTGAGAAAATGGTGCACTTACTAATTGATCAGCAAGCATAAGTACTGTTTTCAATGACAATTTCCGGTTGCAGTAATTAAACAGATCTTCCAAGCTTGGTCCAAGAAGATCGATGACCATGACATTGTAGTCTCCTTCCACACCAAACCACTTCAAGTGGGGAATTCCAGCTTTTTTTAAACAGCATAAAACAAAGATATCACCAAGACTGAATATATAAACAAATGAGCCACACATCTAGAGACTACTAACTTACTTCCGCCTTGAAGAAGCATGTACAATTTAGACTCATAGTGAAGCTGGGGATGTTTCGTCTTCACAGATTCCTGATGATTATGGTATATAAATGGAAATTAGATAATAAAATTTATCTGTCAGCATTAAAGATATAATATTGAGTATAAACTATTTTGCAGGCAGAATTTTGAACAGATGCAAGACAAAGCTATAAATAAAGTTTTGCAGTCATTTTAATTCCCCTATACAGTTCATTGCAACCCACATGATGCTTTGGCTATATGGATCCTTTCACAATGTCAGGAACCCATACATAAAATTTTACCAAAATTCAGTTTTCCATATCACTTCTATTACATGTAATATCAACCCACTCCTGCAAATTGAAAATTGCCAAGACCCTTCTCCATGGACCAAGCAACAAACACTAACTCAACTTCTCATTCTACTTAAAGAACAATAAAATTTGACTATAACTTCATACTCTACTGGGAATCCGCAGGTTTTACTCAAGGACTGCTAAACTAGGAAGCTGAAACCAGAAAGGAACAGGGAGGAATTGTTAAATCATAAATCAAGCCACATGGTTAAGCAGGGGGAAACTTCTCAAAAGTATGGTCGGTGCCTTACAGGTGAATACCAAGTCTATTACATTTAAGAAGATACATGGATGTAATTTGCTGCTTAATCTTAATTAAACCAGCATATATCATAGTACCACATATATATAAACATAGCTTGACTTGGTTTATGGATAAATTAATCAAACATATTCAAAATGATATCCCATGGTATATGTTATTTGCAGATGATATAGTGTTGATTTATGAAACTAAATCTGAAGTAAATGCTAAGCTAGAGATTTGAAAAGAGGCTTTAAAATCTAAAGGTTTTAAGAGTAGCAGAACTAAAACTGAATACATGAAATGTAATTTTAGTGAGAGTAGAAAGACAAAAGAAGAAACAATGAAGATTGCAAGCCAAGAGATATCAAGGAGTAAAAAATTTAGGTATTTGGGATCAATTATCCAACAAGAATGTTAAATAGATGAAGATGTGAATCATAGAGTTAAAGTAGGATGGATTAAGTGGAGTGCTTCGAGAGTATTTTATGATCGGCGCATCCCATTAAAATTTTAAAAAAAAATTCTATAAAACTGATGTTAGGATAGCTATGCTATATGGAACAGAGTGTTGGGCAATATTGAAACAACATATGAATAAATTAAGTGTAACAGAAATGCACATGTTAAGATGGATATGTGGTAAAACTTTAAAAGATAAAATTAGAAATAAACATATAAGAGAAATGATAGGAGCAGCCCCAATTAAAAATAAAATGATAGAAAATCGATTACAGTGATTTGGACATACACAACGTAGACCTTTAAATGCTCTAGATAGAAAGAGTGATCTTTTAACAATTCATGGTAAGGATAGAGATAGAGGTAGACCTAAACTAATATGAACAGAAATAATTAAAAAATATATAATTATTTATAATTTGAATGTCGACTTGGTCCTGAATAGAGCAGAGTGAAGGAAGCAGATTCATGTAGCTGACCCCATGTAGTTGAAAAAAGGCTTAGATGAGTTGAGTTGAGTTGATAGCTTGACTTGGTTGCACTCAAAAGAATCTCCATTCAAACCTAGTCAGGCTTAGATTAAGATGATGAGAGTCCTGCATCAATGATCAAGTCGTTGGATGTAATTGACAATCTCTAAAATGCTTGAACACCAAAATATCATGTGATTTAAAGACTTTTAGTTTATGCATCTAGTGATAAAAAATACATAAATTGTATCTAACTTTTGAACCACTTGTTATGTAAGCTAGAGGCCTCCAAATTATATAATTTTTGGTGTGTAACTATTTTAAAGATAGTAGATTGCATCTAATAGCTCAAATCATCGATGTAATACTTCTATAATATAATATAAACCTGATTGGATCTGAATGGATGGCCCACTTAAATGTATATAGGTACACTCAAGTAGATTGTCTACCCAGATCCGATCAAGTCTATATGGTACTACGGGGTATATCGATGACATGAATTATTAGATGTGATCTACTATTTTAAAATGGTTACATACTAAAAATCATGTAATTTTGAGACCCTTGGTTCATACATCACATGGTTCAAAAATTAAATGATTTTGATAACATAAAATAATACATATTTTTTAATCATTTGATGCACAAGCTAAAAGTCTCTAAATCACATAATTTTTGATATTCAAACATTTTGGAGATATGTATGAATGTATGTAAAATAGTGTAATATGAAAGATGTAGAATAGATATGGACAAAAATCATCATATGTAAAAAGAATGCCTAGTGCCACACCAGCACCTTACAAGTTGCTTAAATTCTAAGAGGAAAGTCCTTTAGCCAAAATTATCCATCTTGAAAGTAAATATACATACATGCATAAAGAAAAACATGTGCCAGTTTATAAAGAATTTATTCACTCCATTGCAGATACTTGCATTCTTAAACATATGAAATGTCACACAGTCTTGGGAAATTAAGGAAGGGGGAAACATGGCAGAAGAAAAACTTGAAAAAAAAGTTCTAGACTTCATATGACTTCAGACGTCAAAGAAGACTTTCAGCGCATACCAATTTGATGGCCACTTCTTCTCCACTCTGTATATTAACACCTATGCCATATCAACACAAAAAATAAATAAATAACATAAAATCTCTCATCAACATAAAATATAAAACACAAATTACAAAAAAGCATATCAATAAAAAAAAAGGAAAAGCTATTAACCTAGATAGAGCTCGCCAAACGAGCCACTTCCGATCTTCCTCCCGAGCTTAAACTTCCCACCGATGACATGCTCCATGATAATTTATAAAATAAAAGACAAGATCCAAACAACAAAATAGGCCAGTACCGATCCAATACCCCCAAAAAGCTTCTTATTTTGGAAAAAGAATCCTCGAATACTTCAGAAAAAAATTTGTAAGAAAAAAGAAATATTTCTGTGTATAATAATCCACCATATACCCTTTCAAGGACTCCAATCTTCCAAGACGGAACCAAAATCAGAAGCCTCAGATAAATGTTCCTCCAATCTTTAAAGATCTACGACCAGCCCCAAGCCGGAACCCTAGATCACCAACCACGTAACTTCTCTCCTCGCATTCCCAACATGTCAGGGGCCTACATTACCATCGAATCGAAACCAATGACTCCACCCCAATCAGCAGACGCTCCGCATTCCGATTCCCGCACCACCAGCTTCCAGAATCTGGCATCCAGAATCGCAACCCTAAGAATCCCCACCGCGGAAGCCGTCGGGCCCTAGGAATCGATCCACATTAACGCGGAATCGACGCGCATGCCACCGCCGCCGTCGATCCGGACCAGAACCGCCTCGAATCCCTCCCCCTGGGCTCGAGTAATTCCGTGAGATCGGACGGATTAACGAGGCAGAAGGGGAAATCGATATCGATCGCAGAGGAAGATCGAATGAAGCGAACGAGGCCGAGGGATGAGGGATTTTTGGGAGATCGTGGGGGAGGGGGAGGGGGAACGGGGGAGATTCCCAAGTTATGAACGGTTCGTTCAGAGCGAGAGAAAAAGAGAGGAGGGGAGGGAGGGAGGGAGGAGACACAGGCGGAAAAGGAGGGAGTTTGGAGAGGTGGAAGACGTTGAGATGATGCCCAAAAAGGCACAAAGTCTGGTGGAATTTTATTTTATTTTATTTTATTTTTTAATATTTTATTCTATATATATATATATATATATATATATATATATATATATATATATATATATATATATATATTGGTTAATTCCGCTTGTCTCTTTTTTCTAAAAGGCGTCGGTTGAAAATTGACCAGATATCGGACCCTAAATATTTATTCCAGCTTATCTGGCTCATTAAAATTATAATTAACTAATCCACTAAGATTTGTTTGAAATAGAAATGTACCCAAAAAGATTGATTTATAATATACGGTTTCCATTCAACTAGCTGTAGCTGATAAAATCTTATTCTATAATACTATTTGATTTTATATAGAAAAGTAATAAATAAGAGACAAGCGTTTATTCAAGAAATTTATATCATGTACTTGATAAATCTTTTTTCTTGTTTTCTTCGATGGATTAAAATTTATAAAAATATATTTTCTTTAATTTAAATAAATATTTAATTCATGAGTCAAAAAAAAAAAAAAAAAAAAAAAAAACACGCACAAATCGGATAATTGTAGTTAAAATTCAAGTTTAGTCACACCTTAATTTAAGGCGTTGTAATTATTTGAGCTTGGTTAGAACAAGAAATGCAAAAAAAGCCAATTGATGCCAACCAAGATTCTACCAATTTGATTAATCTTATCATTAAATTATTTTCATCATGATATTATTCTGGGGCATGTAAAATAATACTGGATTCTCTTTCCCCTTCGGTACGGCTTATGCTTGCCATTAGAAAACTTATGGAGTAGGCATGCACACATAATACATTAGGACCATCGATCAAGTTGAATTAACCCGCGACCCACCCATCAAGCCATTAGAAAAGGACTGATTAAGTTAAAACGAGTCCCATAAACACTCTAAATCCAATTATTACCCATATCATTATATATATATAGATGGATTTCAACAAAAAAAAAAAACCCATTTATATTTTATACACCATCGTTACCCTTTTTTTTTAAAAAAATAATTAAACAAAAGTAAATACTAATTCAAAGCAATAAGCAAAAATTCTAAAACAAAATGCTTTTATAGAAATTAAACAAATGGCTTTTAAACTAATAAATATTTAATTTATAATAAAAATAATTAAAAAAATAAAATTAGTTATAATTTGAGTGCCGATTTACTTCTGAATAGAGCAGAAGCATGTTTATATAGTCAATTTCATGTAATTAAAAAAAATTAGATAAATTGAGTTGAATTTCGAAAGAATGAATGATATATACAATGCACTGTATGTTTCAATTATGTTTCTTTTTTCGAAGCATGCAACACGTTATGGTTCTAATCCAATAATTTATACTAATTAGATAAAATCTAATACACCAAACAAGATTCATAAAAAGTGTAGCATCAAATGATGAGTCTAGCACATACGCTCACCAACAAATAATAATTATAATCAAAATTTAATTTTAGTTGCACCTTAACCTCAGAGGTTGTAATAAATTAAGCTTGGCAAGAGCAAGTAATGCAAGTGGCTTGGTTGGTGTCAAACAAGGTTCTGCGGATATTTTGGCAAGATTAATTTTATCATTAAATTATTTTTATTATAATATTATTGTACGGCTTATGTTTGCCACCTACACTGCCAAGCATATAAATTGTTGTATGTTTGCTCGTAGCTTTCTGCGAGTACGGCCAACGTTTGCTGTACAAGAAAACTTATGAAGTGGGTATGCGCACATAAAATATATTCGGTCCATCCATCAAGTTGAATTAATTAGCTATTTAGATATTAATTCATTAAAAAAGATTGATGAAGTTAAAACAAAACCGCTAACACCCACTCAATTGTTCGTGTTTGTGTTATAGCCAAGCATTATCCAGGCAAATAGATTCATATCAATTTCAAAGCCCAAAAAAATCATTCTTGGATTAGATGCTTTAAAAAAAATAATTTATAGGATAAATAATAGAGTAAAACAAATAAAAACCAACATCATAGAAGTATATATAAACTCTTTAAATATTTATTCTATAAAATATATATTATTATGTTCAAAATAAACGGCTAGCAATAAATATTTAGCCTATAATACTAAACGAAAATATTATAAAAATAAAAAAATTATTGAAATATGGTTTATCCCAAAATATATGCATAATATGCCATAACCCTAATTAAGTAGTTTTATTTATTTCTACAATATTTCTTTTTTATTTCTATAATTATTTTTTTTACTACAAACTAGACATTTATTGATTCAAACTAATTATTTATTTAAATATATTATTATTTATTTTACTGAATAAATGTTTACCGTTGTCCTAATAGTTTAGGCTAGCTGTTTGTTTGGAATATGATGGTGTTTATTTTGCAAATAAATATTTATCATCACCTCAAAAAAATTAGCATTTATTTTCATTGTATTTATGCTTATTCGTTATCCATTTTCATTTATTTCGTCGATTTATCCTTTAATAAAGTAAGCAACAGTGGTTAACAAATATTTTTTTTGGCTTCGAGATCTATATATGGCTACATTTGCATGTGACCAAGCTTAAGATTATGGTATAATAATAAAGAATATATATATATATATATATATATATATATATATATATATATATAGTAGCATAGAAATATGATACAATAGTATAGGAATATGATAGATAACATGGGGATATGACACCGCGATATAAGGATATGATATATAGCATTGAAATATATATGATATAATAGTATAGGGATAAAATATAGTAACAACGAGATATATGATAGAATAATAAAAAAATATGATATAATAGCATAGAAATATATATGATATAGCAACATAAAAATACAATATATCAGTATAAAGATATGATATACTAGCGTAGGAATAAATATCATGAGTAATTTTTTAGCTTTGAGATCCATATGAATCCACGGAAAGGTTACTAAATTTGGATTTGGTTATACATAAATATAGCCAAATTCAACTCTATTTCTGTTTTACAGTTATGGCCAACAACTATGTTTTAAAGTACCAGATGCTTAAGCTAAGAAAACGATATGGCCTGTAATTAATGGCTTTTGCTTATCATGAAACTATTTCTCTAAAAAAGAAGAGAGAGTTTTTTTAACAGATGCTGTTGTATATTTGAATATATCAAATAATGCAGAAATAAAAAGCATAACATATTGTAGCACCATAATTAAAGCATTTGGTATTTTATGAAGAGAAGTTATCATGAGAGCTTCAAACATAAGGCTATGTAATCTTTTTAGGATATGAATCAGTTGGATCTATGAACAAATACATTTTCTGACAAGCAGTGTAACTATAAAGACAAATTTGAAATATGTTACCCAACAATAATTATATTTAGTGCATCACCAATAAGTTTTTCTTTATTTGTTTATCATCACTAGGCCCTGACGAGCTACATTTGGCTGAAACAAGTTTTCCATGTTCAACCAAATCTAAATATAGCACATTTTCTATCTACATAGAACTAAGTTTACTGCTGATTGGCCATGTTTGTTTTAATCGTAATGGATAATTTGGCCAAATTTAACTATGACTGGGGTATGATAATTGCATTCGCTACATTTAACAAAGATCAAGCAACATATACATGAACATCTTTTGCTCAACCTTGTTCTATGTTGCCATTGATCAACCACATTGGACCTACAAATGAGATTTATAACAATAATACTAAGTAAAATGAACAAGACTATAAAAAGGAAAAAAATTCGAATCAATCGAGGATGATAGATTGATAAAAACCAGTTCGCTTTGTATGAGCATCCACATCGGTAGATTTAACTTCATCAAGTTTTGATGATTAGATTATACTAAAACATAAAATTATGTGATTAGAATCGTTCCAGTTGACACATATTTGATTATTAGATTAGAAACTTTAAAATATATGAATTTTGTTTTCCAAATTTTTTGTATAATGTCGATCATATTCCTTTATTTTGGACCTTCAATTTAGATGGCTTATTATTAATTTTCAGGTAAGTTGACCAATTTTCTGATGGTTATTGTTAGAGATACAAGGAATATCATTCAATCATATCTGACCTACTTTGCCCTTGGTAGACCATCAAGCCATATTATTAGGACAATCTCATATCTGAGCATACTTGACAATGGCAGTTCACTAGTTGGACAAAGTGATTGAAGTAGGTTACAGCGCCGATTTAAAACAAGTCAAAACAAACATAATTAGCAACTTGAACCCTGGGGGAAAAAGAAAACAATTGCACAAGATCAAATACTAACAAGGTCTTAACAGAAACATGTATAGGCAACATTAGAAAAATAAAAGATGCAGTAGAGAATTACATTCCCCCTTTACTCATCAGAGAAACATCGACCAAAATAACCAGCAAAGTAATATAAAACCAGTACATGGTAGAATGCACGTTCATCTAACATACAGAGATATGTCTCCTTCATTATTAACTTCATAACAATCTCACAGCCCATGCATACAAACATCTGTTACATATGAATTATACAACTGGACTGCCTTTATTAATGATATGAACAGACTAAGTAATCAGATAGCTCGCACAACTGGTATCAAATGCATTATGATCATCAAACTACTTCATACATAACAAAACATGATCATATCATCATAAACTTTACTTCTGAAATTGAATGAACTACAACACTCACAACTGTCCATACAGGGAGGATGATAGTAGCTGATAAATCGGTCGAAAAGGATCTGCTTTGTCACTTCTACTGCTGCTTTCTTCCAAGGCAAGCTACTTCATAGTTATGATGATTTTTTATAGGTTTTCTCTGGGCAAGCCTTGTTAAAATTAAACACTCATAATTAAGCTGAACAATTCTTCTCCACCTTTGGAATTGCCCCAATGCAAACTGTAGACACAGTAAGGCATATCTAAAAGCTTACTGCTCTACCAAACACTGACCAATTGAAAACAAACAGCTTAGAAAATATAAGCAATTTAATGTCACTAATAATAAAGAGCAATGGATGAACTGAGATAAGAGTGCTAGCATGAAACTTACAATGAGTGTTGATGAAAATGCAGAATATGGGATAAACTCGACAAGGTCTTCTGCAATCTCAATGAAAAGCCACTGCTAATTCAGTTGCACATTAAACAGTCACATCATTAGATCTCAGGCCAGGGAAAAAAATGGAAAGACAGTCTTCTATGCTATGCAGCATATGAGATCAGGAAAATTAAACTATATCTATATTAATTAAGCAACCTGTGCAACTTCCTTTAATTGAAAGATGCATAGATATTACATTGTCAAAGAGCTACCAGATAATGTTCTCCATTAGCAAAATTCAGTAAAGGTGTGGAAATATTATGAAATTTGCAAGGAACCTCTTTCTAAATATGTTCCAGGTGTGAAAACAAAAAAGCAAAGCTACCAAACAAATATGTTAGTTAAAATTAATCAAGAACAGAGAGGCTATAGAAAATATGAGATGAACAGCCAATAATACATTTGAATTCTAGAATTTGGGCCCTTCAATATCATCAAGTAAGGTCACATGCAGCAAACAGATTGTTACCATTAGAGAAGGCAAAAGCTGATGATAAACAGAAGAAGGATTCCAATTAAATAATGCAGTTATTCAAGTGACGAGATTTCAACATTCGCAAGATGGATAAATTAACATATGAAAGCAAGATTACATTAAAGAAATTCAGGATGCATGTAAATTACTGCATAAATCATGTATTGAAGATCAAGTATCCTTATATGATAATGGTCATTGATGAATCTACTAGCAGAATGACTAGATAACAGTACAAAAATTCTGAAAGATGATGAGTTTTTACCTGAGGCTTAGCACAAGAGCCACATCATCAGATAAAAAATTACTGCCCTTTGCTGATTCCTGATGAATGTATTTAAGCATTTTGAACAGATAAAGCTCTGGTAATCTGATGAGTGAAAGCTCTGAAACGATCACGGTACTAGTTTCCAGCCTACACCCTTGTTCACCTTCAAGCAAGCAACCCCAACTTGCTGCTCAGATGCAACCCCAGGTTCAAATTGGGAGCATCTCTTTTTCGCTTGAACTTTACCAATAATCTCCACAGGAGCATATCCCATCCTTGAAGTGGTGGAAACGGTTCACATCTCTCACGACTATCTCCCTCCCAACAATCTTCGATATAAACTTTGTCGCAGTGTGGCAGTCCACGCATACTCGAAGGTTTTTTATCACTCGAATGGTAGTCCCTGGAGGAGTACTTATGATGCCAAATGCAATTGCAAGCCTCTCACTGTGACCACATAACAGATATCTCTTCTGCTCCTCTTCTATGTCCTGGAGCACATCCTCCGTGTTGGGAACATATCCTTCCCGTTTCATCTGCTCCAATAAAACTTCCAGAGCTTCAGTTATCTTGTCAAAAATTGGATGGGATTTGTCATGTGCCACAAATGCATGCACCCTGTTTTTTATTTCAACCCAGCTACAAGCTGGTTGCTTCCTCATCCCTTTGTCCTTCATAGCTATCCTTAACTTAGCTGCTTCTTTCCACCTACCGGCAGCTGAATAAATATTTGACATGAGAACATGAGATCCCATGTTCTTGGGTTCAAGCTCAAATATTTTCTCGGTCACTTTCTCAGCTAATTTGATATTTTTATGGACCCTACAAGCACCCAGCAATGTGGACCAGACACTAGCAGTTGGTTTTATGTGCATGGTGGAAATGAACTCATATGCCTCCTCTAACTTCCCTGCTCGGCCAAGAAGGTCAGAAACAGCTGCATAATGCTCCAAACAGGGATCAATCCCATAGTCCTTGGACATACTATTAAAATACTTCCAGGCCTCATCTACCAATCCAGCATGGCTACAGGCTGTTAGAACTGCCACAAAGGCAACATAATTTGGATTCCCGTTCTCCTCCATCTGTCGGAACAAAGCAAGAGCTTCTTCTGCTGGCCCATGCAAGGCATACCCCATGATCATGGCTGTCCACGACACTGTATCAGGTGACTGCATCCCATCAAAGACCCGCCGAGCAACACGGATATTACCACACTTGGCATACATGTCAACAAGAGAACTTGCGACAAACACATTATTATCAAACCCACCTCGGATCACATACCCATGGAGCTGCTTCCCAAGATGCAATGTCGTCAGGTGAGCACAAGCCGGCATGATGCTCGAAAATGTGACTGGCATAGGCTTTGTTTTGGCGAGCAGCATCTGACGAAACAATCTAAGCCCCTCATCAAACATGCCATTCTGCACAGACCCCGCAATTATAGAATTCCACGAGATGGCATCAGGTTTTGGGAGAAGATCAAAAACCCGACGCGAATACTCCACTCTGGTGCACTTTGCATACATATCAATCAAGCTACTCCCAATGAACACATCTGAATCAAACAAGTGTCTTATTGCAAAACCATGGATCTCCATCCCCTTACGCACATCCACGAATTCAGCAAAATAGGAAGCACGCTGGATAGAGTGAAAGAGTCGGGCTTCAAACCAGCTACACCCATCTCCCTAACTATCTCCAGTGCATCCCTATACATTCCATTCTCAGCACACCCTGCAATCAAAGTGTTCCACGACACCACATCTCGTTCAGACATCTCATCAAACACCTTCCTCACCTTTGCGGTTGAGGCCATTCGATCTAAATGCGGGTCATTCCTCGCAGGTTTGCGATTCAAATCAAAAAAATGGTCAAAAGAATCCAACTTTCTCGAATCACTGTCATCAAAATCTCGACTTGATATCCCGGTGGAGGAAATCGGGCAGTTACTCGTATCGATCAATTTGCAGTACATGTTCATGAGGGCGTTGGCGGTGAAGAGGTCGGAACCTGAACCGGAACGGACCACAAAACCATGAACTGACTCTCCGAGCTTCGAGTCTCTGAGGGCGGCGCAGGACTTGAGGACGGAAGGGAGGACGTTTCGGTCCGGGGGAGTCCCGGAGGCTCGCATTTGGACGAACAGAGAGACGGATTGGTGGAAGAGGCCGTGGAAGGCGCAGCAGTGGATGACGGACTTCCAGGCGAGGGAAGGAGGGGAGGGTAGGGAGGAGAAGGCGAGGAGGGCTTCGTGGAGGAGGCCGAGGGTAGAGTATACGGGGACGATGGCGGCGGCAGCCATCGGGGATGATTTGAGGAACTGCGCATGGAGTTGCTGGGCGTGGGATTTTGTTCGGATAGCGGAAGGACTGTGGACGAAAGATTTGAGGACAACAGTCGTGCTTGTGGAGGGGGGAAGCATCGAAAGTTCACGACCTTGAAGACAGAACCGAGCTAACATAGACGTTGCTCTCCAATCTCCAACCAAGCGTATCACAGGCTATTGGTCTCGGCATTTCGGTTAACGGCACCTCCGTGGTAGTGTTTATAAAAAGTTTCAACTAGTCTCGGCAAGCCGCATGACGGAATTATTTCAAATAAACACGATAGCCTAATAATATTTAATATGGGATGTTTTCTGAGATACCTTATAATCGGCAAGCGGTGTGACGGCATTTAGTGGAGCTAGCTCAACTAATGATATTTTTAGCCAGACAAGGAAAAGACTAACATTGCTGATCCAAAAGCACGGATGGGCCAGGCGAATACATGAGTTGAGGAAATTTCTATGATATTCTGGAGAGTAGGAAGAAAAGAGCATGAAGATTAAGCCTAAAAATCATAAATTATGCCTGAGGAGGACACATAATAATGCAAGACAGTTGAGATCTAAAATTTCAGTCCCGGTTTAAGGAAACAGCCTGATGTGAGAAGTCCATGCTTCTTGATTCCATATTTTGCAGTAGACCTCCATGAAATGGTGCAATAAGACAAGGTCATTGATTTGAATGAAATTTCAACCCTTGTCTGCTGAACAATGAGTGCTAAAACTGATATGTAAAAGGTATGCATCTGTTTTAAATGTTTGTTGTGGCCTGAGCCAAGAAGAATAGTGATATGACTGATCCGCGTCGTCAGAATAAAGATAACGGCGGCCTCGGGACCCCGTCGGGTTTCGGGATGGGGTCATCATCTCTTGGCCCCGGGACCCCACCGGTCTCGGGGCACACCGGCATTTCCCCGCCCCCGGGATCCCATCGGGTCTCGGGATGGGGTCATCATCTCTTGGCCCCGGGATGTCCCGGGGCGCACCGGCATTTCCCCGCCCCCGGGATCCCATCGGGTCTCGGGATGGGGTCATCATCTCTTGGCCCCGAGACCCCACCGGTCCCGAGGCGCACCGGCATTTTCCCGCCCCCGGGATCCCATCGGGTCTCGGGGTGGGGTCATCATCTCTTGGCCCCGGGACCCCACCGGTCCCGGGGCGCACCGGCATTTCCCCGCCCCCGGGACCCCATCGGGTCTCGGGGTGGGGTCATCATCTCTTGGCCCCGGGACCCCACCAGTCCCGGAGTGCACCGGCATTTCCCTGCTCCCGGGACCCCATCGGGTCTCGGGGTGGGGTCATCATCTCTTGGCCCCGGGACCCCATCGGTCCCGGGGTGCACCGGCATTTCCCTGCCCCCGGGACCCCATCGGGTCTCGGGGTGGGGTCATCATCTCTTGGCCCCGGGACCCCACCGGTCCCGGGGTGCACCGGCATTTCCCCGCCCCCGGGACCCCATCGGGTCTCGGGACCCCATCGGATCTCGGGGTGGGGGTCATCAGCGATAGGCATGCAGCTCCACTGTCAAGGAAAATGGCGATTCCAGGTCGCACGGTGCACCCAGTGATTCTAAGTACGCCCGTGATTGCGCCCCGTTACGGAGGGCCATACCTCATAACGGCGCATGGTGCATTGCATGTCCCTGTGCCTGGCCATGCCTCGCTGCGGCGTACGATTCACCACCATGTGTAACTGTGCTCGGTCATATCAGCCGACGGCATGCACTGGATGCCTTCGCAGCTGTCGGACACGTATGATATCACGTCAGCAAGCAGTATGGGATACCTTCGGCACGCGTAACGATGGTACGGTGGTGATCTCCCGAGACAGTAAGATAAGGTATTCAGACAAATATAAAGGCACGTGCTCGCACTGTAAGTAGAATCTGAACTCTAATTTTCTGAGTTTTCTTCCTCCCAGAAAAACCCTAACCGCCCCAGCTCTCTTTCGCTGAGCGGTTCTTTGTCTGAGCCCTAGTGACTGACTTGATCGTCGGAGGGTCCCTACCGGTATCACCGGTCTCCGGGGACTTGCCTTGCAGGACTCCGAGGAGAAGGACGTCCGTCTTCCCCGACGTTTGAGGAAGGTGACTTGGCGTCATCAGATTGGCGCGCCAGGTAGGGGGAGTGTGAGAAAGACGTCGAGCCAGCAGCTTTCTTCTCTCTCCTTTCTTCCAGATCTTAAAGTCATGGTGACGACCCGAACGAAGGGAGCTTTAGCCGGTCGCGTTGGGGGGCAGCGCTGCGGGGCTGGTCCACCCGCGGAGGCCCCCTCAACTCTCGCATCAAGTATCCCGGAGCCTCTGCATCTCCGGGGGGCAGGGCCTCCTGCTCCACAGAACGATGCTTCTGCACCTGCTCCGCAGCAACCCAGGAAGATCGACTTACTGTCCTGGCCACGCAGGTCCAGTCTTTGGCGGCGATGGTTCAGGGCCTGCAGCACCAGCAGGCGGCCTTGCAGCAGCCGAAGCTGAACCCGTCTATCCTGGGGGTGATGCAACCCAGCCAGCATTCCTCCAGCCGGAGATCGCCGGTCCCTGTGGATCGTCGCCGCCGATCCCCGGCCAAGCCTTATCACTGTGAAGCCTCTAAAATACTCCGGTCTCCCTCTCGCCATGCTAACGTTTCTCCTAAGCGGCGGCACGGGAAGGAGGCGGAGCGCCTGCGCCGGCATCGCCACCCTCGTTCTTCTTCTTCTGAATCTTCAGGAGAGGGCTCTTTCGATGGCCGGATGCCTCGCCGAGCTGAGCGTCGACTCGAGGAGTGCAACCAGAAGCCGGAGGAGCTTAGCCGTCGAATCACCCACCTGCCAGAGACAGATTACGATAGTCGGCCTCCCTTGTCCCGCCGCATTATGGAGGAGCCCATCTCTACCAGGTTCCGCCTTCCTCAACTTGACCCATATGACGGGACCGTGGACCCCCTGGACCATTTGGAAAGCTATAAGGTACTCATGCAAGTCCAGGGGGCCACTGACTCACTTATGTGCATTGCTTTTCCGGCCACTCTGAAGAAGGCTGCTCGAGCTTGGTATTCTCGTCTGCCGCCACGAAGCATCGACTCCTTCCGCCAGTTGGAGAGGGCTTTCTTGGCCCACTTTGACGCCTGCCGGAAGATCCCGAGGGTGGCGGACAGTCTATTTGCCGTTCAGCAGAAGAATGGTGAGTCTTTGCGGGATTATTTTGCCCGATTTAAAGAGGCCGCCCTGGAGGTCTACAACCTGGAAGACTCGGTGGCTACCCTGGCTCTGAAGCGGGGGCTTCGCCCTTCTCGCTTCGCGTATTCTCTTGACAAAAAGCCGCTGGGCTCCTACTCTGAACTTCTGATCCGGGCCCAGAAGTATATCCGGGCGGACGAAGCCGACTTTTCCCGGCGTGAAGCTGGCGGGAGCATCCCCAGGAAGCCGACCCAGCCAGAACCTATAGAAGCCCGCCCCAGGAGGCCCGAGCCTCCTCGCCGACCAGACAACCGTCCTCGACCTTCCGCACCGAGAGACGGGCCTTACACCCCACTGCTTACCCCAATATCTGAGATCCTACTCGAGATTGAAAGGGATCCTTATCTGCAACGCCCTCCTCCCATCAACCCGAAGATCCCCAGGAATAAGAACCTCTACTGCCGCTACCACCGGGACCATGGCCATGACACCGACGACTGCCGGCAGCTGAAGAAAGCTATTGAAGACCTCATCCAGCGGGGCCAACTGAGAAAGTTCGTCCAGAGGGGCGACCCGGGAGCTCCTGGCCCATCAGCGCCCGCGCCGCCGGTGATCGATAATGCCCCGATGGGGAAGACGGTGGCGATGATTTCTGGAGGGCAGGAGGCCCATTGAAGAAACAAAGGGGGGAGGGGGAAGCTGAGACTGTAATTCCTTTTTTCGGAAAGGACTTGGAAGGGGTTGTAAATAAAGATGATGATAGCGTCGTCGTGTCCATGACAATCACTAAGCACCCTGTAAAAAGAATCTTAGTTGACAGTGGGAGCTCCATAGATGTTTTAAACTATGATGCATTTGTTCGTATGAACTTGTCGCATGGTCTGCTTCGACCGGTCGCCACGCCTTTGATGGGGTTCACGGGAGACTCCGTGAGGGTCGAAGGGGAAATCACTCTTCCCGTAACGGCTGGTACGGCTCCCTGCCAAAGCACTGTTCTCATGAAGTTCTTGGTGGTTCGTATGCCCCTCGCATACAATGCAATCCTCGGGAGACCCGGGCTCAACCTCTTGGATGCTATCATATCCACCAAGCGGCTCCTCGTGAGGTTCCCGACCACCGGAGGGGTCGGCGAGATGCGAGGAGAGCAAGGCCTACCGGCACTTTGCTATCACTTAGCCCCTAGTCCCCAGGAGACGGCACCTGCACCGGCACCAGAGGCCCTTGACCCGCAAGACTTAGAGAAAAGGGGGGAACCGGCCGAGCGGCTGCTCACTTTCCCCCTTGGGGAGGACCCCGTGTGGACGGTTCGAGTTGGAGCCTTACTTCCGGAGGAAGCTCGTGACCGACTCCTTACCTTTCTGCGGGCCAACGCCGCGCCGATGTCTTCGCATGGTCAGCGTCCTACATGCCCGGGATCCCGGAGGGGGTGATTACGCACCAGCTCAACATTCGGCCGGAGTGCCGGCCCGTCAGACAGAAGAAAAGGAGTTTTGCCCCGGATTGACAGAAGGCTGTTGATGAGGAGGTGCGGAAGCTGCTGGTGGCTGGTCACATCCGTGAGGTGCGCTACCCGGACTGGCTGGCGAACGTCGTGATGGTTCGTAAGGCCAGCGGAAGCTAGAGGATGTGCGTGGATTTCACCGACCTCAACAAGGCATGCCCCAAGGACAGCTTCCCGTTGCCCCGGATCGACCAGCTGGTGGACGCCACCTCCGGGCACGAGACGCTCAGCTTCATGGATGCGTTCTCGGGGTATAATCAAATCAAGATGAGCCCGACGAACGAAGAAGCAACTTCCTTTATCACAGAGAAGGAGATTTACTGTTACCGGGTGATGCCCTTCGGATTGAAAAACGCCGGGGCCACTTACCAAATATTAATGAACAAGGTCTTTGAGAACCAGCTGGGGCGCAACATGAAGGTGTATGTGGATGATATGCTGACCAAGAGCACCAGTACGGAAGACCATGTGGCTGACCTTGAGGAGACTTTCAGCAATTTGCGTCGGTATCGAATGAAGCTCAACCCCCACAAATGTGCCTTTGGAGTGGCAGCAGGCAAATTCCTGGGCTTTATGGTGACCCATCGGGGGATCGAGGCCAACCCCGACAAAATCAGGGCCATCCTGGAGATGAGGCCCCCAGCCAATAAGAAGGAGGTGCAGCGCCTGACGGGGAGGGTGGCAGCCCTGAGTCGCTTCATGTCAAGGTCGGCGGAAAGGTGCCTGCCCTTCTTTAAGGCGCTGCGCAAGGTCAATGGCTTCGAATGGACAAAGGAGTGCTAGGGCTCCTTTGAGGAGTTGAAGCAGTTTCTCTCCACTCCTCCGCTGTTGTCCAAGCCTGAAAATGAAGAGGAGCTCTTCTTATATCTGGCCGCTTCCCCCGAGGCTGTCAGCTCCGTACTTGTGCGCATGGATGCTGTCGGGGCCCAGAAGCCAATCTATTATACCAGCAAAGTACTCCATGACGCTGAGACCAGGTATTCAAGAACCGAGAAGATTATCTTCGCCTTGGTGGTCTCTACTCAACGCCTTCGGCCTTACTTCCAAGCCCGCCCTATCGTGGTGCTTACGGACCAGCCTCTCCGAGCTATCTTATCTCGCCCTGACACCTCCGGTCGTTTGGCCAAGTGGGCCATTAAGCTAAATGAGTTTGATCTGTCCATCCGGCCAAGGTCAGCCATGAAGTCTCAGCTGTTGGCGGACTTCCTGGTCAAGTACTCCTGGACCGAGAAGGACACGGAGGAGGTGCGACCAGATGAGCGTGCGGACTCTCCCTCATCCGAGGAGGCGGAGGACTGGATCCTGCATGTGGATGGAGCGGCAAACTCTCAAGGGAGCGGAGCCAAACTCATTCTCGTGAGCCCAGAGGAAGACGTGGTGGAGTACGCTCTCAGATTCCAATTCCCAGCAACTAATAATCAGGCGGAGTACGAAGCCTTGTTGGCAGGGATGAGATTAGCTGAGGGGCTAGGCACTGGGCGCTTGAGGGCCTTCACGGACTCTCAACTCGTTTCTGGATAAATCACTGGAGAATATGAGGCTAGAGACCCAACCATGTCCCAATACTTGAGCAAGGTGCGGTCCTAGGCATCTCGTTTTTCTTACTTCCGAATCAGCTATATCCCCAGAGCGGAGAATGCCAGGGTTGATGCATTGTCCCGCCTGGCCACTTCGGCCGACGGGACGTTGGGAAGGACATATGTGGAACACCTACAAGTCCCGAGCACTGAGGCTGCGGATGAAGCATTGCCAGTGGAGCAAGAGCCCTCCTGGATGGACGCATATGTCTGGTACTTGACTGACGGTACTCTCTCGGGGACCCCCGCCGAGGCCAAGCTGCTCAGGCGGAGGGCCCCGAGATTCCTGATGATGAACGGGAAGCTCTATCGGAGGTCTTTCTCGTACCCAGTTCTCAGGTGTGTGGGGCCGGCTGAATCAGATTACATCCTTAGGGAGATCCACGAAGGTATATGCGGGAGCCACCTGGGGGGCAGAGCCCTAGCCTACAACTACAAGGCCCTGCGCCAAGGGTACTTCTGGCTGACGATGAAGGAAGACGCGGCTGAGCTTGTTAAGAAGTGCGATAGCTGTCAACGTCACGCTAATATCCAGCGATAGCCAACGTCTCACCTGACCCCCTTGGTAGCGCCTTGGCCCTTCGCCCAATGGGGCATGGATATCCTGGGACCATTTCCCTCAGCTTCTGGGCAACGAAAGTTCCTCTTGGTAGCGGTGGATCACTTCACCAAGTGGGTTGAAGCCGAGGCTTTGGCCAAGATCATCGAAAGCAAAGTGAGATCCTTCTTCTGGAAGTCCATCGTATGCCGGTTCGGACTACCGCACACACTAGTCACCGATAATGGCCGGCAATTTGATAACGCGCCCTTCCGAGGGTTCTGCTCCGAGCTGGGTATCTGTCAGAGGTTCACTTCCGTCGGGCATCCTCAAACCAACGGGGCAGCCGAAGTGACTAATCGGATCATCCTCCAGGGGCTGAGATCTCGGCTAGATGGCTGCAAGGGGCGATGGGTGGAAGAACTCCCTAACGTGTTATGGGCCTACCACACAACGCCGCGAGCTCCCACCGGCGAAACGCCGTTCAGCTTGGTCTTTGGCTCTAAAGCTGTTATTCCTGTGGAGGTCGATGCACCAAGCCCTTGGGTGGAAGCATACAGCGAGGAGGGTAACCCTGACCAACTGCGAGCCAACCTTGACCTGGTGGAGGAGGTGCGAGACCGGGCGCGGCTTCGAATGGCGGCCTACCGACAGCGGGCCACAAAGTATTACAACGCTCGTGTGCGCCCCCGGACGTTCCTGCCAGGAGATCTGGTCCTTCGACGGGCTGAGGTCTCGAAGCCAGCTGAAGGAGGCAAGCTAGCCCCAAACTGGGAGGGTCCTTACCGGGTCTCCGAAACACTCCGCCACGGAGCTTATAAAATTGAAGAACTTGATGGGACGCCACTCCCTAGGACGTGGAACGCGGATAACCTTCGTCGGTATTATCAGTAATGTATTCCTCCTTTCATATCAAGTATCACTCCTGTATTCGCTTGGGTCCTCACCCCTTGGTCAATATTAACGAGATTCAATTTTAGCTATCTGAGTCTCCACACCAAAGCCCTGCACCAGCCAGGCATAAAGCCCAGTGTACCACTGGCAGAGCGGTGTACCACCGGCTCTCAGCAATAAAAGCCTGACCCCTGGTCGGCACCAAAGCCCTGCACCAGCCAGGCATAAAGCCCAGTGTACCACTGGCAGAGCGGTGTACCACCGGCTCTCAGCAACAAAAGCCCAACCCCGGTCGGCACCAAAGCCCTGCACCAGCCAGGCATAAAGCCCAGTATACCACTGACAGAGCAGTGTACCACCGGCTCTTAGCAACAAAAGCTCGACCCCTGGTCGGCACCAAAGCCCTGCACTAGCCAGGCATAAAGCCCAGTGTACCACTGGCAGAGCGGTGTACCACCAGCTCTCAGCAACAAAAGCCCAACCCCGGTCAGTACCAAAGCCCTGCACCAGCTAGGCATAAAGCCCAGTGTACCACTAGCAGAGCGGTGTACCACCGGCTCTCAGCAACAAAAGCCTGACCCCTGGTCGGCACCAAAGCCCTGCACCAGCCAAGCATAAAGCCCAGTGTACCACTGGCAGAGCGGTGTACCACCGGCTCTCAGCAACAAAAGCCCGACCCCGGTCGGCACCAAAGCCCTGCACCAGCCAGGAATAAAGCCTAGTGTACCACTGGCAGAGCGGTGTACCACCAGCTCTCAGCAACAAAAGCCCGACCCCTGGTCGGCACCAAAGCCCTGCACCAGCTAGGCATAAAGCCCAGTGTACCACTGGTAGAGCGGTGTACCACCGGCTCTCAGCAACAAAAGCCTGACCCCCGGTCGGCACCAAAGCCCTGCACCAGCCAGGCATAAAGCCCAGTGTACCACTGGCAGAGCGGTGTACCACCAGCTCTCAGCAACAAAAGCCCGACCCCGGTCAACACCAAAGCCCTACACCAGCCAGGCATAAAGCCTAGTGTACCACTGGCAGAGTGGTGTACCACGGCTTTCAGCAACAAAAGCCCGACCCCCGGTCGGCACCAAAGCCCTGCACCAGCCAGGCATAAAGCCCAGTGTACCACTGGCAGAGCGGTGTACCACCGGCTCTCAGCAACAAAAGCCCGACCCCGGTCAGCACCAAAGCCCTGCACCAGCCAGGCATAAAGCCCAGTGTACCACTAGCAGAGCGGTGTACCACCGGCTCTCAGCAACAAAAGCCCGACCCTGGTCGGCACCATAGCCCTGCACCAGCCATGCATAAAGCCCAGTGTACCACTGGCAGAGCAGTGTACCACCCATCGGCGCCCAAAGCCCTGCGCTAGCCAGGCACGAAGCCCTACACCCGTCGGCACCCAAGGCCCCGCCTCGGACGGCACAAGAAACTTTGGGCTTGCTAAACCTAAAGCCCGGCACCCGACAGCGCAAAGTCCCGCTGGTCAGATAAAAGCCGACCCTAGTAGACACCAAAAGCCACGCGCCTATTCAGTACAAAGTCCAACACTCGGCAGGGCGGTGCCCCGATGGCCTCGAGGAGCCTGTCTACCTAACCCCTGACTGCCGGTGCTTCCGCTCCGAAAAACTCTCTCCCTGGTCCTAACTTTCGGGTCTAGGCAGTTGGGGCGGAATGTCGCGAGTTAAGAGTTGTCCTCCGGCGCTATCTAAACTAATGGGATCACAGGGCTGAGTGTCGTCGATTGACGAGGTTCATGATGAGACAGAACGCATCTTGAAGAATGTTTTCATTAATTAGAAAGGGCTACAAAATGCCGACATTGTCGGACTTATAAAAAGAAAGAACAAAACAACGAGTACGAGCTCACGGCTCCGCCGGTGCGTGCTCATCATCAGAAGGGGCCAAGTCCGACAAACGCTCCAGGTCAACATCCAGGGCCTGGGGGAAGTTCAGGTCCCTGGCCACCTTCTCCTTGCCATAGGCTGGCTCGCCTCGAGGGACGCCCCCAATGCGTGGTGCGGCGCGCCTCCGGCCAGTGGTGGGACCCCACTGACGTCGCCGTAACAAAAGGTAATGATGATGCGGCTTTTCTTCCCAATTTCGAAGAGCCGGTTCTCACTTTCGAGGGCGATCGTGGCGAGCACGGCGTACGGAGGGCCGCCCCCTTACATTCCCCATATCGTCCGCATAAAGGATAAGGGCGAGGATCAGCCACGTGGAAAGCACCCCTTGCACCTCAGCGGTGGGACCCGCTTCACCCCAGGGGCGAGGAAGCATCTGATATGACTGATCCCGCATCGTCAGAATAAAGGTAACGGCGGCCCCGGGACCCCATCGGGTTTCGGGGTGGGGTCATCATCTCTTGGCCCTGGGACCCCACCGGTCCTGAGGCGCACCGGCATTTCCCCACCCCTGGGACCCCATCGGGTCTCGGGGTGGGGTCATCATCTCTTGGCCCCGGGACCCCACCGGTCCCGGGGCGCACCGGCATTTCCCCGCCCCCGGGACCCCATCGGATCTCGGGGTGGGGTCATCATCTCTTGGCCTCGGGACCCATCGGTCCCGGAGCGCACCAGCATTTTCCCGCCCCCGGGACCCCATCGGGTCTCGGGTGGGGTTATCATCTCTTGGCCCCGGGACCCCACCGGTCCCGAGGTGCACCGGTATTTCCCCGCCCCCGGGACCCCATCGGGTCTCAGGGTGGGGTCATCATCTCTTGGCCCCGGGACCCCACCGGTCCCGGGGTGCACCGGCATTTTCCCGCCCCCGGGACCCCATCGGGTCTCGGGGTGGGGTCATCATCTCTTGACCCCAAGACCCCACCGGTCCCGGGGTGCACCGGCATTTCCCCGCCCCCGGGACCCCATCGGGTCTCGGGGTGGGGTCATCATCTCTTGGCCCCGGGACCCCACCAACCAAGAACGGTGGGCGGGGAAGATAGGAAAAGGCCCCCACACGTCTATAACTGCCTACCGCTACATACGTCTTCTTTACTGCTCGGTCTAGCGAACTTAGACCCGAGAATGTCTGGGAGAAAGCACTTCCTAACAGAGCAGTCTAATTGTTGTATTCGGTGGTAGGACTGTGATAACAACCTTCTCTTCGACCTGCCTAGAGGCGAGATCAGATCACCTCATCAACTCAAATAAAAGTGACGAAAACCGGCATTCTACTAGTAGTAGTAGGAAAAGGCGCTTTCTTAGGCAACCCCGCTTTCAAAGGAGACCAGCAATTTCTGCTTATTAGATCCAGAACACCGGTCCCGGGGTGCACCGACATTTCCCCGCCCCCGGGACCCCATCGGGTCTCGGGGTGGGGTCATCATCTCTTGGCCCCGGGACCCCACCGGTCCCAGGGTGCACCGGCATTTCCGCGCCCCCGGGACCCCATCGGGTCTCAGAGTGGGGTCATCATCTCTTGACCCCGGGACCCCACCGGTCCCGGGGTGCACCGGCATTTCCTCGCCCCCGGGACCCCATCAGGTCTCGGGGTGGGGTCATCATCTCTTGGCCCGGGACCCCACCGGTCCCGGGGTGCACCGGCATTTCCCTGCCCCCGGGACCCCATCGGGTCTCGGGGTGGGGGTCATCAGCGATAGGCATGCAGCTCCACCGTCAAGGAAAATGGCGATTCCAGGTCGCACGGTGCACCCAGTGATTCTCAGTACGCCCATGATTGCGCCCCATTACGGAGGGCCATACCTCATAACGGCGCATGGTGCATTGCATGTCCCTGTGCCTGGCCATGCCTCGCTACGGCGTACGATTCACCACCACGTGTAACTGTGCTCGGTCATATCAGCCGACGGCGCGCACTGGATGCCTTCGCAGCTGTCGGACACGTATGATATCACGTCAGCAAGCAGTACGGTATGCCTCTGGCACGCGTAATGATGGTATGGTGGTGATCTCCCGAGACAGTAAGATAAGGTATTCAGACAAATATAAAGGCACGTGCTCGCACTGTAAGTAGAATCTAAACTCTGGTTTTCTGAGTTTTCTTCCTTCCAGAAAAACCCTAACCGCCCCAGCTCTCTTCGCTGAGCTGTTCTTTGTCTGAGCCCGAGTGACTGACTTGATCATCGGAGGATCCCTACTGGTATCACCGGTCTCCGGGGACTTGCCTTGCAGGACTCCGAGGAGAAAGACGTCCGTCTTCCCCAACGTTTGAGGAAGGTGACTTGGCGTCATCAAATAGATTTGTTCTTTCCAATATCGGAGTTCTGCCTTCACGAGGTCAGAAGCCCTTGCCAAATTACCAGCCCCTGGCATTGGTCCGAAGCAGAATATTCTTGGTCAAACCACCAATGTTGGCAATATTCCATGGGTTGATCTCAACGGTCTCAACCAATCACATCTGATGATCAAGATATAATACTTGTGACAACTTAATCAAAATGATCAATTTACTCTGAGGGCCCTCCTAGGTTTGCTGACAAAAAAAGTCTTCGTGCATCACGTACAATGCAAGAGCATGCATACTGCGCATGCTGATTGGCCATGCATATGTGCGGGTCGTGCATGCGATGCACAAAAGGACGAAATTATTCTTGACATGCACAGCTACATGCAATGTGTACGACCTACACCACATCCAATGCATAAAGTCCTTTCTTGGCTGACAAGAAGCTAGTCACATAAAACTAGACACATATGGAAAAATGGATTGTATTAGTGAAAAGAAAAATTGATATTTATTTTCACAATAACAAATTTTACAACATTTTGAACCAATCAGGAACATATGCCTCATGAAAGCAACATAACGCAACATCCAACTTCATCTGATTTATCTGCTTCTGTGACCATTTCACAGCATGCCATAAAGCTTGATACGTTGCATAAAAGCCTGCCTCAAGTACCACTTTGAAAGTCCCGGACATGAACTGTATTTACTGCGATGTATGTGTTGCTTTTGATGATCGTTATTTAAGTCCTTGAGCCACTTGGTGCCATAGAGATTGACTGGACTTACAGAGATGATGAGTTCTGGCTCTTTGAGATTTCTAGCTGAGAAGGTAAAGGATTGAGGAAGCTCCCTTGAACGCATTCCTCAGGTTGTTCCTCCGTTTCTGAAGATTCTGATACAATTTTCAGAATATGATAGATCAGACAAAGTCATAGGAAACTAGACTGCTCTTGGGGGGAGGATATGATTGTTGTGGTCGAGGAGAGGTGGAGACGGTTGTAGAAATGAAGAATTGAGTAGAATTTTACTTCTATTTTTATTTTATAAAATATTAAAAGTAAATAAAATTACTTAAAAAAGATTTAAAGAAGGATGGAAATCATTTATATGAACAAAGGTTAAAAAAGCCAACCTACCAGATATATTCTCAGCCTTGTGTTCTGTTTTTTTTTTTTAAAAAAAATAGAAACAAGAGAAGGAAGTAGCACCAAGTAGGTCCTAAAATTTCCTTATCCAAGGAAAAGATTTAGATTTCCCTCCATTTGTTCCCATAAGTTCCCTTGCAACCAAAGGGACTGTAATAAGAAACTCCTTAGGAAAAATGGATTAAGAGATCCCAAACATTAAACAATAAATTGCTTCACTAACTTGTGCAATAAAAAGGTTAAAAATTATGGCAGCAGAAATTTGAAGAGCCAAACTTGTGACTTATTGCACACACAAACACTCAAAAGGACGTCTTGGATAGGAAAAGGTAGCTATAAAACAGAACATTTTCTAGAGTAAATTACTGGACCTAATATTAAATATATTAATGGCAGAAATTTAAAAAATAATCAAAGATGCAGCTAGAGGTACAGTTCTAAATGAACTCGATATGGAAATAGAATTACATAATGAAAATAATTGAGCCCTGATATTCATATTTCCCTCCAACATGAAAGCATCATTAATGGATGGCATGAAGTGTGAGTGAGTTTTTCATGAATACTAATGGATGACCTAAACACCAGCAAGGGTTATATGTATAAGATCGAAGGAAAAGCAGATGGTACCAAAGAGAAACTTGATGGTTGGCGCCTTTGATTTGCTCTTCTTCTTCAATTCAGCTGTAAGAAAAAGTGTCATTAGTTGGTCAGAGACATTGATAAGCAGGTATATGTTGCTCTATCACTGCAAAAGTATTCAATTGCAATATCATATACAACTTCTCAAAACTGATAATGTTCAGAAGAACAATGTTCAATGGGTAAACTTGAAAAGGGGGAAATCTTAACAAAGCAGAAAGTTATGTGCCTAAGCATTTCCATCAGTGTTGTCAATATTTACATTTAAAAGATACAACTATTTGTAATTTGAATGTTGACTTGGTCCTTAATAGAGTTGGGAAAAGGCTTAGATGAGTTGAGTTGAGTTGGAATTCATGAATTGAAAAGAAAAACAAATTAAGATGGGAACTTAAAGAACTAAACCACTGCTGAATTTCTATAGTAAATATTGTGCCTTTGCCAATTCACAACTCCTTGACTGGTTAAAATTTTATCAGGACCTTCAAAATAATGCCAAAGCAACAAATATGATATAGAGTCTAAGCTTGCAAAGTTGCTTGCAACAAATATATGAACTAACAAAATTTATTCTCATGTATATTTTTCCTGTTACATTCCAGAACAGAGGTATATTTTCCTATACCACTATTAGGCCAGCTATGCTATATGGAACAGAGTGTTGGGCAATATTGAAATAAAATATGAATAAATTAAGTATAACAGAAATACACATGTTAAGATGGATATGTGGTAAAATTTTAAAAGATAGAATTAGAAATAAACATATACAAAAATGGTAGGAATAGCCCCAATTGAAGATAAAATGAGAGAAAACTGATTATGGTGGTTTAGACATATACAACGAAGACCTTTATATGCTCCAGTTAGAAAGATATAGCATGAACAGAAATAATTAAAAAAGATATAATTATTTGTAATTTAAGTGTCAACTTAATCTTGAATAGAGCAGAGTGGAGGAAGCAGATTCATGTAGCCAACCCCATGTAGTTGGGAAAAGGCTTAGATGAGTTGAGTTGAGTTAAGTTGAGTACCAATTGAATGATTCCTCTTTAATTATTCCACAATTCCCCTCCCAAAATAAAGCATACCAATTGGCAGCATCAATAAATTCCAGAGCCAATTTCTTTGAGCTTAACACAATCCAAGATATCATATTCAATATCCAGTTAAATTATTCTCCATTTTTGGTTGATTCAAATTATCCACTCCAGGCAGTAACTGTATGTCTGGTCCAACAATTAACTGGCCCTCAAGACTTATTGTTGTCACCTAAAACATCTTATGGTGTCTGGTCCAACAATTAACTGGCCCCCAAGACTTATTGTTGTCACCTAAAACATCCTATGGTGTTTAAACCCTTTTGCTAACATTAGCATGAGGAAAAGGGGAACGAATTTCTAATCACAGATCCAGGAAGGAACAGCACCAAGCTTCAGCTCAATTTGTAATTTGAGCCATGCATGCTTTGAAACGCAATTATTCTCATTTTTGCCGGTTATATACTTCATTTTGTCGTGCGTTCTCCTTTCCCTGATCATGGCTCACCCATTTGATGGAAAGGTAATGTATCAAAAGAAATAACCATCAAACTTCTATAGGAATTATTAATCTGAAATATCTCAAGCTATGGATGATAGTAACACAGATTTGCAATTAAATCAGGTGCTTCCAGTCGGCATATAGTCCTTACACAGCTAACTATTGCATCAATAAAAGCTATAACGAAAATAAAACAGTGCAAAACCTGACACAAGCTGCATAATGAGGGGGAACATGGTGAAGTGAAAAATCTTCTCAAGCCAGGACAGTAGGGATATGCACCGTGAAATACTGTGGCAAAGATAAAACAGGCATACCTATCCCAGGCACTTCATGATCGTTGACAATTTCGAAATTTTTGTATGTATAACCAACAAAATTTAAATCCTTTGAGGAAAGCATCTGACAAAATTAAAGAGAAGTCATTATAAACATTACTTGAAATATCAAAATGGATAACGTAAACAGAACATGTATTTAGCATCATAACATCTTGGAGAACCCAGACTATGTTTCAGCATGCAATATGATGATGAAAAGCTCATTATATCTATATTGGGGACTATCAAACTGTGTAAATATACTTTTGCAATTGGACTTGATCTTATATATATTCATCTGCTGCACCTCTAACATGACAGGGGAACTCTAAGCATGGTACTTTGCAGCTCTACAACAAGCCTTTTTCTGGATTCTGACTTCACATTATCAAATAAACTATGGTCATAGCTAAGCCAAATTTTCAGCCTTAAAATTGCGCACACATCTTACAATTGTTCCTCATATATTAAAAGAATAAATTTCAGAACCATGAAGACTTGAATGAATGAATAAATATATATGATACATGCATCAAGAAAGAAGTTGAACAAAGTCTGGAAGCAAAAAATGCAAGCAGATAATGTAAACAACATTCCCAAAATAAATTTACCTTTCTCCAAGGACCTGCCTTTGATGAAGTCTGAATCTGGTCTCCAGACTGCAACATGTACCAGGATAAAATGAATACTCTCTATATATTGCTTAAGACTATCAGAAAAATTGAGCCATTTAGACAGAAATCTACCTCTTCGAATGTTTCAAAGTTTTGTGTATCCAGATCATCCTTAACTTCAGGTATAAATGCAGCCTCCATTTGGTATAATCTGTCCCACTCGACGTCTTTAAACCAAGAGTGGGCCTAAAATTGCCAGAAAAATAAATGTAGGCACAAAGCTGCCCAGTACAAACCCCATATTGAACGAGTCCAGAATTCAGAGAAAGCACAATAACAACCTTTATTTCATTGGCACCTTTTGTGCCAAGCCGTTGGTCAACATTGCACAAGAGTTTAGTGATAAGATCTTTTGCTTCTGCAGATAGTATTGCTTCATCTGGAAATTTTAGGTGCATTCTCCAATTTACTATCTGTATGAATCATTAGAAATAGAGCCCGGATAAATTTATTATGAAAAAGAAGATGATCGTGTTAACAAGATCTGTATAGGTAAAATAATCTTCAATATGAAAAAGTTTTGCAAATGAACTTCTGATATCATGCCACTACTAATAAAAATATGCTACCACAGATTTTTTTTCCTTAAAAAAAAAAAAACTTCAGTCACTAGAAAATCTCATTAGAGCTTACATATAAAAGTCAATTCAAGGTCCTGCATGAGAACAAACTGAATTACTATACCCATCTAAAGATTTAAGATTTAAACAGGAGGCCGTTCGACTCAAATATAATCGACATCTTCTATCTTATTACATTTGTATTTCCAAAATGTAATGTCACAGAAATACAGTGAGCCACTGGCACATCCTACAGGTTAAAAAACCTCTTAAAATAGCAAATGGTCTTTCATGAAAACAATGAAGAATCGATAGGTAAAAATGATTATCTGATTCAAACTATTAGCCTCTACAACAAAAATAAATAGGCAAAAATAGACTTTCTGTGACTAAGTGTATAAAACAACTATGATGATACCTAAATTCAACAGATATTGAACCTTTTTTCAAATCAACATATAGGAAAATGAATATTTTTACTACTATGCTACTACAAATTCACATTCACCTTCCTACATGTTGCCACAGGCTCATCTGAATAAAATGGAGGATAACCCACAAGCATTTCATACATGATGGCTCCAAGTGACCACCTATACAAGAAAAGGAAAACCTTGGTTTCTATCTTAAAGATATGCAATGTTCTGGAATGAATAGAAAATGCCAAATACAAGACTTACCAATCACATTCCATCCCATAACCCCTTTTCAATAATACTTCTGGAGCAATATAATCAGGTGTACCAACAGTAGAGTATGCCTGGAGATTTACATTGGCAGTAGTTAATGTAGGAAAAATAAGACCCTAGGCACCAATAAAACCACAAAATTGTAAGATTAGCAACAGCTTTTCAAAGTACACAGTCACACACCATATGTACATAATTTTTTCTACCCGACAATTTGGCAGTGTGAATTCTGCGTTCTCTTTCTCTCTCTCTTGGTTCTCATAATTTTGATGGTTATACGCTGGAAAAGATATTTTTTGACATGGAATATGGCTTCATAATTTGAATGGCTATAAGCTGCAAAGATATTTTTGACATGGAATATTGATACCAAATTAACTGACAAGACAGGGTTAAAGATACGAAAGCCAGAAATTTAGTTTTATTTGGCCTTTAACAAGAAATTTCCCTTATTGATCATCAATCCTCCAAGCCACAGGATAAACAGATGGGCTTCTGTTGAAGGACAATTAACTGGCCACATCAATGGCTTCCTGTTGCTGGCATTAAAATCAATGGGCGGTTTGAGGGGAAGCTGTTCTTGCAGCACACCCTGCCAATGCTCCCTCTATCATTGCATGCAAGTCCAAATTCAGTCAAAGTGGATTCAGCCCACCAGACCTACATGCAGATGTCTGAGCTGATAGATGAGGTCTAATCCAATAGCACAGACCCAACAAATTATGTAACCTAACATGATTGACTTGGGACAGAGCAAAACTAGTTCAGAGAACCAATGCACACTGAAATCACAAAGGTCTGTCCAAAACAAAACATATCAGAGATCCTGACTAGATCAACTGGACTAAACCAGTCCATGAGAATATTGGTCTAAACATTTCAGACAAGCACAGCTAATCAACAAAGATCACATTATATGCTATATCTATATCCTTAATTGTCTCATGAAACTGGGTGAATGTGATTGATAATGGCTTGATTCAATAAATAAGTTAAATAAAAGTTGTAGTGTAATAAATCTGTAATTGATTGTCCCTTCTGAAAAAATCAGGATTTAGTGATTTTAATTTTAAATTGAATAACTTATTGGTATCATGCTAGATAGGGGTGGCAATTTGCACTGGCCTATCAGATATCCAATGGGGCAAATTTTACCTGACCCATCTAAAATTAGGGGTAGCGATGGATATTAAAAATTAAACCTGAAGCATGTTCCGGGTAGAGGTGTGTAATAACATATCCACTCTGATTAAACCCAAAGCAAGTTCAAAGTATAAGTGGTACTGACATAACCACCCTGATTGTGACCTAAGTCTAAAATGTCCTTGTATATAATTCTAAAGCCCTCACCTTCTCTTTTTTAAAACCCTAGCCACCTCATCCTAACCCCCTCTTCTCTATATTGTCATCTACAACTTCTCCATCCTACAAAGTCTCCTTCCTCTACGGCTCCCTTTGTTGTTCTCTCCTTTGTTTTAAGGGCTCCTCTTCTTTATTTTCTTTATTTAATATTATCTGAGGTAGTAAGTTTTAATGTTACCCTTTTTTTTTGTTAATTTGATTTATATGAGGATCGGGTTAGATTAGATTTGGAGATTTTAAGTATACCCACAGAGCAAGTTCATTCGAGTCACCATGACCCACCTTAAGGTGGGTATAGATCAGAGGTAGCTATGATATTCTCCACTATGGAGCAGGTACAATTAATAGTATACACACTCCATACCTGCTCTCCATTGCCATCCCTGATGCTAGAATGCAATATATTAACACAACAAAGGCATACGCTAAGAAGACAGGTAGATAGTAGCTGCCTCCAATCTTCTATGCTCCATAGCATATAGCATATCTAGGAAATTAACATATCAGCATACAGTAAAATTTGTAATTAAATCATCAATAATCAAAATATTTTCAACAAATCACACTATACAGGCCAATTATTTGCTCCATACATGTCTTAGAGTAAAAAGAAGAATAGATTGATGCTATCATGTATCGAATTAGTTGATTGAAGTTTGATGGAATGCACATTTTCTGTTACTTATTTCACATTTATTATTCCAAAAATAGAGAAATTGTGTTCTTACTCTACTTTGTAAGCATTTAACACATACATAAACATATGAAACAGTAACCAACAGAACTTACTGTAAAAATCTGAGTACCGTGGGTGGGTGGGTGTGTGTGTTTTTTTTTGCAGGGTGGGGTGGAGGGAGTAGATTTCAGAGTCATAGAAAATATTAGATAAGTTGATGTGTGATTAGCATGACAAAACCAAGAAGTTATCTTTATCACAGAACTTATACTGAAGATTGTCGGATTGGAGAAGTTATGGTGCGGACACCATTTCATCCCTCATCAAGTTATTTATTAATCAAACAGTTTAATCACATGATGGTAAGAAATTTACCAATGTCCTTCTATTCCTTTGCCAATGCTCTAATTGTTCCTGCTGTGTGCGCTTTGGTAAAGGACTTTGTAAAGAACCACTATAGCTCTTTCCTAGTGTAATATCCTTTTCTTGTAAATCTGGAAAGTTACTGCAATCTAAAGGTTTACATAATCCAAAATCCGACAACTTCAGGTGACCATATCTATCAAGTAACAGATTATCAGGCTTGATATCCCTGAATGATGCCAAAGAAAATGTTACTACCTCCAGAAAACTGAAAGGGCAATGAAGGCTCCAAAGCATATACATTGCAGTTCAAACAAACCTGTGAACGTAGTTGTGTTTGTGGATAGATTCAACAGCAAGAACTGTCTCACCAAGATAAAATCTAGCCTCATCCTCAGTTAGTACATCCTTCCGCATAAGTAATGTCATCATGTCCCCGCCAGGTAAATACTCCATAATAAGATATAGAAAAATGTCATCTTGGAAGGAACAATAAAGTTTCACTATGCAATTGCTATCAACCTCAGCAAGAAGATTCCTTTCGGCTTTAACATGCTCCACCTGGACAAAATTTTGATATGAAATTGTAAAGATGAACATTGAGAAATCATGTTCAAAATATTCTATACCTGGCCTCGACGTAGCATCTCTGATTTCTTAAGCTTCTTCATTGCATATACATTACCAGTCATCTTCTCCCTACAGACCCTGACCTGCACAAAGTTTGTGTAAGATCAAAATCTCAATATAAGACTCTTAAAGGACACCTAATTGTGAAAGATAAAGCATGAATTATCACGGAAAGCTCATGCAGGCTCCTGAGCTTTAGTGTCAGACTTCATGCAAGGAAAAGATTCTTTTAACGTGGAAAAGGCAGGAAACAAGACCAGTACAAATCAGTTTATTTTTCCACCCAATCTTACTCTGATACATTTCATACACTGCTGTCAATAAGTTCAATTAATTTCCTTTACATCCAAAAATCCTGGACAATGCAGGGCGTGGCTTATTGGTGCTAGTTATTTAATTATGTTCTACGAGGTCAGCCTCAGTGGCACTTTACACTGCATGATAGTGCATTCATCTAGCCGCCTCCAGTGCATGATACGTTAAAATATACACAAACAGAAAAATTTCAAATTATAGGAAAAATAATCAATCTCTATAACAGATGGATAACTCACATAGCTAAAGATATAAATAATCTTAACAAACAAAGTACTTAATGTTTATATTGCATTAAAAGGTAAATGTTTGTTCTGATATTGATGTCTGTGGGGAAAAACATTGCAGAAACATGTAACTATGTAAACAAAAAGGACAATAGTGAGACAAGGAACCACATGTAGCCGTAAAAGATGTAGCCATTTGGTCAAACTGACCCTTATCGAAATAGCGCATGCATGCATGTGCATATTCAAGTTTATCCACACATGGCATGCAATTTTTTGTTTTTTTGTTTTGTTTGTTTTGGTTTGGGAGGGGGTGGGGGGAGGTTTGAGAATGAAAATCAAATAAAGCAGAGTACATTTTTTTTTTTTTGAACATACAAACAGCAGCAGCTTCTTAAGAAGATATAAAAGAATTAACTGAAAGTGTGGATGAAATCTACTCATTACACTACTTTTTTAAAAACTAAAAGGTTCCAACAGATTAAATTATTTCTCTTACTGTATGGCACATTTCTCTTACTTTGAATGCATTTGCCTTGGTGTGTTAGCGTAGACATGAATGTTTGTGCAAGTGCCAACATGTCAGTGCTCTGATCATGTTTATAGAGGTATCACAGCATAAATTATTAACAATCCATCAGCATCATGTTTATAATACTCACATGACTAATTAATATTGATATCCATATAACCAGGAGATGATATACTATACAAAGCCATTATATATTTCGCAAGTGTGTCAAGGATAACAAACAAATCCCTCTTTCCCCATATATGCTTTCATTTGTATGCGTTCTGCATGTATGATATATTACAGTTAATGCTGGACTCAACTAGGTGCTTTCATTCAAAATTACAATGATATATATATATATATATATATATATATAGAGAGAGAGAGAGAGACTTGGCTACATTCAAATGTAACCAAGCCTATAGTTGGTTACTTCCCCCACCATTGGATTCACACAGTTCACGGATCCCAAAGATTAAAAAAGTAAAAAAGATGGGGTAACTCCAGGATCCATGTGTATCCACGGAGGAAGAAGGTGACTAGATCTTGGACTTAGCTATATTCCAATTTAGCCAAGCCTACCTCTATACATAGACATCTAGAAATAGATATAGGTATGAAAAGTAAAAGAATCTTACAAAAAAAATCCAGACTCAAAATACACTTTTCTGATGGATGACTACTTCTAATATGCTAATGACATCTGCTTATTGTTTTGTTGCACCCAGAAGTTATCAGATAAAATGCTTAGAAAAGGAATGTTCTGTCAGAAGCAAGAGAGAGTTTGATGAATTTCTAAGACAACAAAAGTTTTAAAAAATAAAAATAAAAATAAAAAAAGATTTCTGGCATAAATGATTAGATCTCATATAATCCCTAAAGAAATATACCTCACCAAATGCACCTTTTCCGATCATTGTCAGTAATTCAAAATCATCAACTCCCATTTTATGCCTTTGAAGGCGCATGTATTCTGTTTCCTTTTTCTCCAAATGTTTCAGAATGCTGTTGAGCTCTTCTTCAGACACGTCAGCATCTGCTAGCTCCTTCTCCAAATTGTAACGCCTGTACAAAATGATACAATTAGTTAGCTTATAACACAGGAAGCATATATTAATCAGCATAAGTTTAATTAAAATCATGGTGTGATCTATGTTCTTACTTCTTATAGCATATAGAAATAGCAGGATCTTGTGAAACTAGACTCAAGCTGCTAAAATAATTATATATAAAATCCTGGTATTCAACAACAGAAAACTATTTTTTTGAAAAAAAAACAAATCATCATCCACATGGGCATTAACAGCTACCTGAACCATATCAAGCCAAATAAATGTCCTCTACCCCAGAATTACATGTCTATTACCTGTTTGGCCAAAACTACTGAATCTTTACACTATTAGCACCTTCTGTTGTTTGTCTGTTCTATTATGGACATGTATTGAATAGAATTATAATTTTACTTCAACAAAACAGCAGCTTACTAGTTTGGAGATAACGTGATATGCTGATACTTATAATAAAATAACACATATTATGGGATCATTTATGTCGTTTGTTTCTTGATTAATTTGTCTTTACCTTTAAGAATAACTTTTGCCCATATTATTCTTTCTTCCCACAACTACCAATTTATGTGGTGGTTATGGAGGGTGTAATGACTCGGGCCTGCAAACCCACGAATCTATTTCATTACAAAAAAGCAAGACGGACAATGTCCACACCAACTTAGGCCACCACAGCCCAAAAGGGATCCAATTGGTACTTGTCCATCTTCCTTAACTTGTTATAAACCATATAATCACTCCCAATTTTTCAATATGGGATTATTGAAAGGAGCATCACAATCTACCCCCTTTACAAAGGCGACGTCCTCGTCGTCAGGGGCACATGATCGCAACCACCAGGCAGGCAGGATTCTAGAGGTGGCCCCCACAAGTTTAAGAGGTGGCTCCCATCCCATGGATGTAGCACTTTGCTCTGTGTGACACTTAGCTCCTGCACTTTCGGCTGGTGCGTAGCTCTAATACCATATTGTAATGACGCAGGCCTATAAACCCACGAATCCGTTTTGTTACAAGACAGACAAGGTTCACACCAACTTGGGCCATCATAGCCCGAAATGGATTCAATTGGTACTTGTTCATCTTCCTTAACTGGTTATAAACCATACAACCAACTCCCAATTTTTTGACATGGGACTATTGGGAGGGGCATCACAGAGGGACTTGTAGGTAAAGAGAAAAACGGATTGCAATGTCATCTTTTCATGGAAGATAGGGACCATAAATCTAGCCATGACATCTTTTCAAGACGGAACTTATTTGGCCAATACATATTCTGTGATCATGAATGCCCAAACTGGACCGTTATGATCAAGTTGGTGAACATCAATGTCCTTTTATCAAAAAGAGAAGGATCTTCATCCAAACTTTTCAAATCAACTCATGGTTGTTCAACAAATTACACAATAGCACTTTGTTATTTACAATTGAAAAAAAAATATAACTAAGACTGGGTGGCTCTAAAATTTACAGGTTTCCAAAGAATAGCTCTTAGCTTTTTGGGGCAATTACAGTTGTTTTAAAGAAGAGAACCAGATATATTGAGAAATTTGTGTGATTAAAAAGCTAGTTCATGGGTAGGTTTCTTGTCAGGTCCCAGTCAAAACAGATATTTGGTTGACAGGTAAGCAGACCCATGTCAATGCTCATCCAAAGCCAGCAATTTCACAATCTAATTGCCTTTGCATTTTTAACTCTTAAAGCATTCTCTTTCCCCCTTAACTCTAACATGACTTCGGCTGTCACACTACTTGACACATATTACAAAATTATATCTTTGGTCTAAAAAACTCCTGAGAAGAACTCATACATGAGAATACAACTATATCTGGCATATGTTGACGCAAAATTTTCTTTTTTTTCTTTTAAATAAATCCTTGCCTTTTAAAATATCTGTATTAGCATAGCTGTGCTGACCATGAGTTTGTTTAATTTGCAATTTATACTTCCTCGACAATCATAAAAATTCCATATACATGAGAGTAGATAAACAAAAGGAAAAGGTCATATTTTTACTAATGTTGCTTTCAAAATAATATACTAAAAAACATGTATAGTCTTGGAAGCCATACCGCTCTTTACGCTCCTGCAGGTTCTTCATCTGCTCTTTGTAATGATTTTCTATATACTGCTTAGCAGCAGCAACTCTCTCCTTGGTAGCATTTGAAAGTGCTTCATCGCTCCCTTCCTTTTCACCAGTTGTCGCTTCTTTCTTCTTAGTTGCAGATTTATCTCTAGGCTGAAGCTTATGCAACCAACTCCTCGCTGAATCCATCAGGCCTCGCAAGAAAATCAACTCAGATAAACGACACCATTACAAAACCAAAATTTCCGTAAACACCTGAGCTATGCTCTGCAGCAATGCAATGACCAATGCAAACCCAAGTTACACGAACAAGAAATTTTACACGTGGAGCATGAAGTATTTAATCTAGATTCCATCTACAATCTTACAATCTCGATTCCCCTCTTCATTCCCAAATAACAAGCACAGAACCAATTCAGGAATTTAAAAAAGATCTTGAGCTGTCAAACCATCAAACTTCGACTTCCTTTCCGAAAACTCTTGTGTTTAAATTTTGCATACCAAATGCTCCAAATACTCCATCCGAACATCAGAAGTTCAAATGAATTACTGAACTAGAAAGTTTTGAATGCCAAAGCAAATCAAAACACCAATGCAACGGGTAAGGCCGGATCAACTGAGCAAAGCCACTTTCAGGTTTCAACACGAAGCACAAGCCCTTCAAGAAATCAAACACCTACATCGAATACAATGAGAATCCAAACTAACACGCTATCCCAAGCAATCAACTGATCCATCTCATCAAACGCAACGTAACAACTAAAATCACAGGCAGCATCAGATCAAATATTGCAAAAATGATAAAAAAAATAAAAAGGAATCGACGCGATCTTACACATCCCAACAAGAAAAGGAGACGGGGACAATGAACGGCCTGAAGTTGGGGAATTCCAGGAAGGATGATAGGTGAATAAAAGAGACGGAAGCTTTCCGAAGAATCCCTCCAAAATCGGAGGGAGATACGGGTCACCACTAGAATGGGAGAAGGGAGGAGGAGGGCAACAATCCTAAGAAGTAAACCCTAGAAACGGGGAGCAGAGACTCCCCGGAGACCGACCGCCATTCCCGCTCCATCGAAGCCAACGGTCCATAGCTTATAGCACCTGGACTCCTGTCCTTTATTAAGTTATATCTAAATGAAATAAATAAAGATTTTTGATAAAATTATGGTTCCCGCCTCTGCGTTTAGAATCGAACTAAAAGAGGGAGTGGCGCCGCATGATCTCAAACGATAGCCGTTGTGATGTTATAACTGTTCCTTACGGATATATAAATAACCGCTAATATTTGTTCAATATCTCTAACGATGGCTATCATACGACGTGAAGAATGGCTGACATTTGATAATTTTATTTTTATTAAATATGCAATAATTTATATAAATTCAGATATTTAGGTCAACTTTTAAAAAGCATAAACAATAAAATACAAAAAAGCTTTTAATAATTTGCATTATATATTTTTTTCATTCACTTTCATTTTAGCCGTACTTTCTATAAGATAAAAAAAAAATTAATTTTTTTATCACTTCATTTCATATAATTTTCGATCCAGTGCTTTTATATATATCACATATATTACATCGCTGCTTTGCATGAATACATTTGTAAAACTACATGACACCTATTCAAATCATATAAGTCATTATTTTTTAATTTATTTTTTATTGATATTATCTTCACCTTTTTTAATTATTTTATTTTTATTTTATTTTTTGGTATTACCATACATTTATTTCAGCATTCTCATTTTAACCATATTTATCTCATGTACATATAATTTTCAACTACCTAACATTTTGTACCATAAAGCATAGCTAATCTTATGAGTATCATATTGTTGCCGTGGAAATCTGTTCTCCGACTCGGGTATGCTCTGGCTTTGGGTCCAAACGCCGGTCTCGATGCCTGGGGTGGAACCTGCAAGACAGTCCGCACGCAGAGGATTTCTTTGGGGGTTGCCCTCTGCGGAGGACCCTCCGACGCCCAAGTCAGTGGAGATTCACATCAAACAGATGTGAGAAGAAGACTCTCACAGAAGAGTTCCCTCAAATGGGTTTTTCTTTCGGGAGCTCCAAGCTATGTAGGAGCTTCAATGGAGTTTTTCAGTATGAGAGCCAGTGAATGAGTGCGTACCTGAGAGATTTAAGGGTCGTAGTATTTATAGGCGATCACCTAGTTCCTTGGGCGCGTTGCAGGGGGTCTGAAAGCTGTTGAGATTTGAAATGGATTCGAATCAAGTTCGTTATGAGGCCAGTAGGATCCGTATCTTGTTGGTTAGAAGATCGATGGCCAGAGAGCTGGTGGATGCCTTGAGATTCAGCGATCATGTAGGTTCTAGGCTACCCCTATGGCCCTTAGGCTACTTCTGGGCATGATTCCCTGTTCGGAATCTTATTTAGTTATCGCGAATTCAAACTCTCCCGCGCCAGATTTTGTGAATGTATTCGAGTACCTCGGTCTGGTCGAGGCAAGGGACAACTTGGCTTTCCGAGGTATGAAGATAGCTCGGGCTACTGAAATATGAAGATAGCTCGGGCTGCCGAGGTATGAAGATAGCTCGGGCTACCAAAGATGGCTGAAGTCGTCGGGGCGACCCGACTTCGCTGAGGGCGATTGGGCTTTGCTGCTTGGTGGATGTGACAGCTGGTCGATAAAATGTTGGGATTAGACTTGACCCAATTGTTGACGTGTGCGGGTATTAATGCAATGATAATTTTATCCCTCATCACATATAAAAGTTTTCTTTCAACTTATCAAGTACCTTATTATTATATGATGTTTTAGTTACACTTTTTATTTTATCCAATTTGCTTTAATTCTATAAATAATATTATTCTTAATTCTTTTTTTTATGAATAATCAATCTTAAATATTAAAAAAATTATTTTTAAAAATTTAATTATTTTTAATTCTTATATTATTTTTATTTTATTCTTAATTCTGTTAAAATTATATTCTATGCATTCTGTCTTCTTTGTACAAAGCTTAAAACCTTTCGATTCTAGTATATGTTTTCATAATTTTAACTTATAATTAACTTCATCCTTAATTTTGTCCATCGAAATTATGTCATCTATAAATAATTTTTAAAATACATAATAAATTTTTTACGAAGCAAAGACAATACCGTATTATTTTCTTATTACTTTATATTACAACACTATCAAATGTAATTATTGCTCCATTAAAATAACATTATATTATTAGTCAAAGATATCATTAAAAAATGTAGTCTAGGTTTGATATGAAATGGAAAATAATCATTCTCCTCATAGTGATGCACTAATGAATTATAATAGAGTGTGGTAAAAATTTTGAATTTTGTGATCCATTAATGAACTTAACTGATATATTATAAAAAAATAAGTTTTTGCATAGTGTGTGGCATAACGGATTATTATTGCACACTATTGCCCCTGCAAGGAATAAAAATTTTGCTTTATTATTATTTGATAATTCACTTTAGATAAATTCTTTGGCTTTTTATGGGAAAGGTTGAATGATTAAGATTGAAGTTTTTTTTTGAAAAAAATAAAAAGCATGGTAGTTAAACTATTTATTCACTTTGAAAATTTAATTTGAAAAAGAAATAACTATTATAGCAACCTCCCCGGCACCCATGTAATGATAAAAATATAAATATTTTTAAAATAAATTATTTACCATCATGCAAGCATAGCGGTGTAAAATAGATCATCATCCACAAGAAGCAGTGTCCTGATTTTTTTTGATACAATCAGGTGATCACACCATTTTAGTACAAATCAAGTCCAAAAGGTCGAAAACCAAAATTTGCTGAAGGAAAATAGAATATTGGTCTCTTTGCTTCCAAAGCTAACATTCGGAGTGGTGAGCTACTAAAGTTGCAACCTAATCAGCCGCAAAATTGGCTTTCTGATAGGCATGCCGAATATGGACCATCTATGCATTTCGAAGAATAGAGCAAACATCCTGAATCAAGGGATTGGGTGATGAATGATCATGCAGATCCTATCTAATCCATCAAATAGTAGTTAGGAAATCTTCATCAATGAAGAGCTTGCAAGCTCCAAAAATGTAAGTTGCATAGGATATACCTGCTCATGCTACATAGAGCTCGGTTAGTGGGACAGATAAATCAAGAGAATCAAATTCATTCGCTGCTAATATGACTCCCTTTGGCTCATAAATGATAAAATTGATCCAGCATATTTGCCTCTAATATGACCATCAAAGTTAATTTTGATAAAACTCAAAGGTGGGGCATGTTAATTCAATCATCGGGATACCCTCGGTTCAATGCATGCCCATTTGCTCATTATTAAATCATTCATATATTATGGTGGAACTATTATAGTTTAATTAGTCCTCTAGGAAAGCCCAAGGACTACTACTCCATCCATGCTCACGTGCAATGAATGCCAGCAACGTTTCCTCTCTTTATTCATCAACCACCCTCATCTTCCGTCTACTTTTCATTGGTTTCATGGAGGAACGAAGGTCTTTCAACATGGTTCTTGCTTCTTTTTTCTTTGTTTACCTCTTCAGCTCCCCTCTTCTCACGATTCCCGCCTGGCCATTACCCATATTTGTGTTAAAATATAATGATTGTTAATTTTTAGTATTTTATTTTATTTTATTTAGTTTAAGTTGGGCTTTCACATAATGGGCCTATCTTTTTATGCTTTGATGGGTAGCCCTAGATGGATAAAATTATAAGAGATATTATGTTTATCGGTAGAAACAAGAAATAATATTTATATGACGATGTGCTTAATGAAACAAGAATAGAGATTTATTTTTCTCTTGAAAGAAAACCTTCTACTTTGATTTCTCTTCTCAAAATAATCTATGTTGAAAATAATCCCAACAAAAATTAGTATCAGGTTCCTTCGACTTCGATTAAATTATGGCCACGAGCTTCATCAGATTGGAAAGGTACTCCACTAAATCAAGACAGAGAAAGAAGCCGTAAAGAAGTCTGGTTCCGATCACGTTCTGGTAGCGCACGGACGCATCCTCTTGACAGTTCCATCCCCAACTTGAATCTCCTTCTCCAAGGCAGCAAGAAAAAAAAAAAAAAAAGGAGGGGGGAGATTTGACAACCATCTCTCTCCACCTTGGTTGTGGAGTTTGAAGAGCCAACAACATCTTCGGAAAAAAAGGAAGCATGGAGAAAAAAAATAAAAGAAAAGAGACGACAAGTGGAAAGATTCAAGAAAATCGTCCTTGTATTCGTGAAGGAAAAGTATTCGTTCTAGAAGGCCTATCCCAGGAGGGAGAAGCATCAGTTCTAAAGGCCTATCCCAGGAGTTGATCTGTGGAGGAAGAAGCATCAGTTCTAAAGGCCTATCCCACGAGGTGATCAACAAAGAAGCGGTAAAGAAAAAATTGCTACAAAAAAATTCATGACAATCTCAAACAATATTAGTGCATCAGTTCTGAAGGCCTATCCTAGGAGTTGATCCGTGGAGGGAGAAGCATCAGTTCTAAAGGCTTATCCCACGAGGTGATCAGCGGTGAAGAAAAAATTGCTTCAAAAAAATTCATGGCAACCTCAAACAATATTGGTATGAATATCTATCAAACAATATTGGTATGAATATCCACCAACCTTCTATCCCTATTTTTTGATGGAGAAAATTATGATTATTGGAGCATCAAGATGAAAACCCTTTTTATTTCACAAGAAGTATGGGATTTAGTAGAGAATGGATATGAAGACCCAGTTAATCCAACAAATAATCAGAAGGAGCAATTGAAGGACTACAAAAAGAAGGATGCCAAAGCTCTATTCTTTATCCAACAAGCTGTATCTGAGAAAAATTTTTCCAGAATTATTAGAGCCACCAAATCAAAGGAGGCATGGCACATCTTGCAGGAGGAATTTCAAGGCAACATAAAGGTAAGAGCTATCAAACTTCAAACTTTAAGAAGAGAGTTAGATAATTTAAGAATGCAAGAAAATAAAAAATTGAAGGATTACTTCTTCAAAATTACGGAGACTGTTAATCAAATGAAGAACTATGGTGAAACCATCACCGAGCAAAGAATATGTGAGAAAATCTTGACTAGTTTATCTCCAAAATTTGATACAATAGTTACAATTGTTGAAGAATCTAAAAATCTTTCTGAATTAAGTGTTCATGAATTAATGGGATCTCTTGAAGCTCATGAGCAAAGATTGTTTAGGCATAAAGAATCATCAATAGAAAGTGCTTTTCAATCTAAACTCAAAGTGGTTGATAAAAATTCTCAAAAGGAATTATCTAGTCATGCTCCAGTCAAAAGAGAGTTATTCAGAGGTGAAAACCAAAGTAGAGGAAGAGGAAGAAATATGAAAGGAAGAGGTAAAGAAATGCAAAGAAGTAATTTTTTAAGAAGGCAATATGATGAGAGCACTCAACAAAGGTGCAATATATGTAAAAGGTCTTCTCATGCTGAAAAAATATTGTTGGTTTAGGGGAAAACCCCAATGTTATAACTGTAAAAAGTTTGGACATGTTCAAAAGATTGCAGATACAAAGCAAGTGAGCAAGCACACTTCTCAAAAAAAAATGAAGGTCAACAAAGCATACTATATGCATGTCAAACTGCTGAAGAGCAAAGTAATAATGTGTGGTATCTTAACAGTGGGTGCAGCAATCATATGACTAGTGACAAGTCTATTTTTGTGGATATTGATAGTTCTTCAATTTCACAAGTGAAGATGAGAAATTGTGTTCTAGTCCAAGCAAGAGGCAAAGGCACAATTGCAATCAATACCAAGAAAGGAAGAAAATTCATTCATCATGTTTTACTTGTTCCAGATTTGAAGCAAAATCTCTTGAGTGTTGGATAGTTGATTGAGCATGGGTATATGGTATACTTTGAAGATAATGTTTGCAAGTTATATGACAGAGGGATGAAAAAGTAACTTATGACAAATATCAAGATGGAGAAAAATAGAAGTTTTTCTCTTATTTTGCATTATGCAAAGGATGCTGCATGGAAGATGGAAGTAAATGATGAGTTATGGTTATGGCACAAAAGGTTTGGGCACTTGAATTTTCAAAGCATGAGAAGTCTACATCAAAAGAATATGGTGTATGGTCTATCAGCAATACATGATAAGGAAGAACCTTGTGAAGGATGTGCACTTGGAAAACAACATAGTGAGGCATTTCCAAAAGAGCATGTATGGAGAGCCAAAGCACCATTGGAGCTTATTCATACTGACATATATGGACCTATGAAAACTTCTTCTCATGCAAGTAACATCTACTTCATTATTTCTATTGATGACTATTCAAGGATGACATGGGTGTATTTTATGAGACATAAATCAGAGGCATTTCTTATCTTTAAGAAGTTTAAAAATTCATGGAAAGACAAAGTGGGCATTATATCAAGGTGCTGAGAAGTGATAGAGGTAGTGAATATAATTCAAATAAATTTAAGAAATTTTGTGAAGATGATGGTGTACAAAGATAATTAACTGTTGGCTATACACCAAAGCAAAATAGAGTTGCAGAAAGAAAGAATCGTACTATTGTTGAGATGTCTAGATCTATGCTCAAAGACAGAGGCCTTCCAAAATCTTATTGGGCAGAAGCAGTGAATACAACAGTTTATCTGATGAATAGATATCCAACAAAAGCTCTTCAAAATATGACAACATTTGAAGCCTAGTATGGTAGAAAGCCTTTAGTGAAGCATTTCAAAATCTTTGGATGTGTGTGCTACGCACATATTTTAAAGGAAAGAAGACATAAACTTGATGAAGTAAGTGAAAAATGTATCTTTGTTGGATACAGTTCTAAATCAAAAGGTTACAAACTTTTCAGCTTGAAGCAAAATCAAGTGATCATAAGAAGAGATGTTATTTTCAATGAAAAAATTACTTGGGATTGGAAGCAAAAGAAAGTTGAAGAAAATATTATTTCTCTAGATGAAGAAATTCATGATGCTTAAAATGAAGAACATGAGGTTGAAGGTTCCCTACAAACTTCTCCAAATATAAGTCCATTTTCAACTTCAAGTTCAAGTCCATCTTCAAGTTCTATTCCTATAAAAATGAGAAAGTTAAGTGGCATTTATGCTTCTTGTAATTTCTGTATGATTGAGCCTGAATCTTATGAAAATGCTATGCATGAAGAAGTATAGAATAAGGCAATGCAAGAAGAAATCAATATGATTGAGAAGAATAAAACTTGGGAATTAGTGAAGAAACCAAGTGATAAGGAAGTCATTGGCTTGAAGTGGATATACAAAACAAAACACAATCCAGATGGCACCATTCAAAGACATAAAGCAAGATTAGTAGCAAAGTGATACTCTCAATTACCTGGTATTGATTATCAAGAAACTTTTGCACATATTGCTAGACATGATACAATTAGAACTCTTATTTCTATAGTAGCATATAAAAGTTGGAAACTACACCAACTAGATGTAAAGTCAGCATTCTTGAATTGAGTATTGGAAGAAGAAATTTATGTTGAACAACCTCAATGCTTCATCATCAAATGTCAATAAATAAGGTATACAAGTTGAAGAAAGCATTATATCGGCTGAAGCAAGTACCCAGAGCATGGTACTCTTAAATTGACACCTACTTCAATGAAAATGGTTTTCTAAAAAGTCCAAGTGAACCAACACTTTATGTGAAGAAGCAAGGTAATGATATTCTCATTCTCTCTTTATGTTGATGATTTAATTATTACTGGTAACAATGAGAATATGATCTTGACTTTTAAAAATGATATGATAAGAAGATATGAAATGAATGATATGGGTTTGTTTCATTATTTTTTAAGAATTGAAATCAGTCAAAGAAAAGATGGTATATTAATCAGTCAAAAGAAGTATATAGAAGGCATTCTCAAGAAATTCAACATGAAAAATTGCAATAGCGTGGAAACACCTTTTGTGGTAAATGATAAGTTGATGAAAGAAGATGAAAGTGGTGAAGCAAATGCACAATTATATAGAAGCATTATTGGAAGTTTATTATATCTAACAATTACAAGGCCAAACATAATGTTTGCATCAAGCTTACTTTCCAGATTTATGCTCGCCCGAGTCCAAGGTGATATTACTTGGCTTTTACATAAATCTAAATAATAAAATAGGCCCATTATTTAAAAGCCCAACTCAGACTAAATTAAATAAAATAAAATACTAAAAAACTAACAACCACTATATTTCAATACTCCCCTTTAATGGTTGTTCTTGGATACCCATGAGATCTCTAAAGTGAATGAATTTCTTCTTGGGTAGTGCCTTGGTGAAGATGTCTGCAATTTGGTCTTCAGTCTTCATATACTTGACTTATTTTTTTTCTTCAACCACATCTCTAATGAAATGGTACTTGATTTTGATATGCGTAGTGCGGCTGTGATATATAGGATTCTTTGTCATAGAAATAGTAAATTTGTTGTCACATAGCAGAGTAGTAGCTTCTTCTTGCTTTTCACCAATATCTTCAAGTTTTCTTCTCAACCAAATTATTTGTTGTGCTGCCAAAGTTGTTGAAATATATTCAGCTTCAGAAGAAGTTAATGCCACTGTATCTTGCTTCTTGGATGCCCAAGATATGATACCTGATCCATAAAAGAATGCATATCCTGATGTGTTTTTCATGTCATCAATACTTCCAGCCCAATCATTATCACAAAACCCAACTAATTTCATCATATCATTCTTTTTTCTTTCATACATGATCCCATAATCTTTAGTACCTTTGATGTATCTCAAGACTCTTTTTGCTTGTCCAAAGTGAGTATTACTTGGCTTTTGCATAAATCTAGAAAGTAAACTTGATGCAAACATTATGTCTAGCCTTGTAATTGTTAGATATAATAAACTTTCAATAATGCTTCTGTATAATTGTGCATTGGCTTCACCACTTTCATCTTCTTTCATCAACTTATCACTTACCACAAAAGGTGTTTCCACACTATTGCCATTTTTCATGTTGAATTTTTTGAGAATGCCTTCTACATATTTCTTTTGACTGATAAAGATACCATATTTTCTTTGACTAATTTCAATTCTCAAAAAATAATGAAACAATCCCATATCATTTATTTCATATCTTCTCATCATATCACTTTTGAAAGTCAAGATCATATTCTCATTGTTACCAGTAATAATTAAATTATCAACATAAAGAGAGACAATGAGAATATGATTACCTTGCTTCTTCATATAAAGTGTTGGTTCATTTGGACTTTCTAGAAAACCTTTTTCACTGAAGTAGGTATCAATTTGAGAGTACAATGCTCTGGGTGCTTGCTTCAGCCATACAATGCTTTCTTCAACTTGTATACCTTGTTTTCTTAACCTTTGATGATGAAGCCTTGAGGTTGTTCAACATAAATTTCTTCTTCCAATACTCCATTCAAGAATGCTGACTTTATATCTAATTGATGTAATTTCCAACTTTTATGTGCTGCTATAGAAATAAGAGTTCTAATTGTATCATGTCTAGCAATAGGTGCAAAAGTTTCTTGATAATCAATACTATGTAATTGAGAGTATCCCTTTGCTACTAATCTTGCTTTGTGTCTTTGAATGGTGCCATCTGGATTGTATTTTATTTTGTAGATCCACTTCAAGCCAATGACTTCCTTATCACTTGGTTTCTTCACTAATTCTCAAGTTTTATTCTTCTCAATCATATTGATTTCTTCTTGCATTGCCTTATTCCACACTTCTTCATGCATAGCATTTTCATAAGATTCAGGCTCAATCATGCAGAAATTACAAAAAGCATAAATATCACTTAACCTTCTTCTTTTTATAAGAGTAGAACTTGAAGATGGACTTGAACTTGAAGTTAAAAATGGACTTATATTTGGAGAAGTTTGTAGTGAACCTTCAACCTCATGTTCTTTATTTTGAGCATCATGAATTTCTTCATCTAGAGGAATAATACTTTCTTCAACTTTCTTTTGCTTCCAATCCCAAGCAACTTTCTCATTAAAAATAACATATCTTCTTATGATCACTTGATTTTGTTTCAAGCTGAAAAGTTTATAACCTTTTGATTTAGAACTGTATCCAATAAAGATATATTTTCACTTACTTCATCAAGTTTATGTCTCCTTTCCTTTGGTTCACTGAAGGCTTTCTACCATACCAGGCTTCAAATGGTGTCATATTTTGAAGAGCTTTTGTTGGACATCTATTCATCAGATAAATTGTTGTATTCACTGCTTCTACCCAATAAGAATTTGGAAGGCCTTTGTCTTTGAGTATAAATCTAGACATCTGAACAATAGTACGATTCTTTCTTTTTGCAACTCCATTTTGCTCTGGTGTATAGCCAACAGTCAATTATCTTTGTACACCATCATCTTCACAAAATTTCTCAAATTCATTTGAATTGTATTCACCACCTCTATCACTTCTCAGCACCTTGATATAATGCCCACTTTATCTTTCCACAAAATTTTTAAACTTATTGAAGATAAGAAATGCCTCTGATTTATGTCTCATAAAATATATCCATGTCATCCTTGAATAGTCATCAATACAAATAATAAAGTAAATGTTACCTGTATGAGAAGGAGTTTTCATAGGTCCACATGTGTCAGTATGAATAAGCTCTAATGGTGTTTTGGCTCTCCATACATGCTCTTTTGGAAATGCCTCTTTATGTTGTTTTTCAAGTGCACATTCTTCTCATGGTTCTTCCTTGTCATGTATTGCTGGTAGACTATACATCATATTCTTTTGATGTAGACTTCTCAAGCTTTGAAAATTTAAGTGTCCAATTCTTTTATGCCATAGCCATTTACTTTCATCTTCCATGCAGCATCCTTTGCATAGTGCAAAATAAGAGGAAAACTTTTATTTTTCTCCATCTTGATATTTGTCATAATTGCTTTTTCATCCCTCTATCATATAACTTGCAAACATTATCTTCAAAGTGGACCATATGTCATGCTCAATCAATTGTCCAACACTCAAGAGATTTTGCTTCAAATTTGGAACAAGTAAAACATCATGAATGAACTTTCTTCCTTTCTTGGTATTGATTGCAATTGTGCCTTTGCCTCTTGCTTGGACTAGAATACCATTTCCCATCTTCACTTGTGAAATTGAAGAACTATCAATATCCATAAAAATAGAATTATCACCAGTCATATGATTGCTGCACCCACTATCAAGATACCACACATTATTACTTTGCTTTTTAGCAGTTTGATATGTATATAGTGTGCTTTGTTAACCTTCATTTTTTTCTGAGAAGTGTGCTTGCTCACTTGCTTTGTTTCTGCAATCTTTTTGAACATGTCCAAACTTTTTACAATTATAATATTGGGGTTTCCCCTAAACCAACAATCTTTTTCAACATGAGAAGACTTTTTATATATATTGCACCTTTGTTGAGTGCTCTCATCATATTACCTTCTTAAAAAATTATTTCTTTGCATTTCTTTACCTCTTCCTTTCATATTTCTTCCTCTTTCTCTACTATGGTTTTCACCTTTGACTGACTCTCTTTTGACTGGAGCATGACTAGATGATTCCTTTTGAGAATTTTTATCAACCACTTTGAGTTTAGATTGAAAGACACTTTCTATTGATGATTCTTTATGCCTAAACAATCTTTGCTCTTGAGCTTCAAGAGATCCTATTAATTCATGAACGCTTAATTCAGAAAGATTTTTAGATTCTTCAACAATTGTAATTATGGCATCAAATTCTGGAGATAAACTAGCCAAAATTTTCTCACATATTATTTGCTCGGTGATGGTTTCACCATAGCCCTTCATTTGATTAATAGTCTGCGTAATTTTGGATAAGTAATCCTTCAATTTTTTATTTTCTTGCATTCTCAAATTATCTAACTCTCTTCTTAGAGTTTGAAGTTTGATAGCTCTTACCTTTATGTTGTATTGAAATTCCTCTTGCAAGATGTGCCATGCCTCCTTTGATTTGGTGTCTAATAATTTTGAAAAAAAATTTCTCAAATACAGCTTGTTGGATGAAGAACAGGGCTTTGACATCCTTCTTTTTGTAGTCCTTCAGTTGTTCCTTTTGATTATTTGTTGTTGGATTAAATGGGTCTTCGTACCCATACTCTACTAGATCCCATACTTCTTGTAAAATAAAAAAGGTTTTCATTTTGATGCTTCAATAATCATAATTTTCTCTATCAAAAATAGGGATAAAAGATTGATAAATAAAAAGGGTTTTCATTTTGATGCTTCAATAATCATAATTTTCTCTATCAAAAATAGGGATAAAAGGTTGATGGATATTCATACCAATATTGCTTGGGGTTATCATGAATTAACCAGCAAATTTTTTTTTTAAGTTTTCCTTTTTTACTTTTTCACCAAATCCCCACTTGTTATCAAAAGTTTTTTCTTTTATAGGCTTTCACCTTCTCCGTTTTCTCCAAAGACAAACTTCTGTTGCAAGAACAAAAAACGTGAAAAAAAACAGGACGTGAGTTGTGTACCTTGGAAGCTATTCAAGCTATTCCCAACGACAGAGTCTCTTTGGAAACTTAACACCGAACTCGTGGGTTGATGGGAAGTCAATCTGCTGGGCAGTCAAACCTTGCTATTTTCTTTTTTTTAATTAATTTAAAAGAAAAAACGGAATTTCTGCTCTTGATCGGGCCTTGGAAAACGAAGAGATCTACCGTGAGTTTTCATAAAGAAACTCTTGGGCGTTGGGATTTTTGTTGTTGACATATGCTGATCTGCTGGGCTGGCTTCAATCTTCTTCTCTTCTTCATCGGCTTTCTTAATCTTCCTTGGTCGTTTTGTATAAAATCAAGAAAAGCAAAAGATCTTCTTTTCTTTTTGTTTCTTCGATCTTTTGTTACGCTGTAAGATTTTTTTGCAATCAAGCTTTGATACCAATTTTGTTGAGATTATTTCCAACACAGGTTATTTTGTGATGAGAAATCAAGATAAAAGAAGATTTTTTTCTAAAAAAAAAGATCTCTATATACATCACCATATAAATATTGTTTCTTGTTTCTATAGATAATGTTGCCGCCGGGATCCGTCCTCCGACTCGGGCGCGGTCGATCTCCTGATCTGGGCTTCCTCCTGGGCGGACCTGCACAGAAGTCCTCGCACGAGAGGTGTTGGGGGTGGCCCTCCGCGGAAGACCCTCCGACGCTCAAGTCAGTGGGGGGATCGGTGATCAATAGAAAATGGAAAGATGTATCTCTCCGGGGAGTCTCTCCAGGGGCGGCCGATCGGGAGCTCTAGGGGAGCGCCGACGAGCAGCGGGGGGAGAGTGAGAGAGTGAGAGTGAGCCGGGAGCAGTGAGCGCATACCTGAGAAAATCTGGGAGTGTCGTATTTATAGGCTGTCATCTGGATCTTGAGCGCCTTCTGGAAGGTTCGAAGGTTGTTAGGATACGGAAATGAATCGAATCGGGCCGTTGTGGGGCCATTAGGATCTGTATCTTGTTTGTTAAAGGATCGACGGCTAGGAGAGCTCCTTGTTGGCCTGAGATCTGATAGATGCGTAGGTCCCAGGTAGCTGTATTAGGCTCTAGACCACTCTTCAATATCATTCTCTGCATGGGATGCTGTTACGATAGACCTAGGCTCTCCCGCGTCAGGTTCCGCGGAGGCGAGTATCGGATCATAGATCGCTCAGTGAGGTCGGGCTGTAGGTAGTTCGGGAAAAGCGAGCTATGGGAGGCCCGGGGAAGCCGAGCTATGGAAGCTCGGAGGAAACCGAGCTATGGGAAGCTCGAGGGAGGCCGAACCATGGGAGGCTCGGGGGAGCCGAGCTAGTGAAGCCCGGAGGAAACCGAGCTATGGAAAGCTCGGGGAAGGCCGAACCATGGGAGGCTCGGGAAGGCGAGCTACGGAAGCCCGGAGGAAACCGAGCTATGGGAAGCTCGAGGGAGGCCGAACCATAGGAGGCTCGGGGGAGCCGAGCTAGGGAAGCCCGAAGGAAACCGAGCTATGGGAAGCTCGGGGAAGGCTGAACCATGGGAGGCTCGGGGAAGGCGAGCTAGGGAAGCCCAGAGGAAACCGAACTATGGGAAGCTCGGGGAAGGCGAGCTACGGAAGCCCGGAGAAAACTGAGCTATGGGAAGCTCGAGGGAGGCCGAACCATGGGAGGCTCGGGGGAGCCGAGCTAGGGAAGTCCGGAGGAAACCGAGCTATGGGAAGCTCGGGGAAGGCCGAATCATGGGAGGCTCGGGGAAGGCGAGCTAGGGAAGCCCGGAGGAAGCCAAACTATGGAAGCTCGGGGAAGGCCGAACCATGGGAGGCTCGGGGAAGGCGAGCTATGGAAGCCCGGAGAAAACCGAGCTATGGGAGCCCGGAAGAAGCCGAACTATGGGAGGCTCGGAGGAGGGCGCATGGCCTGGCGGACCATATTAGTTTAGCTTATTCCTCAGGGGCATATCGTAGCTGGTGGAGGGATGGGGTCGGTCTCAGCCTCCTTGCACGATTATCAATGCAATGATGTTTCTACCCCCCAACACATGCCCCCCACTCCCTAGTTCGAAGCGTAGGTTCGGACGTAGGGAGTATAGGCCTAGGTGGCGTGATCTGCACTTGGGGATGCGCATTTGATTGCCTGCGCAATGATGCCCTAATTAATGCCATGGGGCCATCTTGCCTTTCCGAGGCGGATCCATCATTCCTTAGGGGCGAAGGTAATGGCTGGGGAAATGCCACGTGGGAAACCCCGACTTTCACGATGCTCGTAGCGACAGTTCTGGACGCCTAGGTTGGGACGCCTCATCCTTACCCTGAGGCAGTTTCGATTGGAAAAACAGAGTCGTGGCGGCGCTATTTTTAGTTATAGTGCCTCTTTCGTTCTCCTTTGAAGAACTTCATCTTCCTACTCTCACTGCAATTTTGCTTAGCACCTGTTGCGATTGAAGACATGGTGAGCCCAAGCGACTAGGCTTCGGAGGTGACCCTGGCAGACCTGGAACGGATGCGTCGTTTGTACAAGATCCCCCAGGATGTCGTCTTGTTGGTCCCGACGACTGAGGACAGAGTGACATCGGGGTTAGAGGATGGAGCGTTCTGCTATGAGGAAAGCTTGAGGGCAGGCCTCCGGTTCCCCCTCCATCCGTTGGTGCGGGAGGCGATGAAGTTCTACAACATATGTTTCACCATGGTGGCCCCCAATAGTTGGCGCAACCTCATCGGGTTCATCTCATTGTGCAAGCACCTCGGGGTGACCGCAACCCTCTCACTATTCAGGGTGTGCTTCAATCTGGTCTCCGGGAGGGCCTCAAAATGGCCTTACATCGGTCCCCGGAGATCCTTTAAGATGATCTCGGACAACCCATCGTCGATAAAGGAGTGGAAGTCGCAGTTCTTCATAGTCGGGGGGAACATTGGTTTAGATTTCCCTCGGGTGTGGGGGCAGTACGTGAAGGATCCGGAGGCGCATCCGGAATTAACTGATTCGGAGAAGAGGGATTTAGTTGTGCTGCGCAGCAGTCAGGCGCTCCCAGATAGCATTCTCTTATCGAAGGACGCTCTCTTTGCGGCCGGCTTGAGCCCTGTCGATCCTCGCGGTGAGTATTACCCCGCAGTTGATGTTTTAGTATGGTTCCGCCTTCAATTCTTGTATGAATTGATGGGTAAATCATATCGCCCCTGCAGCCGAAAGGTCGGCGCTCGCAGACCAGCTAAGGGAGGAGCTGGGCAAGCGCCGCAGGAGATCTGGTTCCAGCAGCAAGCAACGGCCTGAGAAGAGGTCTCGCCCTTCTGGCTCCCGCTCCAGGGGGATCAGGGGGGATGGTGACAGCCGACGCTCTTTGTCGCCGTGGGCCGAAACTACTGAGGGTCTGTCGGGGCGCGATCTTTCGGCGCCGGAGGAGGGTCTGTCGAGGGGCGAAGACTGGGAAGTCACGGGGGTTTCGGAGGAGGCTGCTGAGGTTTCCTCTCCTCCCATCGTTGTTTTGTCCGATGATGGCGAAGGGGAAACGCCGGTTGGCCTGGGGGCTCCCGCAGATAAGGCGGCTCGGTCTCCCTCATTGGAGGCCGGTGGCTCGGCAAGGTCACAGGAGGAGATGGGGGTGACCCCTACCTCTATCGAGGTAGGAGAAAAGGTCGTGGCTGCTGAGATTTGGCCTGGATCGTCGGTGGGAGAGCCAACGGGCGATGAGGAGATGGCCGAACCCGCCGAACCAACGATCGAAGCTCACCAGGGGCTTCCTGGTGAAGGGCATTCCACCGAGGAACAAGGGGCCCCGGGGGAAGCAGAAGTTTCTGAAGGGCCCGTCGTGGATAGGGAAATCTCTGAGGAGACGGGAGCAGAAGGAGAAGAGGAAGAAGAAGAAGGAGGAGAAGGAGGGGAGCTGGCGAGCAAAGGGGGTGCTTCGGCCGAAGCTCTCCTCATTGGAGCCGAGACGTCCGAGGCATCTCAAGCGAGGGCCCTGGCGGCGAAAGCCGGATTATCGAGAAGTTCATGGGTCGCGGGAGTTCTGGATGGCTCTCTGGGAGCAGACTTCCACTCACGCGATCCGAAAGTGAGCGCCAGGTTCTCCGCTCTAATGCGGTCCGCGTTCTAAGGAGAGGAGAGTTCTTTAGTAGGAGGGGGTCATCCGGAAGACCTTATCGAGGTGGCCTTCCGGCGTGCTGGGGTGCCAAATGAGGCTTTTCTCCTCCCCGAGATCGATGACCTTGCCCTTACAAGGATCGCGATAGATTATGTGTCTCGGGTAAGTTGTCGCACCGAAGTCGGGTCCTCGGTCAGTTAGTTCGACTATCTTTTATGCGTGTCACCCCTTTCTTCGCAGAGTGCCTTGATCATGAGGGCGCTGAAATGGTGCTTGCATCTGGCAGTTGGAGCTTGGGCTCGGGCCCGCTACGAGGCCGATCACTTCAAGGAGAGGGCAGATTCGACCGACAAACTCTCTCGGGCCCTGGTGGCCCTTCAAAGGGAGCTTGGGGAGGCTCGCAGAATTCTTGCAGCTGAGAGGGAGAGAGCTCCCCGACTTGCTGCACAGGTCGGTGAGCTCCAGCGGGAGCTTGGGGAGGCCAACAAGATTCTCGCGGTTGAGAGGGAAAGAGCCTCTCAACTCACCGTACAAGTCGGCGAGCTCCAAGGCTTCCGCGAGCAATCCGAGAAGGCTAGTATGGAGCTTTCTCAGGCTAGGGCGGAGTATGAAGGCAAGGTTAAGTCCATGCAATTATACTTTGATAAGAGGTGGGACCAGCTGAAGGCTAACCACGCTGAAGATAAGGCCAGCTGGAGCAAAAAGTTCAAGGAGGAAGAGCGCAAATGCCGGCGGCAGCAGGACCACCTTACCCGCCTAAGCAAGGAGCTTGCCGATACTCAGGATCGCCTAAAGTGGTCGGAGGAGCGAGCTGCCCGACTATCTGATGAGGTCGACTTTGCTCGTTAGGAAGTCAGAGATACCCAGGCCCGGATGGACGAACTAAAGGAGAGCCTCCGCCTGAACCAGTCGGCCAAGTCCAGGGCTCTCAACAGGGTCCACGTGCTGGAGGGTGAGTGAGCACCGCGGGAGGAGCAGGTACGGAGCTATTGGTTCCACTCGTTTCGATCTTTCAATTTTCGCTTTACTCGGCCTTTTGTTCGCAGACGCGCAAAATGGGGCAGGAATTCCAGGGACGGTTAGTGGCATTCGGAGAGGAGGCGGCTTCGAGGTATCGAAAGATCTCCGAATTGGAGAAGCAATTAGCCGAGGCAAACGCGCGAGCCTCCTCAGTGGTGGAGGAATACAAGAAATCCACCGAATTTATCGACGAACGAAGGGCAGCCTGCGCCAATGCCTTTCAGCTAGGGGAAGACGAAGCACGGGCTAAGGTTGCCCAGGCTTACCCTGACCTGGATCTGTCGTGCTTGACAGTCGAACATTACGAAGCATACACCCCGGGGGCCGAGGAGGACGAGTATGGAGAAATATCGGATGTCAACCTCAAAGCTATCCTAGGGGCCGATGCGACTACCGACGCACCCCGCCGCAGCACCTTCGAGAAAGGAGAGCCAAGCAATGCCGCAGCTGCAGGAGATGCTGGGATTAATCCCAAACCCTGACCCTTGGGGGGGCCACATGTATTTTTCTTTTCTTTCGCTTTGTACCTCGATTGGAAATCAATAAACGAATCGGCCGTTTTTCATTTGTTCATCTTCCTTGGATGATTTCATGTCTCGAATTTTGGAGGGATGTCCTTGTAGAGGCCAAGGCGTAGGGGTTGTCTCGACAGGGAAGGTCGGATGGTAACATAGCCTGGTATAAAAAGGAAGTTGAGAGACGATTTAACCCAACTTAGGCTGAATGACACGGTGATTCGGTCAAGCTCGAAGGATGGGACAGCCTTTTAAGGGTCAAGGGGCAAAGTGGTTCGACTAGGGCCAAAGAACAAAATAGCTCGGCTAAGGCCGAGGGACAAAGTAGCTCGGCTAGGGCTAAAGAACGAAGTAGCTCGGCTAGTAGCAGATATTTCGGTTAGTTCCGAAGTATGGAAACAGCTTCGGCCCCACAAAAAAGGGGGGGTTAGGTGATGCCTAGGGCTTACACGCAACCAGGCTGGGGGTTCATTATCGAGGAACACACGGCATCCGCACCCCTTGATTGCTTTGTCAGTGTCCCGTCTTTTCTCAGGCGAGTCGATTTTTATTTTGCCGAAATGGATGATACGGTTTTGACGCCAGTAAAAAGCTGCTCTAGAGCCTTCCGGGAGGCCTTTGTTGTGTTGGTCTTTTCCCACACGGGTTGTTTCAACGTGTGATGCAAGCGTTTGCCCATCATTGGAGGATGTTGTTTTCGTAGGACGATCCCCTGGATCTGTCAGTTTCCGTAGGATCGGCGGGCGATTTTCTACGTTCAACAATGATGATCCGGGATTAAAGGAAATCTTTGCGTGCGTCATGGTTCAGGTGATGGGCTTGGCGCACGATGAGACGCCGCTTTCATCCTGGGAGGCCACGTGGTGGCATGGGTTAGGCGTTTTGAATCTCGGGGCTTCCTGTTTTGATAGCTGCTCTCGGTTTGTTTCTGCTTATAAAAAGGGGGAAAGAAGGGTCGTGTTAGGCCATCCCCAAAGTTTCCTTCCCTGTTAGAGCTTCCGCAATGTCCATCTCTCTGGTGTTTCGAGTGGGAGGATCGAGCTTTCCTTTCATAAGCCTTTTTCCCCGAATAGTTGGGGTGATGAAGGAGCCGATGGAGAGTGGCTCGCCCTGAGGGGATGAGCCCCGGAGATCATATGGAGAGCACACAGGAGGGCCGCAGAGATCACATGGAGAGCGCACATATGCGCTTCCCGTGTGTCCTTTGTGGTTCGCTACAGGGGGGCGCAGGGTAGGAAGTGTATCGACACCCCCGTAGCACGCACAGAGCCTCCCTCCTCCGCTGGTCTAGATTCTTATCCCTTCTCTGAGGGGAATACTTGCCACGGGGAGGAGAAGATGGGAGCAATGGGGGTCTGATGGTCCCCGAGCTCCCAGTCGGGCAGCGGCATGCGATCCAGCATCCTGCCCTAGGGGAGCTGGCTGGTTTGCCCGGGCCCTCAGAATCAGCATCCACGGGCCATGCCTCCTTTTGGACCTCTTGGTTCGTTCGAGGGGGGCAGTGGAGGGTCAGCTTTGTCAACTGTCCAGGCGAGCTGACCATTTCATGGTTTGTCTGATTTATCGGTTCGGACGCCGGAGCATCACAGTTTCCCAGATCTGAGTTTTGTACCTGTCTTTATTTTATGCATTTCAATGCTCTTGTAATGCCTCTCAGGCGGTTGTAATCGGTTTCGGTGGCAATGAAATAAAGAAAGTTTTGTTCTATTTCTCAATTTCTATTTCTTTTGTGCCAAGTTGTTATCGTTGGCCATGGGGCATAAGGACATCTCATTCGCTTTTGGATGAGGGTCCCACGCCACCTGAGTCGATCGGGGCTTGTAAGCTGCCCGGGTTTAGACGGAGGTTTGGAGACTGTTTGTCGGTAGGACATATCCCTTGACTCTGACCGAAGCTCGGAGATTCGTGATTCGATCTTATTGGAGTTTGGATACTTGTGGCCCGGCCCTGCCGAGGTTCGGGGAACGGTTGCTTGGCCCTGCCAAGGTTCAGAGATTTTGTTGCTTGGCCCTGCTGAGGTTCGGAGATTGGCGGCTTGGCCCTACCAAGGTTCAAAGATTTTGTTGCTCGGCCCTGCCGAGGTTCAGAGATTGGCGGCTTGGCCCTGCCAAGGTTCGAAGAATGGTTGCTTGGCCCTGCCAAGGTTCGGAGATTTTGTTGCTCGGCCCTGCCGAAGTTCGGAGATAGGTGGCTTGGCCCTGCCAAGGTTCAGAGATTTAGAGCTCGGAGGGATGACTTAGTCGTCACCATGAGTCATGATACTAGGTCCCTGCGAGGTTCGGTGAGGAGCGTCAAGGCAGAATGGGCGGTGCATGGTCATGCCCTCTATTTATGATATGACTACTCCCGAGGGAGCAAACTATTGCCAGGTGTTGGCGCTCTCTCTTTTTCACGCTTCCCGAAAGGCGGCCAGTTTAAAAGGGCTTGGGGAAGTGTTGAGGGCATTTATTGCGGGGGGCCGGAAGATCAGGAAGTACCCCATTTCTAGAGAAGGAGGGGGGTTCCCAAACAGTCCATTGACATTTACCAATCTTGCTCGGGATGGGGCGTGGCCCTTCGGATTCTGTAGGCGCCAGTTAAAGCGGTGACACGCGGTGAACTTTCACGGGTTGGCATTTATGGTCCGACTGATCGAGATACTCGCCTGAAGAGTATAAATACGGGTGAGTGGGGTGCTGGTGCTCACCATCCTTTCGGTTCGATCTCTGAACAGCTTTCAACATGGCTTTTCGAGGAGGAGAGCAACCACCTGACAGACTGAGCTCGATGATCATTGGTTTGATGCATCCAGGGGGGGAGTCGCCCTACTATCACGGTTGATGCCCAGGCCTTGGCGTCGGCCTTCGCGAGCCACGAACAGCTCGAGAGGGTCATTGAGGAGTACGTCGCTGTCTCCACGAGGGAGGCCGCGGCTCTTCACTGGGTGGTGGACCAGCAAAGGGAAGAGATAACATCCCTCCACCGACAAGTTGCCGAGCTGTCCCAACGCTTGGAGGACTTGTCGGCTCCCAGAGAAGACAGTGAGCCTTAGCGAGGGCTCTTTTTGCTTCTTTTTCTTTTTTTCTTTTATTTTTTATTATTGTTGTCTTTCTTCTCTCTTTAACCAATGAATATGAGGATTTGCATATGGTGCATTTTATTATCTCCAAAGCATCTACGAACGTTGGTTGGGATTTATCAGCCGCCCAAGTTCGAGTTAAGTCTTAGGAGACCACGGTTGGGTTTAATTAGGGCATGCAAGCCACCCGAATCCGAACATAGTTTAGAAGATCGCTTAGGTCGGTCGGGGCTTGTAAGCTGCCCGAATCCGAACCATGTTTTTTGGGGGGTCACCGGTCTCTGTTTGGACCAGTGGCGGACCTAGGCGGTCTTTAGAAGGATATCCTTTATTTCCTCAGGAGTATCAGGAGGTTTTCATTTTGAGGCATCCGAGAGGTCACTCGACTTCAAATGATGCCTTGGGGTATGGCCAAAGCGCGGGAATATCGCTCGGTTGGCTCGAGGGATTCGGTAGCTAGGGTTGTTCCTCGGCTTTGGCCGAGGTTTCTAGTAGCAGAATGTAGCCCTTGGCTTTGGCCAAGGTTTACGCACTTCGGTTTTGGCCGGGGTTTCAGAGATCGTAGCCCTGTCTAGGGTCAGGGATTCTGTCGTTCGGCCTTGCCGAGATTCGGTGAATTTGTTACTCGGCCCAGCCGAGGTTCGGAGATTTTGTTGCTCGGCCCAGCCGAGGTTCGAAGAATTTATTGCTCGGCCGAGCCGAGGTTCGGAGATTTTGTTGCTCGGCCCAGCCGAGGTTCGGAGATTTTTGTTGCTCGGCCCAGCCGAGGTTCGGAGATTTTGTTGCTCGGCCCAGCCGAGGTTCAGAGATTTTGTTGCTCGGCCCTGCCGAGGTTCGGAGATTTTTGTTGCTCGGCCCAGCCGAGGTTCGGAGATTTTGTTGCTCGACCCAGCCGAGGTTCAGAGATTTTGTTGCTTGGCCCTGCCAAGGTTCGAAGAATTGTTACTCGGCCCAGCCGAGGTTCGGAGATCTCCTGTTCAAATAGGTTACTCGGTCGTGCCGAGAATTGGTGAGCAGCACCTGTTTCTTTTCGCAATTTTTGGTGGCATAATGTATGATGATTCATGTTACAAATTACGAAAACATGTGCCGACAAAAAGGTATAATAAGGTATACTGAGGTGGGCTTATAAAGGACATACCCTATTGATAATACTTACGGAGATTGTCCGAGTTCCACGTCCGGAGGATGGACTTTCCGCTTAAATCTTGCAGCTTGTAGGTCCCCGGTCCAACGATCTTCGCTACTTGGTATGGGCCTTCCCAGTTTGGTGCCAGCTTTCCTTGCTCCAGCGGTTTGGAGACAAAGGCTTTCCGGAGGACGAGGTCGCCAGGCAAGAAAGCTTTCCCTTTGACTCTAGAGGCATGGTAGCGGGCCACCCTTTGCTGGTAGGTGGCTACTCTGATCCGAGCTTTCTCTCTGACCTCCTCTATCAGGTCGAGGTTGGTACGGAGCTGTTCGTCGCTGGCTTCCTCTGAGTAGCTTTCCACCCGTAGCGATGGGAGACCTATCTCCACTGGGACAACGGCCTCCGTGCCGAAGGCCATCCGGAATGGGGTTTCACCCGTGGGCACTCTTGGGGTGGTGCGGTAGGCCCATAGGACATGGTGTAACTCGTCCGCCCACCTGCCTCGGGCCCTGGAGAGCCGAGCCTTGATACCTTGAAGCAAAGTCCGGTTGGTTACTTCATCCGCTCCGTTGGCTTGCGGATGCCTGACCGAGGTGAGGTGGTGATGGATTCTGTGTTCTTCGTAGAACTGGCGAAACTTCGGGTTGTCGAATTGTCTGCCGTTATCAGTGATTATAGTGTGCGGGAGGCCAAAACGGCAGATGATGGACCTCCATACAAAATCTCTGGCCCGCGCCTCAGTTATTTGTGCAACCGCCTCTGCCTCGACCCATTTAGTGAAGTAGTCGATGGCGACGAAGAGAAATTTCCACTGTCTCGTGGCAAGCGGAAACGGGCCAAGGATGTCCATCCCCCACTTGGCAAAGGGCCAGGCAGAGGATATAGGAACCAGGCTGGCGGAGGGGAGTCTTTGAATGCTTGAGTGCCTCTGGCATGGGTCGCAAGCTCGGACAAGGTCGTCTGCATCCTTCTACATGGTCAGCCAATAGTAGCCTTGTCGTAGCACCTTGTGACATAGGGATCGGCTTCCCAGATGGTTGCCGCAAATCCCCTCATGCACTTCACGGAGAGCATAATCTTCTTCAGATGGGCGGAGATATCTGAGCAGTGGCATGGAGAAGGACCATTTGTAGAGTTGATCGTCGATCAGCACATAATGGGTGGCTTGTAGCTTCAGCTTTTTGACCTCTCTTCGGTCAGGTGGAAGCGACCCTTCTTTGAGGTACCTCAGAATAGGATCGAACCATGATGATTCGGCCTCAACTTGCATTATTCGATCGGCTTCCATGATACTGGGTTTCTCCAAGGTCTCCAGGTAGAATTTTTGCTCAGCATCCATTGACTCCGCGGTCGCCAACCGAGACAATAGGTCGGCGCGGGCATTTTCGGACCTAGGAATCTGAATAATCTCAAACTCGGGAAAATGGGAGAGTAAGCTCCGCACCTCTTGAAGATATCGGATCATGTTTGGTTCCCGAGCCTCAAATTCCCCTCGCACATGACCTGCCACCAGCTGGGAGTCAGTGAAGGCATTAAGTTTCTCCACCTTCAGGTTGCGGGCGATTCGGAGACCGGCCAGCAGGGCTTCATACTCAGCTTCGTTGTTGGAGGCCGGGAAGGAGAAGAGTACACCATATTCAAAAGTCGCCCCCTTCAGACTGGTGAGAACCAGACCCGCACCGGAGCGATGGACGTAAGATGACCCGTCGACATGGAGGAGCCAGCGGGCACTAGATTTCGGTTCTTTAAGGGAGTCGGGGGTGGAGCCGTCCTCTGAGATGGTACACTCGAGGAGGAAATCGGCTAACACCTGAGCTTTGATGGCCGGACGAGGTTGAAAATGGATATCGTGCTCGCTCAGCTCGACAGCCCACTTGGTCATTCTTCCTGATGTCTCGGGGCGGTGGATCACCGCCTTGATGGGTTGGTCAGTCAGGACTGTCACAGAATGCGCCTGGAAGTATGGTCGCAGCTTCCGAACTGAGGTGATCAAGGCCAACACCATTTTTTCAATTATGCTATACCTTGTCTCCACATCGCGGAGTAGCCTGCTGACATAATAAATTGGCTTCTAGATCTTGTTTTCCTCCCTGACTAGCACCGAGCAGACGACATCTTCTAAAACAGCCAGATATAGGAACAATGTCTCGCCTGGGCTTGGACTGCCGAGGAGCAAGGGCGAGCCGAGGTACTTTTTGAGGTCCTGAAATGATTTTTGACACTCGGGGGTCCATTGGAAGTTCTTAGCTGACCGAAGGATTTTGAAGAAGGGAAGACATCTCTCGGCTGAGCGCGCCATGAGCGGTTGAGAGCCGCTATCCTCCCAGTTAGGTGCTGGACCTCTTTAATAGATGCCGGAGGCGCCATTTGTTGAAAAGCTTGAATCTTCTGGGGGTTAGCTTCGATACCTCGCTGGGAGACCATGAAGCTGAGGAACTTCCCGGAGTTAACGCCGAAGGCGCACTTGGTCGGATTGAGCTTCATTCTATACTTGCGGAGCATCGCAAAGCTCTCCGAGAGGTCCTTGATGTGCCGTAATGCTTCCTTGCTTTTGACCAGCATATCGTCGACATACACCTCCATGTTTCGGCCAATTTGCTCCTTGAATACTTTATTAACTAGCCTTTGGTAGGTGGCTCCTGTATTTTTAAGACCAAAGGGCATGACATGGTAACAGTAAGTACCTCGGTCGGTTATGAAGGCGGTCTTTTCTTCATCCTCGGGGTTCATCCGGATCTAATTGTAGCCGGAGTAAGCGTCCATGAATGTCAGCATTTGATGACCCGAGGTGGCGTCCACAAGCTGGTCGATCCGAGGAAGAGGGAAGCTGTCCTTCGGGCAGGCTTTGTTGAGGTCGGTGAAGTCAATGCAAATCCGCCACTTGCCGTTTGATTTCTTCACCATGACGACATTCGATAGCCAGCTCGGGTAATTTACCTCCCGGATGAAGTTTGCCTTGATGAGTTTATCAACTTCTTCTTCAATAGCCTTCTGCCGCTCCGGGGCAAAACTCCTGTTCTTCTGCTTGACGGGCCAGTGCATCTCATCCACGTTGAGACGATGGATGAGAACCTCGGGGCTGATCCCCGGCATGTCAGAGGCAGACCAGGCGAAGTCGTCAGCGTTGCTTCGGAGAAATTCGATCAACCTGCGCTGAGGTTCGTTCTTCAGCATCGACCCGATCTTTATGGTTCGGTCGGGGCAAGCTTCATCCAGCGGCACTTCCTCCAGCTCCTCGGCTGGTTCTCCTCGCTGTTCGGCGAAATCCTCTCGGGCATCCAGCCCGTCAACCTCTAGTATTCTGGACTGAAGGCTGGTAACGAAGCATTGCCGGGTCATGGTTTGGCTTCTTTGAACAACTCCAACTCCCCGCTCAGTGGGAAATTTCATGGACATGTGTGGGATGGAGACAACTGCCTTGAGGGACATCAGGCCGGGTCTGCCAAATATCACGTTGTATGGAGATCTGAGTTTGGTTACTAGGAAGTCCGTGTGAACAGTGGCCACAAGGGGCCAGGCTCCTGCGCGAACCATCAGGGTTATGACCCCTTCCGGGATGATGACGTCGCCTGTGAATCCCATTAGGGTGGAATCCACAGCTCGAAGGTTTTCTGTGAGCAGTCTCATCTTGGCAAACACATCGAGGTACAAAACATTCACCGAACTTCCACTGTCAACAAGGATCCGGCTTACATCATAGCTATTCAAATTGAGGGATACAACTAGTGCGTCGTCATGTGGGAACTGTATCCCTTGGAGATCCTCGTCGGAGAAGGAGAGCTCGCCCGTTCGTGCTCTCTTTGGTGCCGAGCCTTCATCATCATTTCTGGAACTCGAGCCGCCGGCCTCTTCAATCATATTAATATGGCCGATCATGGGTGGATTGGGAGGAGGAGGAGGCTGCTGAGGCTCGGGCTGGTGGTCACCTTCTTTCCCTGGCTCAGGCGCCCTCCTGAACTAATTCAGTCGGCCTCATTGAATCAGCCTCTCGATTTCATTTTTTAGCTGCCAGCATTCCTCAATGTCGTGGCCGTGTTCTCGATGGTAGCGGCAGTACTTGGCGGGGTCCCTTTGGGTCGGGTTCCCTCGAAGAGGGGTTGGCTGGGGAAGCTGGCGCTCTATCTCCATGAGGATCTACGCTCGGGGCACAGTTAGCGGAGTGCAGCGGTCGAATCGCCTAGGCGGGCTCCGGGAGCGATTCCTCGGTGGCAGTGGGGGAGCTCCTTGGTGATGAGGTGGACTCGGCCGACGGGTAGATCGATGCTTGTCGGGACCTTTGGGCTCTTTCGTCTTTGCTAGCTCGGCGCGGGCAACTCTCCGCGATTCCTCGACCCTGGCATACTTGTCTGCCAAGGCCATCATGTCGGAGAGGTTTGGGGGGTAGCTGACTTCCATCGCCAAGTAGAAGTCGCTTTCCTTCGAAACTCCCCTGCTAAGGCGGACATAGCCACCTCGTGATAAAGGTGGTCCACCTCTAGCATGGCCTTGTTGAAGCGGCCAAGATAGTTTCTCAGAGACTCCCCCTCTCTCTGCTTAACTTCTGAGAGGGAGTCGGATCTCCGTCGGTGACGGCGGCTGTTAACGAACTGGCCTATAAAAAGATGGCTCAGCTCGTCGAATGAATCAATGGAACCTGGTTTCAAGGCGTTGAACTAGGTTCGGGCAGATCCTCTGAGGGTGGAGGGGAAGGAGCGACAGAGGATCGCGTCGGACGCTCCGTGGAACATCATTATTGACCGGAAGCTGCTGAGATGATCATCCGGGTCAGAAGAGACATGGTAGGGCTCGACGGCTGGTAACTTGACATGGGAGGGAATCACTTCCTCCATGATCCCTTTGGAGAAAGGGATGCCCTGCTCCACCTTGGGCTGAGGCGGATAGGCCTGCTTGGCGGCGTTCAGCTCCTGACGCATCTCCCGGATCTATCGGCGGATCTCCTCTTCAGCAGTAAGGGGAGGAACCGGGCGGGGAGAGCGCAGGGACGACGTTGAATCATGATAGGAGGACACCGGGGAGAGGGTCCGGGCTCGGCGAGATCTGGGAGGATCCCGATCATAGCCGCCTCGCGGGACTGGTTTGTCCCCTCTGGGTCGGTGTGGGGGCTCATGGCCTCATGCGGACCAGAGGAGGAGGTGGCCGGAGAGGAAGGAGCTGCGGCCTCCTTATGAAGGTGTGGAGCAGGGGCGGCTGCGAAATGCTCCCGAACCAAATGGGTCAGGGCCTGGACCTGCTGGACCAGCGTGGTGAACTGGTCCTGGGTCACCGGGATGACCGGCGGCGATGGGGTCTCAACTGGTGGAGGCTGCGGCGCCGTGTTGTTCGTCAGATCAGGTCTTTGAGCGACGACCTGGTCTTCGGCTTCAGAGGTTGCTCTTCTCCGATTGGCCATTGGAGAGGTTCTACTCCAGATCGAGATCCTTATCTCCTTTCTTCAAGTTTTAACGGGACTTGATGGCCCTTCCTCTAGCACCAATCTATTGCCGTCGGGATCCGTCCTCCGACTCGGGCGTGGTCGATCTCCTGGTCTGGGCTTCCTCCTGGGCGGACCTGCACAGAAGTCCTCGCGCGAGAGGCGTTGGGGGTGGCCCTCCGCGGAAGACCCTCCGACGCTCAAGTCAGTGGGGGGATCGGTGATCAACAGAAAATGGGAAGGTGGATCTCTCTGGGGAGTCTCTCCAGGGGCGGCCGATCGGGAGCTCTAGGGGAGCGCCGACGAGCAGCGGGGGGAGAGTGAGAGAGTGAGAGTGAGCCAGGAGCAGTGAGCGCATACTTGAGAAAATCTGGGAGTGTCGTATTTATAGGCTGTCATCTGGATCTTGAGCGCCTTCTGGAAGGTTCGAAGGTTGTTAGGATACGGAGATGAATCGAATCGGTCCGTTGTGGGGCCATTGGGATTTGTATATTGTTTGTTAAAGGATCGACGGCTAGGAGAGCTCCTTGTTGGCCTGAGATCTGGTAGATGCGTAGGTCCCAGGTAGCTATATTAGGCTCTAGACCACTCTTCAATATCATTCTCTGCCTGGGATGCTATTATGATAGACCTAGGCTCTCCCGCGTCAGGTTCCGCGGAGGCGAGTATCGGATCATAGATCGCTCAGTGAGGTCGGGCTGTAGGTAGTTCGGGAAAAGAGAGCCATGGGAGGCCCGGGGAAGCCGAGCTATGGAAGCTCGGAGGAAACCGAGCTATGGGAAGCTCGAGGGAGGCCGAACCATGGGAGGCTCGGGGGAGCCGAGCTAGGGAAGCCCGGAGGAAACCGAGCTATGGGAAGCTCGGGGAAGGCTGAACCATGGGAGGCTCGAGGAAGGCGAGCTACGGAAGCCCGGAGGAAACCGAGCTATGGGAAGCTCGAGGGAGGCTGAACCATGGGAGGCTCGGGGGAGCCGAGCTAGGGAAGCCCGGAGGAAACCGAGCTATGGGAAGCTCGGGGAAGGCCGAACCATGGGAGGCTCGGGGAAGGTGAGCTAGGGAAGCCTGGAGGAAACCGAACTATGGGAAGCTCGGGGAAGGCGAGCTACGGAAGCCCGAAGGAAACCGAGCTATGGGAAGCTCGAGGGAGGCCGAACCATGGGAGGCTCGGGGGAGCCGAGCTAGGGAAGCCCGGAGGAAACCGAGCTATGGGAAGCTCGGGGAAGGCCGAACCATGGGAGGCTCGGGGAAGGCGAGCTAGGGAAGCCCGGAGGAAACCAAACTATGGGAAGCTCGGGGAAGGCCGAACCATGGGAGGCTCGAGGAAGGCGAGCTATGGAAGCCCGGAGAAAACCGAGCTATGGGAGCCCGAAAGAAGCCGAACTATGGGAGGCTCGGAGGAGGGCACATGGCCTGGCGGACCATATTAGTTTAGCTTATTCCTCGGGGGCATATCGTAGCTGGCGGAGGGATGGGGTCGGTCTCAGCCTCCTTGCATGATTATCAATGCAATGATGTTTCTACCCCCAACAGATAAATATAAAAATATGATTTCTTGTTTCTACGGATAAGCATAATGCCTTTTATGATTTTATCCATCTGAAACTACCCATCAAAATATAATAAACCATCAAAATATAATAAAATAAGCCCATAATTTAAAAGTCCAACTCAAACTAAATTAAATAAAATAAAATATTAAAAAATTAATAACCATTATATTTTAACAAGCCTCGGTTGGTCTACTCATACCGCGACGCAATGAACGGATTTGCTGCGAAGCTCACGGCCGACGAAGTGCTGGCCATGGAATCGATGGACGGATTTGTGCATGCCCAGCGTGACGAGCAGCTCCCATTGGCAACAACCTACACGCCAAGCTTCTTGGGTCTGAGCCAGTGGGATGGCCTCTGGTTCGAGTCCATCTATGGCAACGGAGTCGTTGTTGGGGTGATAGACGATGGAATTTTTCCCACCCATCCATCCTTTAGCGATGGATCGATGCTGCTCCCTCCGGCGAAATGGAACGGGACTTGTGATTTCCTTGACAAGTACTCGCTTTGCAACAACAAGATGATCGGTGCAATGGCTGTTAAAAGATAATGGTTGTTAGTTTGTTAAATAATGAGCCTATCTTTTTATGATTTGATAGGATAGTCTTATATGAATAAGATCATAAGAGGATTATGCTTAATTATCAGTAGAAAACAAGAAATGATATTTATATGGTGATGTGTTTAATGAAACGTAATAGATCAATTTTATTCTTGAGAGAAAATCTTTCTTCTACCTTGATTTCTCTTTCCAAAATAATCAGAGTTGGAAACAATCCTAACAAAAATTGGTATCAGAGCCTAGTTTCCCAATTCTAACAGATTCAAAGCAAAATCGATTCAAAGCAAAATCGAAGAAACAAGAAAGAAAAAAAAAAAATTTGTTTTCTTGATTTTGTAAACGGTGACGAAGGCGAGGAGGACGAGAAGACTCAAATATACGGTGCTTCCCTTCCATGCATTGCCGAGACAAGTTCCTTCATCAGGATTCCGTTTGAAGTCGGTTGCGGGGATTCTCATCACAGCCACATTAATGCTACGGAGAAGATCCATATAATTTAATGTCATAAGAATCTTGAAGCCGTGAAGAAAGAGATTTCACTGCCCAGGCGTGAACGTGAAATTGTTGTACTTCCAAAGCTGCCCGTTTGACTTCCCAGTTCCCATCAACGAGTCTGTTTTCGAAAAAAAAAAAAAAAGACTTTGGCGTTAGGGAACAGCCGAGTCTTTTCAACTTCTTGATCTTACGCGGGCCACGATTCAGCAGCCTTTTCAACTTCTTGATCCGACCGCAGCCTATAGAAGACGTTGCTGCGGTTGTTTTTGGTGAGAGAACAGGGAGCGTCCTGATCAGAAACTCTATTTTTTCCTTTTTTTTTTTTTTTAAAGGAAAAGTAAGGTTTGACTGCCTAGCATATTGACTTCTCATCCACGAGTCACCAAAGAAGGCGTGAACAGATATATATCACAATCTTTTGGTTGGTGAAAATATTTTTGGTTGGTGAAAAAGTAGAAAAGAAAAGGAAAGCCTAAAAAAATAATATTGGTTATCATTCATAGCAACCCCAAACAATATTGGTATAAATATTCATCAGCCTTCTATCCTTATTTTTGATGAAGAAAATTATGATTATTGGAGCATTAAGATGAAGACCCTTTTTATTTCACAAGAAGTATGTGATCTAGTTGAGAACAGGTACGAAGACCTAGTTAATCTAACAAATAATCAAAAGGAGCAATTGAAGGACTACAAAAGAAGGATGCCAAAGCTTTGTTCTTTATCCAATAAGCTGTATCTGAGAAATTTTTTTTCAGAATTATTAGAGCCACCAAATCAAAGGAGGCATGGGATATCTTGCAGGAGGAATTTTAAGGCAACATAAAGGTAGGAGCTATCAAACTTCAAACTCTAAGAAAAGAATTAGATAATTTGAGAATGCAAGAAAATGAAAAATTGAAGGATTACTTCTCCAAAATCATGAAGACTGTTAATCAAATGAAGAGCTATGGTGAAACCATCACCGAGCGAAGAATATGTGAGAAAATCTTGGCTGGTTTATCTTCAAAATTTGATACAATAGTTGCAGTTGTTGAAGAATCTAAAAATCTTTCTGAATTAAGTGTTCATGAATTGATGGGATCTCTTGAAGCTCATGAGCAAAGATTGTTTAGGCAAAAAAAATCATCAATTGAAAGTGCCTTTCAATCTAAACTCAAAGTGGTTGATAAAAATTCTCAAAAAGAATCACCTAGTCATGCTCCAGTCAAAAGAGAGTCATTCAGAGGTGAAAACCAAAATAGAGGAAGAGGAAGAAATATGAGAGGAAGAGGTAGAGAAATACAAAGAAATAATTTCTCAAAAAGGCAATATGATGAGAGCACTCAACAAAAGTGCAATATATGTAAAAGGTCTTTTCATGCTAAAAAAGATTGCTGGTTTAGGGGCAAACCCCAATGTTATAATTGCAAAAAGTTTGGACATGTTCAAAAAGATTGCAGGTATAAAGCAAGTGAGCAAGCACACTTCTCAGAAGAAAATGAAGGTCAACAAAGCACACTATATGCATGTCAAACTGCAGAAGAGCAAAGTAATAATATGTGATATCTTGATAGTAGTTGCAGCAATCACATGACTGGTGACAAGTCTATTTTTGTGGATATTGACAGTTCTTCAATTTCACAAGTAAAGATGGGCAATGGTGCATTAGTCCAAGCAAGAGGCAAAGGCACAATTGAAATCAATACCAAGAAAGGAAAAAAATTCATTCATGATGTTTTACTTGTTCCAGATTTGAAGCAAAATCTCTTGAGTGTTGGACAGCTGATTGAGCATGGGCATATGGTATACTTTAAAAATAATGTTTGCAAGTTATATGACAGAGGGATGAAAAAGCAACTTATGACAAATATCAAGATGAAGAAAAATAGAAGTTTTTCTCTTATTTTGTACTATGCAAAGGATGCTGCATGGAAGATGGAGGTAAATGATGAGTCATGGTTATGGCACAAAAGGTTTGGGCACTTGAATTTTTAAAGTTTAAGAAGTTTACATCAAAAGAATATGGTGTATGGTCTACCAGCAATACATGACAAGGAAGAACCTTGTGAAGGATGTGCAATTGGAAAACAACATAGAGAGGCATTTCCAAAAGAGCATGTATGGAGAGCCAAAGCACCATTATAGCTTATTCATACTGACATATGTGGGCCTATGAAAACTCCTTCTCATGCAGGTAACATCTACTTCATTATTTTTATTGATGACTATTCAAGGATGATATGGGTATATTTTATGAGACATAAATCAGAGGCATTTCTTATCTTTAAGAAGTTTAAAAATTATGTGAAAAGATAAAGTGGGCATTATATCAAGGTGCTGAGAAGTGATAGAGGTGATGAATACAATTCAAATAAATTTGAGAAATTTTGTGAAGATGATGGTATACAAAGACAATTGACTGTTAGCTATACACCAGAGCAAAATGGTGTTGTAGAAAGAAAGAATCGTACTATTGTTGAGATGTCTAGATCTATGCTCAAAGACAAAGGCCTTCCAAATTCTTATTGGGCAGAAGCAGTGAATACAATAGTTTATCTGATGAATAGATGTCTAACAAAAGCTCTTCAAAATAAGACACCATTTGAAGCCTGGTATGGTAGAAAGCCTTCAGTGAAGCATTTCAAAATCTTTGGATGTGTGTGCTATGCACATATTCCAAAGGAAAGGAGACATAAACTTGATGAAGTAAGTGAAAAATGTATCTTTGTTGGATATAGTTCTAAATCAAAAGGTTACAGACTTTTTAGCTTGAAGCAGAATCAAGTGATCATAAGAAGAGATGTTATTTTCAATGAAAAAGTTGCTTGGGATTGGAAGCAAAAGAAAGTTGAAGAAAATATTATTTTTCTAGATGAAGAAATTCATGATGCTTAAAATGAAGAAAATAAGGTTGAATGTTCACCACAAACTACTTCAAGTTCAAGTCCATCTTCAAGTTCTACTGCTATAAAAATGAGAAGGTTAAGTGACATTTATGCTTCTTGTAATTTCTGCATGATTGAGCCTGAAACTTATGAAAATGCTATGCATGAAGAAGTGTGGAACAAGGCAATGCAAGAAGAAATCAATATGATTGAGAAGAACAAAACTTGGGAATTAGTGAAGAAACCAAGTGATAAGGAAGTAATTGGCTTAAAGTGGATCTACAAAACAAAGCACAATCCAGATGGCACTATTCAAAGACACAAAGCAAGATTAGTAGCAAAGGGATACTCTCAATTACCTGGTATTGATTATCAAGAAACTTTTGCACCTGTTGCTAGACATGATACAATTAGAACTCTTATTTCTATAGCAGCTAATAAAAGTTGGAAACTACATCAACTAGATGTAAAGTCTGCATTCTTGAATGGAGTATTAGAAGAAGAAATTTATGTTGAACAACCTCAAGGCTTCATCATCAAAGGTCAAGAAAATAAGGTATACAAGTTAAAGAAAGCATTATATGGGCTGAAGCAAGCACCCAGAGCATGATACTCTCAAATTGACACTTACTTCAATGAAAAAGGTTTTCTAAAAAGTCCAAGTGAACCAACACTTTATGTGAAGAAGCGAGGTAATGATATTCTCATTGTCTCTCTTTATGTTGATGATTTAATTATTACTGGTAACAATGAGAATATGATCTTGACTTTCAAAAATGATATGATGAGAAGATATGAAATGAATGATATGGGTTTGCTTCATTTTTTTTTTGGGGAATTGAAATAAGTCAAAGAAAAGATGGTATATTTATCAGTCAAAAGAAGTATGTAGAAGGCATTCTCAACAAATTCAACATGAAAAATTGCAATAGTGTGGACACACCCTTTGTGGTAAATGATAAATTAATGAAAGAAGATGAAAGTGGTGAAGCCAATGCACAATTATACAGAAGCATTATTGGAAGCTTATTATATCTAACAATTACAAGACCAGATATTATGTTTGCATCAAGTTTACTTTCCAGATTTATGCAAAAGTCAAGTAATATTCATTTTGGATAAGCAAAAAGAGTCTTGAGATACATCAAAGGTACTAAAGATTATGGGATCATGTATGAAAGAAATAAGAATGATATGATGAAATTAGTTGGGTTTTGTGATAGTGATTGGGCTGAAAGTATTGATGACATGAAAAGCACATCAGGATATGCATTCTTTTATGGATCATGTATCATATCTTGGGCATCTAAGAAGCAAGATACAGTGGCATTATCTTCTTCTGAAGCTGAATATGTTTCAACAACTTTGGCAGCACAACAAATAATTTGGTTGAGAAGAATACTTGAAGATATGGGTGAAAAGCAAGAAGAAGCTACTACTCTGCTATGTGACAACAAATCTACTATTTCTATGACAAAGAATCCTATATATCACAGCCGCACCAAGCATATCAAAATCAAGTGCCATTTCATTAGAGATGTGGTAGAAGAAAAAGAAATTGAAGTCAAGTATATGAAGACTGAAGACTAAATTACAGACATCTTCACTAAGGCACTATCCAAGAAGAAATTCATTCACTTTAGAGATCTCATGGATATCCAAGAACAACCATTAAAGGGGAGTGTTAAAAGATAATGGTTGTTAGTTTGTTAGTCTGAGTTAGTTTTTTAAATAATGAGCCTATCTTTTTATGATTTGATAGGATAGCCTTATATGGATAAGATCATAAGAGGATTATGCTTATCCGTAGAAAACAAGAAACAATATTTATATGGTGATGTGCTTAATAAAACTTAATAGATCAATTTTATTCTTGAGAGAAAACCCTTCTTCTACCTTGATTTCTCTTTCCAAAATAATCTGAGTTGGAAATAATCCCAACAATGGGCTTCCATAGAGGGCGCAAGCCATTGCCGATCAAGGAGTACTCCGAGAACGGCCACGGGACCCATGCGGCAGGTATAGCAGCAGGAAGCTTCGTTGGTGATGCCAACGTTCTAGGCGATGATTATGGCCTGGCGACTGGGATTGCACCCAGGGCTCACTTGGCCATCTACAAGGTGTGTTGGAGAGCGTACGGTTGCCATGCCAGCGATGTTCTGGCCGGCATAGGCCAAGCCATCAAGGATGGCGTCAATGTGCTGTCGATATCCATTGATCGTGATCATACCGTGCCATTGTTGAATGATACCATTGCCGTAGGCTCACTTGCAGCAACCAGGAAGGGAATAATTGCTTGCCTACCTGCTGGCAATTTTGGCCCGTATAAAAGCTTAATCTTTAACGATGCGCCGTAGATTTTGACGGTCGGTGCGAGCTCCATCGACAGAGAGATAAAGGCGATCGTAAAGCTTGGAAATGGAGTTGAACATAGTGGAGAGTCTGGGTATCAACCAAGCTCTATTAATTCCACCTTCTTACCCATGATATTCCTAGGCTATATGTCACGCTCCAGACCCAAAAATTTTGAGTTAGGATGACAACCCGTCGCATGCCGGGCATGCAAGGCGTCTCAAATTTTGACACAACAAATAATTTAAGGCAATATGTATAAATAGTCAATCCAAATCCATACTTTATTACAAACCATAATTATAAGTTTTGGGCTACAAGCCCTACACACAAGCATAACCGGGGTTACATCAACAATATGTAACTATTTTATTTAACTAGAAGCTCCATCAACCCCAAAATCCTTCTTCACTCATGAGGCTCTGAAAAACATTGTAAGATTTACATGAGCTCACACTCAATAAGTAAGCCCATAATAATAATATAAAATAGTCATATATCAACATATCTTATCAAGATATCATCAATTCATAATTTCTTAAACTTCCAATTTCAAATGCATTTATCATGCTATCAGAACAAGCATATCACCACTCAATTTAATTTGGAAGCTTATAAAATAAATACCAGAAAATGCATTATAAACAACCCACTGTTTATATGATCATTTTTATATTATATTTTATGTATCCAACGGCCCTGCTACACCTCAATCAGAGCACATCCTCCAGATGTGTGTGGCCTCCATATGCCACCTCATCATCAATCATAGCACATCCTCCAGATGTGTGGCCTCTACATGTCATATCATCGTCAGTCAAAGCGCATCCTCTAGATGCGTATGGCCTCCACATGCCATCTCATAATCAATCAGCATACATCCTCTAGATGTGTGTGGCCTCCATATGCCATATCATAGGAGAACCGCGGCGACACATATAATATAATTCAAGGTCATCATTATATATGCACATCATGCATCATTATAAGCATAATCTTTTCATATCGCATAAACAGTGGTTTGTACATTCTTAATCATTGCATGTAACCAATTTACTTTGCAAAGTTAAAAATAAACATGTACATTATATTTGGCATAAGCATAATAAACCATTACTTTGCCATTACTTTGCAAATTAATACCAGCTATTGTAGCAAATATTCAATTAAATACTCATGGTACAATTTACCAATTTTTTAAAATAATTAATAAAACTCCATTTCATAAGCATGCATAAAATTATAAATACAATAATTTATAATTTATAAAATTATTATATTTGGCTTACTTACCAGATTATGCAATAAATACCAGATTATGTAATGTAAACAAACCCAGTGTTTATGTAATTATTATTTTCGTATGTATCCCACGGCCCTACAAATTAATCAGAATACATCCTCTAGATGTGTGAGGCCATACATACTCAAACAGAACACACCCTACAGATGTGTGAGGCCAAATGAGAATCGCGGCGACACATACTAGTCTATCACAATGTTATCATCATACTTGCATGTCACTCATCATGCATCAATTTCTCATATTACATATACAGTGGTTTATACATTATTAGCAAATGCATATGGTCATCCCAACATTTTGCAAATCAAAGAATTTATATTTTTGCACATACACCAAGAAACTATTTCTTTCAAAATATTATCAGCTACTATAGTCATAATAAATGCTCATATGTAGATCTATGGTACCATTCAAAATAATCAAACCAAATAAACTTCCGTTTTTCTTATCTCATAATATACTTGCAAATTATAAAACCATGAGTTATAAATTATTAATTATAAATAGACTTACTTACCTCAATACGCAAATTCCAAACTGTAAACCAGCTATTTAGACATCTGGGTACCGGTAGGGGTCGCTAGCGCTTCCTTAAAAGCCTAATGAGAAGGTTCGCGATGCCTTGGTCGAAGGAAATGGGTACCGGTAGGGGTCGCCAGCGCTTCCTTAAAAGCCTAATGAGAAGGTTCGCGATGCCTTGGTCGAAGGAAATCGGGAACCCAAACGCTACGCCGAGAGCGTAAGCGTCATCAAGAAGTCAAATGGTCGAGATCCCGGTTCACATGAACCGGGGTTACAGGACTTCTTCTTCCCATTGGAAAACTGCACAATCCTATGAGATGTAGGCAAAAAATGAGATAGCTATGTTCTAATGGAGCTACCAGCTTCAGACTGAGATGCCTTATTTTGTTTGTCCATTTCTGTGCCTCTCCATGATGATAATATTCCGCCAACAATATCAGTGCTCGAGACGCCTTCTATCCGCTTGATTTGCTTATAACGCCCTGCCTTCTTAGCTGGTCCGTAAGCATCAGTTCCATCAGGTAGTAAGAAAGGATCATCTCTAAGTATAATGTAGTCGATGTTGTATTTATTGAAAAGAGTGTTCATACATTCTTCTGTGATTGCATAAGGAGCATTTGCAACGACCTCATCCACCCACTTGAGCCCACTGACAAGGATCAACCTCTCTTCCATAGACAGAACAGGAGGTCCCTTGTTGGCCACAATCTCTTTGCCACTGACAACTCCCACCACCAATTCATCCCCCAAAGCCTTGGCTTGCCACAAGGCATTCGCATGGCCGTAATGCATGAGGTCGAAGCACCCGTCTATGTAGACCTTCACAGGCCTCATCCTGCTCCTCTGCTTGTAGAAGATCCCTAAATCTAGCCAAAAGTAAGGGAAGTATGGTAGTCCAATCCCTCCGAAATAGCCGGTCGAAAGCGAGAGAATGGCAACGGTGATCACAATTCCTCCAAGCCCAAACAACTGGGCATAAAATGCCCCATCCCAGATCCAATGATTGATCTCAAATTTTATAGAACCCAGTTCTAGAGGAGGTGTGCGCCAGGGTGAAAGAGGGAGTCATCCTCCAACTCCTTTTATTCTCCCACGCGATGCCTCGGATCAATAGAAAATGGGAACCCATCCGACAGGCGAAGACCCAAGAAACCGAACATCGCATCGGGACCTAAACGTCAGAAGGAAGTCAAGATGCCAGGTGTCCTAAAATAAATACTAGGAGTTACATTCCCCATAATAAATTACTAGGGGTTACACTATATATGAGAGTCATGGTGGTCGCTATGGTTGCAAAAGTAGCTTATTTGATGGCATGGAACTCAAAGGGAAAATCGTGCTGTGCGTGGGTGGAGGTGTTGAGAATGTCGACTAGGGTAGGTTTAGATTTCTCAACTGCTCGTGAGAGTTATCATGAGATCAGATGATAGACTCTATATATTTGAACTCCAAGTATATCTAATTACAGAGTCCCTTGATTTGGGGACTCTGCAATGCCTATAAAAGATAATGTGGAAACCTCCTTCCCATCATACTGGACGCCCCCTTTTCATCATCTTCTCATGCGTACATTTCTTTCCCAGCGCGCCTGCCTCTGGTAAGTCCCTTGTCCATGCCTGGGAGAGAGAATGTTAGAGAGAGAGAAAGTAAAAAAAAAATGGAGAACAGGGAGGAATCGGGTTACAGAACCCAGCTCCCTTTCCGTTCCCTGTGCCGACACTGGTTCAGGCCCGGCGGCGTGCCCGCCGCCTCGCCGGGCCTGAGCCCCGGCCGACAACCCCACCGGCACCGGGGGCGGTGTCCGGTGGGGTGCCGAAGGACAATGAGAGAGAGAAGAGAGCGGAGGAGGGAGAGAGAGATGACCTATGAACAATCTACCAGCGGTCTGATCCTTGGTTTGGGCCCGGCGGTATGCTCGCCGCTTCGCCAGGCCTGAGCCTTGGTCGGAGACCTCCACCGGCGCCGGGCGTGCGTCCGGTGGAGGTCCGGCCGGCCATGGTGGCCGGCCGTGCCACCGGCGTGATTCTTAGCCACGGAAGACAGTGAGAGAGAAAGAGAGGGATAAAAGAGAAATTGGAGAGAGAGAGAGGGAGGGGAGGTTGGCCGCGGCGACGGTCGGCTTTGGTTCGGCCAACGGCAGCCGGACCGACGCCAATTTGGCCGAAATTGGCGCTGGCACCGTGGAAGACACGCGAGCGATGAGAGAGAAAAGAAAGATTCAAAGTGATAAATTGATGAGAGAGAGAGGGTGGGGGAGGCTGGCCGCGGCGGCGGCCGACCACGGTCCGGCCAACAATGGCCGGGCCGCCTCCAATTTGATCGGCGGTGGCCCTGGCCATCGGCACAGCTTTCGGCTCCTCTGTTTCTTTTGAAACAGAGGAGTGGGGGTTAATGATGAGTAATGGGCCGTTGGGCCGTTTAGTTTTTGGGCCCTTTTGGGCTATCTCTAGAGCTTGTTTGAGCAGTATTTTGGGCCCTGTATCGGGCCAAGAATGGTAAAGTAAATATATGGCCTGAATCAGGATTGATTCTAGTTTCTGGGGATAATTTTATTTCCCTATTTGGGTATATACATTGAGAGATATTCAAGCCCAAAGTTGGGCCCATGAAGTGGTTTGGGTAGAGTTTAAGAATTATTTTATAATTCAGATTTTAGAAATTTAATAATGAAAAATGATTCTGTAGGTTCCCAGGTGTCCAATTAGCTGGGTTATCAATTGAAATTTGTATACTGTGGTAAGTAAGTCAAGTATTATAATTTTATTAATTATTTAATTTATGAACTGTGAAATTATAGTTAAATATAATTATGTTAATTTGGCAAAATCATGTTGTTACTATGATAATATGTAATTATGATAATGACAGTAAAACTTTATGTGTCGCCGCGGTTCTCACATGACAGATTATCACATGATAGATTCTCACATGACAGATTCTTACATAACAGATTATCACATTATCACATGACAGATTATCATATAACAGATGATAGAATACTGGTATCAGGACCCTTCCTCTTAGGGATATTTAAGAGTGATACACATGATGTGTATTGTAGGGCCGTGGGACATATAAGAAAAATAATGACAGTATAAACAATGTTTTGTTTACATCATATATTCTAGTAATTATTATTGAATTCAGTATCATATTAATTGATTTGATGACCTGAACATGCTGATAGCAAGATAAAAGAAATTTTAAAATTTATTAGGCTTACTTATTGAGTGTGAGCTCATAAAATTCTTATAATGTTTTTCAGAGCCTCAAGAATGAAGAAGGATAATTGAGATAGAAGGAGTTTCTATTAAGAAGACTTAGTTTTATTATATTGATTTAGTTCAGATTTGCTTGTGTGTAGGGCAGATAGCCCAAGACTGATAATTATGGTTTGTAATAAATCATGGATGTAAAATTTTCTTTATATTAATTTATATGATAAAGTTTGAGATGCCTTGCATGCCTGGCATGCAACGGGTTGTCATCCTAGTTCGAATTTTGGGACTGGAGCGTGACAGCTTTAGTGGTATCAGAGCCTGGTTATGACATTAGGGACATATACATGAGGACACTTTAGGCAAAACACTAGAGTGACATAGAGACAATTATAAATTTAAAGGAATCTCAGAAATTATGCTTTGAAAGCCTAACAATTAATGTTTACAGTGATATTAATTACAACTAATTTATAGGAATAAGAATGGCACGTCGCACTATAAGTCAACAAAATGATGAGAGTTCCTAGGTTGGTAATGCTGGCCAACCGGGAGGTTTGGAAGCCACCGGAGCTGCTGCCCCTTCCAATTCAGTCGGGACTGATCAGCAGCAACTCCAGACCGAGATGCTTCAGGTTCTCTCGGGTATGGCGCAGTCAATGCAGGACTTGCAGCACCAGATTCTGTAGGCTTTGTCCGCTCAGCCTACTCACACTGCTCCGCAGACACAGCCTGCCCCTCCTGTTCCACAGACTCAGCCCGACTCTACTACTCCACAGACCCAGCCTACTCCATCTCAATCCTGGGTAGGGGTTGGCCGTAGCTTTGTAGACTTCAAGAAATTTGCCCTGCCCCTTTCTCTGGATCCACCAACCCTGTTGATGCTGAGCGGTGGGTGCGAGACATGGAGAAGGCTTTTATGGCCCATGGTAGTCAGGATATGGAGTGGATCAGATTTGCCACCTATCTTCTCCAGAGAAGCCTATGATTGGTGGTTAGTCGAGGAGCAGCGTCAGAATGGACAAATTATTTCTTGGGGAGAGTTTAGAGAGATATTCTTCGACAAATACTTCCCCAGGAGTGTACAGAGACAGATGGAATCAGAGTTTATCAAGTTGGAGCAAAAGGATCTTTCTATGGCCCAGTATGAAGCCGAATTCACCAGGTTGGCCCATTTTGCTCCAAATATTGTGACCAATGAAATAGCCAAGGTCACCAGATTCACTGAGGGACTGTGACCCAGACTGAGGCAAGCGGTCAATGCATTTGAGCTCCTCACTTACAGTGCTGTAGTGAATAAGGCCTTGGTGATTGAGAGGGATATGAATGCTGTTCAAAAGGATTGGGAGCTGCGGAAGAAGAGAAAAGGGCCTACTTCTGGCCAATCCTCTGCTCAGGCCAAGAAGAAGGGTGCACATCAGGCTCCAGCTGAACCACAGAATAAGGAAACTCGTTGCATTCATTGTGGTAACTCCCACCCTGGAAAGCCTTGCCGCAGAGTGACTGGTGCCTGCTTTGTCTGTGGGAAAACTGATCACAAGATTGCTACATGTCCCTTTCGGAAGGATCATCAGCCTTATTCAAGTCAAGGAATGAGCCAGCAACAGCAGCAGCAGCCACCGAGGACCCAGGGATGGGTCTTCAACCTCACTCAGCAGGACGCTGCCGCATCTAATTCTGTGGTGACAGGTATACCCTTTAATGTTATATCTAGTATTACATTCTTATCTAGTGCAATGCATTGACAGTTGATTAACAGTAGGTGCAATCCTTAATGTTAAAATAAATTACATTTATGTTCAGGAATGATTAAAGTAGGTACTGCTTACGCTCAAACTTTAATTGACCCGGGTGCTACGCATTCTTTCATATCTGACATCTATCTTGACAAGAATGCATCATTGACACCTATTCCTCTAGAGCAAGAGCTGCATATTGCGCTTCCAAATGGAGATGTTATGAAAGTTGGCACAGTATGCAAATCTTGCCCAATTATCTTGGAGAATAGGAGGTTGAATGCTGATCTCATTGTCCTTCCACTGAAGTTTTTCGATGTTATCCTTGGAATGGATTGGTTGGCCTCCAATCATGCTTCAGTAGACTGCTTCAGGAAGACTGTCAACTTCAAAATTCCAAGCCAGCCTGAATTTAGTTTTATTGGTGGTCAGAAACACCTAGCCTCAGTGTTCATATCAGCAATGCAGGCTGGAAAGTATTTGATGAGTGGTGGTCAAGGATTTCTTGCTGTAGTCAAGGACCTTCAGCAAGAAGAGACCAAGTTGGAGGATATTCCTATAGCTCGAGAATTCCCAGATGTCTTCCCTGAGGATTTGACTAATTTACCTCCTGATCGGGAAGTCGAGTTCTCTATTGATCAAGTTCCTGGAACTGGGCCTATATCAAAGGCCCCTTATCGTATGGCCCCGGCTGAGCTAAAAGAACTGAAGGATCAACTGCAAGAGCTCCTAGATCGAGGATTTATTAGACCCAGTGCTTCTCCTTGGGGTGCTCCAGTTCTATTTGTTAAGAAGAAGGATGGCAGTCTTCGACTCTGCATTGATTACCGGGGAATCAATAAGTAACAGTGCGAAATAAGTATCCTCTTGCCAAGGATTGACGACTTGTTTGATCAACTTCAAGGAGCCCGGATATTCTCAAAGATTGATCTTAGGTCGGGTACCATCAGCTCAAAGTCAAGAAGGGGATGTGCCAAAGACAGCATTTAGAACCAGATATGGCCACTATGAGTTCTTGGTGATGCCGTTTGGGTTAACTAATGCCCCAGCAGCATTCATGGACTTTGATGAACAGAATTTTTAAACCATATCTGGATCAGTTTGTGGTGGTTTTCATTGATGATATTCTGATATATTCCAAGAGCCATAAGGAGCATGAGGACCACCTGAGGATTGTGCTACAGATTCTTCGAGAGAAGAAGCTTTATGCCAAGCTGCAGAAGTGTGAATTTTGGTTGGATCAAGTAGCTTTCTTGGGTCATATAATCTCTAAAGATGGTGTATTTGTGGACCCGAAAAAGATTGAAGCTATCATAGCTGGAGCCGACCTTCCAATGTGGCTGAAGTCAGAAGCTTCTTGGGATTAGCCGGGTATTACCAAAATTTGTGGAGAATTTCTCTCGCATTGCTCTACCCCTAACTCGCTTAACCCAAAAGCGAGTGAAGTTTGACTGGACAGAGGAGTGTGAGGAAAGTTTCCAGGAGTTAAAGCAGCGCCTGGTGTCAGCTCCCATTCTTGTTCTTCCAACAGGATCTGAAGGTTTTACTATATACTGATGCCTCTCGGAAAGGATTGGGATGTGTTTTGATGCAGAATGAAAGGTGATAGCCTATGCCTCCAGACAACTGAAACCTTATGAGCAGAATTATCCTACTCATGATCTGGAATTGGCTGCTGTGGTTTTTGCTTGAAGATTTGGCGGCATTATCTATATGGAGTGTCGTGTGATGTGTATACAGATCATAAGAGTCTAAAATACATCTTCACACAGAAGGAGCTCAATTTGAGGCAGAGGAGGTGGTTGGAACTTTGAAGGATTATGATCTGAATCTACATTATCATCCTGGGAAGGCCAATGTTGTGGCTGATGCTTGAGTAGAAAACCTCTTCTGAGTTAGCTGCTATGATTACCTCCCAGCCTCACATTCTGAGAGACCTGAGAGGTGGGAGGTTGGTCTGAGAGTACAGCAGTCTGATGGACTTGTTGCAGCACTTGTACTCCAGCCGACCTTGTTGACAGAATCAAGTCCTCCCAGATGGAAGATCCAGATCTACAAAGAATTAAAGAAGTGGTACAGTCAGGAGTTCAGAGTGAATTTTATGTAATGGATGATGGATCCCTGAAATTTGAAGGAAGACTTTGTGTGCCAAACAATGAGGAGCTAAAGGCTAAAATTTTGAAGGAGGCTCACTACTCTCCCTATACTGTGCATCCTGGTGGCACTAAGATGTATAGAGACTTAAAGGAAATTTTTGGTGGAAAGGGATGAAGAGGGAGATTGCTCAGTATGTGGCCAAGTGCTTAGTATGTCAGCGGTGAAGGCCGAGCATCAAAGGCCTGCGGACCTCTTCAATCTTTGATGATTCCTCAGTGGAAATGGGAAAAGATTACTATGGATTTGTGACTGGTCTGCCCAAAACTCCCAGGAGTAATGATGCAGTTTGGGTTATTGTGGACAGACTAACAAAGTCAGCTCATTTCCTACCTTTCAGAGTTGGGGTCTCTAGTGAAAGATTGGCTAGCTTGTATATTGAGCAGATCGTGAGACTCCATGGTGTTCCTGTATCTATTGTATCAGATAGGATACCAGGTTTGTGTCACAGTTTTGGAAGAGTCTTCATAAGGCCTTGGGAACCAAATAAACTTCAGTACGCCTATCATCCCCAGTCAGATGGACAGTCAGAGAGGACCATACAGATTCTGGAGGACATGTTGCGAGCCTGTGTGATGGACTTGGGTGGGCTTGGGATAACCACTTACCTTTGGTGGAGTTTGCATATAATAATAGTTACCAAGCCAGTATCCAGATGGCTCCATTTGAGGCTTTGTATGGTAGGAGGTGCAGATCTCCTTTATGTTGGGATGACGTGGGGGAAAGAAATTGCTAGGCCCTGAGCTGATTCAGCAGACAGTAGATAAGGTGCATTTGATCAGGGAGCGTCTTCGTACAGCTCAGAGCAGGCAAAAGAGTTATGCTGATGTCAGAAGAAGGGAATTAGAATTCCAGGTTGGGGATCATGTTTTCTTAAGGGTATCACCAACCAAAGATGTGATGAGATTTGGGATTAGAGGAAAGCTTAGTCCACGCTATATTGGACCTTTTGAGATCTTGAGCAGAGTTGGAGAGGTTGCTTACAGCTTAGCACTGCCTCCGATTCTATCTGGTGTTCATAATGTATTCCATGTATCTATGCTGAGAAAGTATGTTTCAGACCCCAGTCATGTCATAGCTTATGAGCCTATTCAGTTGAGGAAAGGATTTATCATATGAGGAGCATCCTGTGCGTATCGTGGACCGCAAGGATCAGGTTCTGAGACGGCGTACCATTCCCTATGTCAAGGTTCAGTGGAATAATCACTCTGAGAGGGAGGCTACTTGGGAACTGGAGGAAGAAATGAAAGGAAGTATCCATGACTATTTGTATCTTAAAATAGTTAATGATTGAAAACTGTTAGCTTTAGTTGATTGTTAGTCCTTGGGATTAGACTTTTAATTTTCTCTAATAAAAGTTATCAATTTCGAGGCCAAAATTTTTATAAGGAGGGGAGATGTAATCCCCTAGATTTCTCAACCGCTCGTGAGAGTTATCACGAGATTAGATGATAGACTCTAGATATTTGAACTCCAAGTATATCTAATTACAAAGTCCCTTGATTTGGGAACTTTGCAATGCCTATAAAAGATAATGTGGAAACCTCCTTCCCATCATACTGGACGCCCCCTTCTCATCATCTTCTCGTGCGGACGTTTCTTCCCCAGCGCGCCTGCCTCTGGTAAGTCCCCTGTCCATGCTAGGAGAGAGAATGTTAGAGAGAGAAAGTAAAAAAATGGAGAACAGGGAGGAACCGGGTTACAGAACCCAGCTCCCTTCCCGTTCCCTATGTCGACACTGGTTCAGGCCCGACGGCGTGCCCGCCACCTTGCCGGGCCTGAGCCCCGGCCGACAACCCCATCGGCACCGGGGGCGGCGTCCGGTGGGGTGCCGGAGGACAATGAGAGAGAGAAGAGAGAGGAGGGAGAGAGAGATGACCTGTGAACAATCTACCGGCGGTCCGATCCTTGGTTTGGGCCCGGCGGTGTGCTCGCCGCTTCGCCGGCCTGAGCCTTGGTCGGAGACCTCCACCGGCGGCGGGCGTGCGTCCGGTGGAGGTCCGGTCGGCCATGGTAACCGGCCGTGCCGCCGGCGTGATTCTTAGCCATGGAAGACAGTGAGAGAGAAAGAGAGGGATAAAAGAGAAATTAGAGAGAGAGAGAGGGAGGGGAGGTCGGCCACGGCGACGGCCGGCTTAGGTCCGGCCAACGGCGGTCGGACCAACGCTAATTTGGTCGGAATTGGCGCCGGCACCGTGGAAGACACGCGAGCGATGAGAGAGAAAAGAAAGATTCAAAGTGATAAATTGATGAGAGAGAGAGGGTGGGGGAGGCTGGCCGCGGCGGCGGCCAGCCACGGTCCGGCCAACGGCGGCCGAGCTACCTCTAATTTGACCGGCAGTGGCCCTGGCTGCTGGCACGGCTTTCGGCTCCTCTGTTTCTTTTTGAAACAGAGGAGCGGGGGTTAATGATGAGTATTGGGCCGTTGGGCCGTTTAGTTTTTGGGCCCTGTTGGGACGTCTCTAGAGCTTGTTTGAGCAGCGTTTTGGGCCCTGTATCGGGCCGAGAATGGCAAAGTAAATATATGGCCCGAATCAGGATTGATTCTAGTTTCTGGGGATAATTTTATTTCCCTATTTGGGTGTATACATTGAGAGATATTCAGGCCCAAAGTTGGGCCCGTGAAGTGGTTTGGGTAGAGTTTAAGAATTATTTTATAATTCAGATTTTAGAAATTTAATAATGAAAAATAATTCTGTAGGTTCCCAGGTATCCAATTAGCTGGGTTATCAATTGAAATTCGTGTACTGTGGTAAGTAAGTCAAGTATTATAATTTTATTAATTATTTAATTTGTGAATTGTAAAATTATAATTAAATATAATTATGTTAATTTGGTAAAATCATGTTGTTACTATGATAATATGTAATTATAGTAATGACAGTAAAACTTTATATGTCGCCGCGGTTCTCACATGATAGATTATCACATGACAGATTCCCAAATGATAGATTCCCACATGACAGATTCTCACATGATAGATTATCATATAATCACATGATAGATTATCACATGACAGATGACAGAATACTGGTACCAAGACCCTTCCTCTTAGGGGATATTTAAGAGTGATACACATGATGTGTATTGTAGGGCCGTGGGACACATAAAGAAAAATAATGACAGTATAAATAATGTTTTATTTACATCGCATATATTCGAGTAATTATTATTGAATTCAGTATCATATTAATTGATTTGATGACCTGAACATGCTGATAGCATGATAAAAGAAATTTTAAAATTTTATTAGGCTTACTTATTGAGTGTGAGCTCATAAAATTCTCATAATGTTTTTCAGAGCCTCAAGAATGAAGAAGGATAATTGAGATAGAAGGAGTTTCTATTAAGAAGACTTAGTTTTATTATATTGATTTAGTTCAGATTTGCTTGTGTGTAGGGCAGATAGCCCAAGACTGATAATTATGGTTTGTAATAAATCATAGATGTGAAATTTGCTTTATATTGATTTATATGATAAAGTTCGAGACGCCTTGCATGCCTGGCATGCGGCGGGTTATCATCATAGTTTGAATTTTGGGACTGGGGCGTAACAATCTTGAATCCATTTGAGCTGGGGTCGACCACCATTGCCGAAGCTCATGTCCTTCCAGTGGCCCATGTGAGCTATTCCAATGCGCTTGAGATCATTTCTTACTTGGAATCTACTTCTACGTACTCCTACGGCAAACTCGTATTCAAAGGCGTGCGATTTGGAGCCCGACCTTCTCCAGCGGTGGCCGCCTTCTCCTCGAGAGGGCCGAGCTTGACGAATGTCGGCATCCTGAAGCCGGACATCGTTGCGCCCGGCGTGAACATTCTATCAGCATGGCCAACTGAGGTCAGCTCTGAACGCAGTAATTCATCAGCTCAGAACTTCAACTTCTTAGGCTCATCTCTCTGGAATTGTAGCTCTGCTCAAAGGCAGCCACCCTCATTGGTCGCCGGCGGCAATCAAGTCTGCAATCATGACAACAGCCGACAAGCTCGACCGCAATGGCAATCCAATTGTCGATGAGTACGATGGTGGCAATATTGCTGGCTTATCCGCCATGGGGGCAGGACTCGTGAATCCTTCGTTAGCCAATAATCCGGGTCTAATTTATGATCTTCGGCCACGCGACTACACCCATTATCTCTGTGGCATGGGGTACACTGACAGGCAAGTTATGGCAATCACTCATCGTCGAGTTGAGTGTTCGAGAATTACCAACATTGATGCAGAACAACTGAACTACCCTTCGATATCTGCCACCATATATAGGGCCCAACATAAGGAAAAATATTACACGCCAGGTGACAAACGTTGGGGAGGCCAAATCAGTTTACACGCTGCGGATTGAAGAACCAAAGGGAGTGTGGATGGATGTTTACCCATGGAAGCTCCGATTTTCCAAAAGACACCAAAAGAAAAAGTTCTATGTTGAACTTAGGACCAAAGGAGTGCCTCTGGGCAAAGGAGAGGTCTCAGAAGGGCAGTTGATGTGGATTTCCAGCGAGCATGCGGTGAGGAGCCCCGGATCCGTCACCTTTATTTGAATGTCTGTGCTAGGTTGAAAAGATTACTAGCTAGCTTGATATATCACGTAACCACAAATACAGTGTTTCCAATATTTCTTAGACTCTTGCACTCTAGATGTGTATGTGTTGATGCCCTCTCAGACGTTATTGTTTTGTCGTCAAAGCTCTACTAAAGTAATTATTCGTTCCAATGTAGTCTTTGTAGTTTTATATTTTAAATAGAAAGATAGTAGATTTTACTTGATTAAACGAGCCCTATTGGCTAGGCATGCAGCACGTTTTCTCTTTGAGCCGCAATGTATGTGGAGTTCTTTGATGAGAGCAAGGTACGGTGATTGAAAGTCCGGGGAGCATACAAAGCCGCCCAGGGGGTGTTCCTCCTTCTGGAAGGAGGTGTGTCAGTATGATGACTCTATTTTGAAGAATATCTCTTGGATGATTGGAGATGGCCTTTCCATTTATGTAGTTCAGGATTCTTGGATCTCTGAGCTCCCTCTATCCAGGTGGCCTTTTTTTATTAGTATTGATGTTCCTTATGATCTGAGGGTTAAGGATTTGATTTCATCTGATTCCCCCTCTTGGCATACTCCTACTGTGACTAGCTTCTTCGGTGATGAGCTCTCTCGCCGGATTCTCGCCATTCCTCTTACTTCCGATCCTTCGGCGGATATTAGGGTATGGCAGAGATCGTGCTCTTCTAGGGCCCCTTCTAGGGACCTTATGAAGGTTTTTAGGCCTCAAGCCCAGTGTATTGAGAATGCAGCTTGGATCTGGTCGCTCCCTACTCTTCCTCAGGTTAAGTTATTTATTTGGAAGATGCTATGGGGCTGTCTTCCGACTACTGCTCTGCTCTCCCGTAGGGGTGTGCCAATCCAGTCGACATGCCCTCTATGTGGTTTGGAGGAAGAGTCTATAGATCATGCTATTTTTATATGTCCTAGAGCCAGACGGATATGGTACTCGATGGGTTATTTTGGTACAGTGGAGGCTTCGGGTTCCCCGCGATCTCTCTTTCTTCATGATCTCCGCAGGGCCCCTCAGCATAAGCGTGGTCTCTGGGCGGTTATGGCTCATCAGATCTGGATATCTAAGAATATGCTCATCTTCTCGAAGGATCTTATTTCTTTACATCGGCTTGTGCGGAGGATTAGATCATTGGCTGCGGACTGCGCCCAGGCTTCTCTTTCGGTTGGTTCTGATAATTCTGGCCTCTGGGGATCCCCTGCTGCTGTGGCAGCGAACCGGCATACGATTTTTATTTCTTGGGAGCCCCCCATCATGATTTGTCAAAATCAACTTTGATGGGAGTGTCCGAGGTAGATTTGGCGGTTCTGCTTGCATCATTCGCGGGCCTCAGGGAGATATGTTGGCAGCAGGTGGTTTCGGCACCCTGGATTCCTCTGTTCCTATTACTGAGCTTTATGCTGCTTGGGCAGGTATTTCTTATGCCTTTCAGATTCTTTAGGCTAATAGGTGTGTTATTGAGGGTGACTCGATGGTGGTCATTGGGTGGCTGAGAAAGGAAAATTTATCTGAAGCCCCTATTATCTCTATTCTCAGGGATATATGGTCTATCTTGCAGAAAGTTGATACTGTCCAGGTACGGCACATATATCATGAAGCCAATACAGCGGCTGACTAGGTGGCAGCTTCAGTGGCTCAGAACGCTGGTTATTGGATTTGAAGACAGGGCGACCCTTGTTCTACTATTTTGTAGCAAATTTTGTATTCCGATATATCTGGGTTATGTCGTACTAGACTAGTGTGACCGCCCGTTTGTAATAAAAAAAAAAAACGAGCCCTTGAATAGAACTGGTGCATTAATAAGTTATGTTGTACATGCAAATGTCCATTTGAGACCGTATGTTAAATAAAAATATAGAATTTCTCCATCAGAGAGGATGTGTTTTATTGAGTATTACATCAAATAGAGTGTTTTATTGAGTATTGCACCAAATTTCTATTTTTGACTCTTTGTGTGGATAGAGATAGAGTTGGGCTTGCCTATATTGGTGTACATCTAACAGTTTTGATTGCTCCCCTCCCAATTCAATCCAATTCTCAAAATCAAAAAGCCATTCATTAATCATCATTATCTGTTTTAAAAAAATCTTACAAAATACATATAAATAGATAAAAAATAAATAGGAATGAATAAATAATGAATACAAACATGATAAAAATAAATACTAATTCTTTCGTAAATGATAATAAACACTTATTCCACAAAATGAATACTAATATGTTTAGACTAAATACTTAGCTTGAATAAATAAACACCTAGTTTGGATAGTAAATAAAAATATTATAGTAATAAATAGATAAAATAAATAATTATTAGAAGTGATAGCTATCAATTTTGAAAAATATTTAGAGCTATAAAAGTATTGGAATTGGTGGTTCATACGAAGAATAATAATATATAGATACTTAGAGGTGTGTGGTCATTAAGAGTGGGCATGGGTCGCCCATGGGCTAGCTCGAGCTCAATTTAAAAAATTTCAGGTATAGACCAAGGATTTCGGCCTATAAAACCATACTAAGTTTGATTTTTAAGGCCCATTCAAATTTAGGATAAGATCTAGGTTTAAAATTTATTTAAGCCTCGCTCAAGAATATATATATATATATATATATATATATATAAGAAATCAAAGTATAACTAGAAGAAAAGTGTGGGCCAGACCAAGGCCTTGAGAAATTTCCATAAGGCTGACAATACTTGACTTGAGTTTGGGCATTTGATTCTTCGGGCTAATTTGGCTCATGCCCACCCCTAATGGTTATAAAATATCAACTAAGAGAAAGCAATAAGTAAATTGACGGAGTTCTGCTATGGATTTAAGTGCAAGCTCAACTATGATTCTTCAAAGAGAGAACTCAAGTAGTTGTGAGCTAAAGCCTGGCTATTGAATAACATGTGATTTTAGGGCTTAAGTGGTAATTATAATACAATCTAGTGAAATATGGCTCTTGGATGCTAGACTTTTAAACCAGAATATGAATATGAAGTGCACTTAAAAGAGTAATTGGATAAAGGAGGTTGTTTAAATTAGTTGTAAATTAAATCTAAGGAGAGATGGATATTAACTCAAGTAAAGATTGTCGAGGATGTGAGATTTAGTGTCACATATTAATGAGAGGTAAAAGGATTGATATGAATGATTGGATTCAAAATACAATTAGCTTAAGCAAGTTTCCGCTTTATTTTCTCCATCAGTTAACTCTATGAACTCTGTTCTTTACTCGATGAAAAATACGCATCTTATAATATTTAGAAGTCCAAGTAGTCTAACGGCTGCTATGGTCTGAAGATACAAATATTTAACTGAACCCTTCTCTCCACTAACTTCGTTTGCGATTTTAGATAAACTAAACATGATCCATCCAATAATTAGGGAAAAAAAAAAAAAGGATGTTGAGGAAAATTCTTCGAGAATTATTACATTGGATTCCAATTCCCAAGGAATCCAAGGTGGTCATTCGAGTTACCATCCATTTCCTTGTCTTCGACTCAGATCGAGACTTCCAAGTTGCCCATTATCAAGAACTCGATTCAATGATCTGTCTCGCCAGCAAACAGACCCCTTCTCCTGCTAAATTTTCTTTATTTTGGATCTGAACGGGACCATGTGTTCTACCTGCTGAGCATATCCTCCCTTTTTCTCTGCCTTCTCTACGCTCCATCGGATCCTAATGGAGAAAAGGAAGTCTATCATCTTTGCCTTCGCCTTCCTCCTCTTCTCTTCTTCTGGACCCTCTCTTCTCACTACTCTCGGCCAGCTCTTGCCCATCGTCGAAGACCCACGAGAGAACAGCAGCAGGATTCAGACGTACATCATTCACGTGCGACGGCCGGCGGGCACTAAGCACCTCAGCGACGTGGACCGGGAGAACTGGCACAAATCCTTCTTGCCAAACACCACCCTGGACACCGGGGAGCCGCGGTTGGTCTACTCCTACCGCGACGTCATCAGCGGATTCGCTGCAAGGCTAACCCATGAAGAAGTGTTGACCATGGCATCCATTGACGGATTCTTGCACGCCCACCGGGACGAGAGGCTCCCGCTCCTGACCACCTACACACCCGCCTTCTTGGGCCTAAGCGAGAGAGATGGTATATGGAACGACATTTGCTTCGGAAAGGGGGCCATTATCGGCGTCCTGGACACCGGGATCGCTCCCACCCACCCGTCTTTCGACGACAACGGCATGCCGCCCCCGCCGCGCGATTGGAGGGGGCGTTGCGATTTCCGCGAGTCCCTCTGCAACAACAAACTCGTGGGCGCCGCTGCGTTTCGAGGTGGCAGACCGATGCCAGCCGAAGTAGATGACGATGGCCACGGGACTCACGTCGCCAGCATCGCGGCAGGGAGCTTCGTCGACGGCGCCACGGTCCTCGGCAATGCCAACGGCACGACGGCTGGGATGGCTCCCAGAGCTCACTTGGCCGTCTACAAGGTGTGCTCGAGAGGTGGCTGCGACGACAGTGATATACTAGCAGGCATAGACCAGGCCATCCATGATGAAGTTGACGTGCTCTCCATCTCCATCGGCGGCTCTCGGCCCAGGCCTTTCTACGAGGATAGTCTGGCCATTGGCTCGTATGCTGCGACGAGGCATCGAATCCTGACGTGCACTGCTGCGGGCAATGATGGACCGCACCAAGGCAACGTGGTTAACGATGCCCCATGGATTCTGACGGTCGGGGCGAGCTCCACCGATCGAAGAATAAGGGCAACCGTGAGGCTTGGCGATGGAACAGAGCTAGATGGGGAATCCGCCTACCAGCCCTGCAGCGCTTTCAACTCGACCTTGTTGCCAATCGCATTCCCAGGATACAATGCTCATAACCGGCATAGAGGTTGTGGAAATGACTCGTTCGTTGATCTTGAAGTCCAAGGAAAGATCGTGCTCTGCGAGACTGGTTATAACGTTAGCAACATCGAAAAGGGTGCGTTTGTGAAGAAGGCCGGAGGGGCCGCTTTGATCGTCTTGAACCAAAGAGAGCAAGGATTCACCACATTTTCTGAAGCTCATGTCCTTCCAGCAGCGCACGTGAGCTTCACTGATGCACTCAAAATTGAATCATATTCAATTCATCGACAAATTCCACTCCCATGGCGACCATTGTATTCAAAGGAACGCAATTTGGATTCGGTCCATCGCCTGCCGTTGCCTCCTTTTCTTCGAGAGGGCCGAGCTCAAACAACGGTGGCATCCTGAAGCCTGACACCATCGGGCCCGGCGTCAACATTGTAGCAGCATGGCCACCAAACGTGGAAGCTGGTCGAGTGAGCTCTTCAAGTACCACCTCTACGTTTAACATCCTAAGTGGCACCTCCATGGCCGCACCTCACCTCTCTGGGATCGCGGCGCTGCTCAAGACCGCGCACCCACGTTGGTCGCCAGCTGAAATAAAATCGGCAATAATGACGACAACCGAGAGGCTAGGCCGCGATGGGAAGCCAATCGCCGATGAGTACGATGGCAGCGCCGCGAGCCTCTATGCGATGGGTGCAGGGCAAGTGAACGCAACGAGAGCCAACGATCCAGGCCTTGTCTATGAGCTTCATTCCCATAACTACATCCGCTACCTTTGTGGGCTCGGGTACACTGACCAACAAATCACGGCCATCGCCCAACATCAGATCAGGTGCTCGAATAGACATGATATCAGTGTGGAACGATTGAACTACCCCTCGATATCGGTATCCCTTGGATCCCCCGCAAGGAAGACGATTAGGAGGAGGGTGAAAAATGTAGGGGAGGACAATGCAGTTTACTTCGCCGAGATTGAAGAGCCAGCGGGAGTTAAGGTGGAAGTGTCTCCTTACAGGCTTCAATTTGATAGATTGTTCGAGAGAAGGCATTTCTATGTCATACTAACAACGAACGGCACGACTCCAGGCAAAGGTCAGGTATCGGAAGGGCAGCTATCATGGGTTTCTAGCAAACACGTTGTGAGGAGTCCGATCTCTGTCACCTTCGTCTAGAATTCCATTCTTGGTTTCTATTTGACTGCAAAATAAAATGAAAGCCAGGTCACTAATCGCTGATTACAACAGGGGTTGTTCCTTGGCGTAGGCTCTAACTAGCAGAGTGGAAGAACTAAGTATATGTTGATGACAAGGTAGTGGCCTTGAAAAGAACTATGTTGATGTTTGTCACTTGATCTAATACTAAGATCGATATGACCTTTCAACTCGATCTAATACTAAGATATGACCTTTCAACTCGATGGATGCTTTTGGATGAAGAGCAGAATACGTTGAAGTGTAAGTGGTTTTGCTGTTTGAGCCTTTTATCTTGGAAATGGTTTGTCCCAACTATTCATTCATAACGGGCAATGCCGTAACAAGAAGCATTGCAAACCATATCTCTTGTGCACGACTGAAGTACATGATGAAGCCTTTTGTTTTTTCAAATTCATCACTAAAATCATTTAGTAGCAGAAGTTTTGTACAAATGCAATATTCGACATCAATCGCCATCGAGTTTTTCCCTGATTTATACAAGAAATAAAAAAAAAAAAAAGAGATCACTCGCCATATCACCACCCAACTCATCATCAAAGTGATCCTACAAGAGATCAACAGCAGTACTCCAAAAACATTGCTAACACATGCCCCAAGTCTCAACTTGCAGCAGACCTCAAGAGCATCCCTTTGTCTTGGTAAAAGAGTGTTAGAAAACAAACCTTAAAAACCATGGAGGGCCTTCCAGCCATCCTAGTTGAAATCAAGGAAAGAGGGATTGCTCAGAGCCGTCTAGGCTACTCTTGGCCGCCGTCATGGGAGTGTCGGGGGCCGTCTGGGAGTGTCGGGGGCCATCTGGGATTGCTCAGAGCCATCTAGGCTACTCTTGGCTGCCGTTATGGGAGTATCGGGGGCCGTCTGGGATTGCTCGGAGCCGTCTAGGCTGCTCTTGGCCGCCGTCATGGAGTGTCGGGGGTCATCTGGGATTGCTCGGGAGCCGCCTAATTGGGAGAAGCTTTCGGGACTGCCTAAGATGAAGACGGGTCTCGAAGTTATTACCGAAGCACCCTTACGTGCATGCATGGGGCCAAAAAGGGAGTCAATCGTGACAACCATAAATGCACATGGCCTTTATAAGATCATATGAAAGGCCGCCTAGGACTGCCGCCTAGGATGGCTATTGAGGAAGGCCGTGGAGGAAGAGGTCGCCTAAGATGACCGTTGAGGAAAAGGCCGCCTAAGACTGCCACCTAGGATGGCCATTGAGGAAAAGGCCGCTTAGGACTTCTTCTGCTGTCTCTCTCTCTCCTCGTGGTCCGTGACTTGACATTGAATGCTCCATTATAAGACCTATTAATGCCTCGGCACATAAATGCCGTTGAGAAGGCCGTCGAAGAAGAGGCCGCTTAGGATTGCTGCCTAAGATGAAAGGTCGCTTAGGATTTCTTTCCATTTCCGCATGCTTCAGCTCATTAAATGCTCCCAGGTCATTGCCGCCTAGGATTGTTGAGGAAGGGGCCGCCTAGGGTTGCCGCCTAGGATGAAAGGCTGCTTGGGATTTCCTTCCATTTCCGCACCATTAGATGCTTCAGCTCATTAAATGCTCCCAGGTCATTGCCGCCTAGGATTGTTGAGGAAGGGGCCGCATAAGATTGCCGCCTAGGATTTTCTTTTGGGTCTACACCATCAAAGGCTCCAGCCCATTAAATGCTCCTAGGTCATTGACGCGTAGGATTGTTGAGGAAGGGTCCGCTTAGGATTGCCGCCTAAGATGAAAGGCCGCTTAGGATTTCCTTCTGGGTCTACACCATCAAAGGCTCCAGCCCATTAAATGCTCCCAGGTCATTGCCGCCTAGAATTGTTGAGGAAGGGGCCACCTAGGATTGCCGCTTAGGATGAAAGGCCGTCTAGGATTTCCTTCTGGGTCTACACCATTAAAGGCTCAAGCCCATTAAATACTCCCAAGTCATTGCCGCCTAAGATTGTTGAGGAAGGGGTTGCCTAGGATTGCCGCCTAAGATGAAAGGCCATTTAGAAAGGCCGCCTAGGATGGCCGTTGAGGAAGGTCGCCTAGGACTGCCACCTAGGATGAAAGGCCTTCTAAGATTGTTGAGGAAGGGCCGCTTAGGATTTCCTTTTGGGTCTGCATCATTAAATGTTGCCCATTAATTTGCTTGTTCTCTCTCTTCATTATGACGGACGCTTGTTGTAGCAGGGAGCAAAGCTGCGGACGAAATTAAATACCCATCGCATCCTTGAAGAAAAAACTCGGTAGGTCAGCGAGGCCGCCTAAGAACTAAGCCGCTTAGGAAGGCCGCCGAAGATGGCCATCTAAAAAAATTATTTAAAAATTTCTATTTTTATTACCCATGGGCCTATTACCTGGTCCTATCAAAAAGAACTATGTTGATGTTTGTCACTTGATCTAATACTAAGATCGACATGACCTTTCAACTCGATATAATACTAAGATATGACCTTTCAACTCGATGGATGCTTTTGGATGAAGAGCAGAGTACGTTGAAGTGTAAGTGGTTTTTGTTGTTTGAGCCTCTTATCTTGGAAATGGTTTGTCCCAACTATTCATTCATAACGGGCAATGCCGTAACAAGAAGCATTGCAAACCATATCTCTTGTGCACGACTGAAGTACATGATGAAGCCTTTTGTTTTTTCAAATTCATCACTAAAATCATTTAGTAGCAGAAGTTTTGTACAAATGCAATATTCGACATCAATCTCCATCGAGTTTTTCCCTGATTTATACAAGAAATAAAAAAAAAAAAAAAAAGAGATCACTCGCCATATCACCACCCAACTCATCATCAAAGTGATCCTACAAGAGATCAACAGCAGTACTCCAAAAACATTGCTAACAGACCTAAAGAGCATCCCTTTGTCTTGGTAAAAGAGTGTTAGAAAACAAACCTTAAAAACCATGGAAGGCCTTCCAGCCATCCTAGCTGAAATCAAGGAAGAGGGATTGCACTCATGCCGCTAGTTCGTTCTACAGGCCTATGATATATTCTTTTTTTCTCCAACTAAATTAGGATATCACAAAATTACATGGTGCTGAATGCATACATAGAATGACGATTATGCTTTATTTCGTTCAGCATGTTTTTTGTGTATAAACGGTAGACCTCTGATATTCACATGTGAGAACATTGTGGTCTTATCAGTGAAGTTACTACATTTTTCCTCCTTTTTCATATTTTAAAATTATTTGAATTGAAAAAAATTCTCATGTTCTATGATTCAATCTGACCTTCACAACTTATAACTCAATTCCAATCTTGAAGTCATTCCATGCTTACATGCTAGCATTGTGAAGCAACTGATTTTTCAACCCATTCCCCCTGCTCAGCCGAGACCTCCTTTAGTGGAAAGAGGCAACCAGCGAGAAGAAACCAAACTCTTGGGGAGGAAAAAAGAAAAAGAAAAGAAAAGAAACTAAACCATAATGATAACCATATTACAAGATCTATTGAGGATTTTAAATTATAATTATGGTGGCAAATCAGTTCGTGGAAATTGAAACCAATATAAAATTACTTCAGAATAGTAATATGACATCCAAAGGTTAGTCACTGTTTGCATATAAAAGAACAAGGTAGGATGTTTACATGGTCATTCAACAAGGATATGATGAACACATTTACATATATATAGAGAGTTCCCAATTCCCCCGTTGCTTCAAAAAAGTAACATGTTTTTGTAAAATTATTTGAGTATATAGAGGAATGTGATTCCATCAACATACCATCTGATCTATTTTTTTTTTTGGGTTTCTTCAGGAAAAAGGGGTAAGCACAAGCACTCGCATTCTGTTCTCTTGAAATATCTTCCCTCCCATTCAATGGACGATTGCATGTAATAAATACTCCTGGGAACTCAAAATGCTGCCCAACCAGATGCAGTACTCTTTGCTGACCCAGACCCACTTGAAGGCAAGCTTCTCTACAAATCCAAAATGATCGGATCCCAAGTATAAGAACAGAAAAAAATTGAAATATGACGTATTCATAGATTAGTTGACAAACAATATAATTGATGCTGTAGATTTGTCAAAAATCACTGTAGGTGATGTTTCATGGCAATTAGTGAGGCAAAAAAGTTCATAGAACACTTGGAACATTCCAGTTACACTAGTGAAATTTTCTCTAAAGACCAAGTTGCACTACTAAGCAGTCAACTAAATACCAGTCCAAATGGGTGGGGAAGGGGAATACTCTGGATCCATGAGGAAGCCAATATCAGAGGTTTACCAACATCTGTTAAACTAGTGAAGATCACATAAACAGGGCTTAGAAAGGATACATACTAATGCAGAAATGTGTCAAAACCAAATGGGTCTTGGTCTTTTCACATTCCAAACATCTGATCTATCATGGAACAAAATAGAGTTGCGCACCAGTTCATTATTTATCAACAAGTTACAGGTCAGTTTCACATGCATTCCACCAGAACACAAATGATAAAACAAAAGTTACAGATTTATGCAGAGGATAGAAGCATACCTCAATTGCAGAAAGGTCGGCAAAAGGATCAGAATCTTTGGGAGCCTGAAGTCCAGTATTGTGACCCGAGGTCATCCTAGCAACTGCTGGGTCATTGGGTGGGGGTGGAAGAGGGGACCTGATCTTTCCAGCTCCACCAGGTGGTGGTGCAAGAAGTGTGCCTGCTTTTGGTCCGCTAGAAGTCCCTCCTGATAGGCCAGCAGACGAAAGCATGCCACTTCCACTAGATGGCTTGTTCTTCACATTTATATGGATGGTTTCTCCTTCCTAACGTCAGAATCCCCCATGAGTGGGTGAAAAAAGAAACATGACTCCAGAAATACATGAAACAGGTAAGATTATAAGCATTCTGTAATAAATGATGGTTGACGGACTGCAAGGGCAGTATGAAACCAACTTCATAGTTATGTTAAATGAAGGGGGAGCAGCAAAATCAGGCAGACTGAGAGCATGGTTTTGATATTGATAACAGTCATACATCACTTCGAATCATGACTCAGAACACCATAAACAAAAAAAGGAAAAGAAAAGAGGATTTGATAAACAAAAACGATGCATGCCTCAAGAAGAAAGGAACCAACAGAAATCATAAAAACCAAAAACAGCTCTATGTTCATGACTAAGTTTGAATATAGTTTCTAAAGATACGGTTCAGATGATGGCTTTTGGAGGGCTACAGGCTAGATGCAGCAATCTTCTTTCAAATGCTTATTTCAGGACATTATAGAACAGTCCATCATATAGCAAGAAATATGCCATCATCCAATCTTGTCTCGTTCAAAGAAAAAGGGGGAAAACTGAATAATACATCAATGCTCGCTGCAATAAATAATTAATTTCGCAATATGGTTTAGAAAAAAAAAAGATAATGGGTTCAGATCCCGAGGTTCACTTAAATAAGCTATATTTATTAGTAGATAGGCATATACCAGAATTTTTCATTTGATTTAGTTCACTTGCAGAGATGATTGGCCAAAAAAAGAAGTAATGTCCTCCATCATGAGTACTATTTAAATATTAAAAGATTTTGCTAAAATAACTCAATTTTGAAGATGCTAATAAATAAGGTATGAATGGCCGAGCCAGTTTTCCAATTGATTGACACTTCTGAGCCGCATAACATAGAGCGCATGTAGCTCAAAAACAAACTCAGATGAGGAGACATACCAAATAAATGCAAATATAGGGTAACATTATATGAAATGCTTGGAGGGCAATGTTTTAGAAGTGGCACAGGAGTTGGACCCATCAAAGAAAAAAACAGTGGAGAGCCGAGAATGATGTTGTGTGCAAGTGCAACGAAGAGCAAAGAAGGCCCCAATAAGGAGTTAAAGTTTGAAATTGAGAAGAAAGAGACCAAGACTTAATAGCAACATGGATGCAACCTGTCGCAATAGATTTATGAAAGCTTGCAATGATACTAGAGCTTGATCTTAAAAGAATGAATGATAAACAAGGAATACAAATCAGGATACACAGGTACCTCAAATTGTATGCACGGCTGTTACCCATATATATTGAATACAGATAAGCATTGAATATGCCTAGGATGCATGTCAGACACTTACATTTTCTGCATTCTACTTTTTAAAATTTGATAAATGCTCTAGATACTTCCCACATCCTAAACAGTTTCTACATATGCTTAGGGATGAGAGTTTTTTTTTTTTTTTTTTTTTTTTTGTATCCTAATTTTTAATCAACATATTAGTCCTCCTTTCCTAGCCCAATTCCAGTATAGTTTTCTTTTTAGGTAGTGTTTGACTCCCCAAAAGCTATCCCTGGATAAATGTATAGGATAGCATTTGTCCGGAGGATAGCTGAGGGAATAAGCACCTTTTTAAATTACAAGTCTGCCATCAAGGGATAACTTTAGTTGTTCCTGGATTCCCTAGGGAATAAGTTCAGGGGATAACCCATGGTCTGGTTAAACTTTTTCAGACATATCCCTTCTAATAATAGCTTTTGGGGATAAGGGAAGGATATCTGGATATCCCCCCTTGTCTCCTATTTCAAACACTCCCTTAGTGAAAAAAAATTTAGGACCTAACTTATTTAAAAATGAGACGAAATAGTCCAAGTTGACTAATTATATCTAATTTTGTTGATTATTTATATCTAAGTGTTAATTAACCTTAAGCTATTCTGTCAATATAATCTGAAACAAGGAGTGAAGATGTGGATCATTAGAGGACTTTACATGTAACATTATTATAACAGCAAAAAATCAACATTATATTTATTGTTTAACATAAAGATATAATGGGAGTTGATTTCTAATAAGACAAGAAGGATTATTTTGTCCCATGTATAATAAGCTACAGTCTTGATGGTTTTTTTTACAAATAAAAGAGGGCTGTTATCAAATTGAGTTGAAGAAGAAAAGGGACAAATCCATCAAAATCCCTGTTGAAAATTCAACAAATGCTCTCGATATGTCTTGCATCCCAGAAAGATTTTTTTTTTTTGGAGGGAGATTGATAATTATTAACCCTTTAATGGGCAAAATCAATGATGAATTTAGATTTTTTGATGATGATCTGATTGTGTAAAGTATAAAGTACGGTCTAAGGATATGAATAATGACTTTAAATAGAGTTTGTGGATGTTGATGTTATTATATGGACCACAAACTACAGAGAATTGATTGATGCATCATGTGCTAGTTCTTGGTGCAAGCATCATACCATGTTGTATTTGCCATTTCCTTTTCATGCAATGAGTTGATGACACCATTACATGCCAATAACCAGCACATAGAAAGCACATTGCAAATGTTGAATGTCTCTAAGGTGCAAGCATGATATGCATCATAGCTTATCATGCATGCTAACCAATACATTGATCCATGCATCAATCCTATTCAAGGCTGACTTAACCATAGACTATATCATTGCAATAACTCATCATGCTTAACAAATAATCTCATACATATAGGCTAAAAAAAGCCATATTCCTAACCATATAACATCCTATTTTCCATTTCCTTTTCATGCAATAAGTTGTCGAGACCATTACATGCCAATAACCAGCACATAGAAAGCACATTGCAAATGTTGAATGCCTCTAAGGTGCAAGCATGATATGCATCATAACTTTATCATGCATGCTAACCAATGCATTGATCCATGCATCAATCCTATTCAAGCCTGACTTAACCATAGACTATATTATTGCAATAACTCATCATGCTTAATAAATAATCTCATACATATAAGCTAAAAAAAGCCATATTCCTAAACATATAACATCCTATTTTCTAAGATTTGCCATATTGACATTTCCCCCTCTTGATGCATCCATGTCAATGCTTCATAGACCCAAAGCCAATTCAAAAAAATTGGGTTAAGATTGAATGAATACAATTATGATTGTCTCCTTAGAGCTCCTATCTAGAGGAAAGGGTATCTATTCCTTTCAAAGTCCAAAATCAACAATGAGGTATCCAATTTGAAGATCCACTCTGTTCAACATGATCTATAACACTAAAAATGTCTAGAAATGCCTCTAACCTATGCATTATGTGGACATAAAATTTGACAGATTTCATTTTTTTAGTGCACTTAGATATATTATAAAGTATGGTGTTGCTTATGTTAGAGACTACTAAAATATCATTTAAAGGATTGAGGCTCAGAGTTCCTATTTTAGTCATGCCTTTAATGAGGATTAGAGCGGAGAGAGATATGCTTATGCCAGGAAAATGATGATGCAATGATATCAATGGTACACAAGATCAATTGGAGATATAATCCACATTTTGACGACAGAAATGACAAGGAAAAGTATTGGAGAAAGGTCTGCGGTTTTTCCAACTACCACAAGATCCAATTACTGAAATCCAACAAGCCATCTATATTGATTGAGGAAGAAATCTATAAGAGCCCATGCTAGGAGTGTATATTCCCACATCAATTATGTATTAGGAGGTTCTGGGTACTTATATACGATAAAGGAGTCCAAATAATCCTTCCTAGCTAACCTTTTTAAATGAGATTTATCAGAATGGATCCAACCCATGGCCTACATGGTCTAAGAAACATTGCAAATGGCTCTATATGTTTGTGATTGGATTTGACTGGATTTGAATGTGGACTTGGACATGAACTCTTAGTCTAGCAAGGATGCCAATACTTGAATGGCGGAATATGTGATATTTATGCTAGCAAGTATTTAGTTCCATATTAGTTATGTACTAGAAAGATCTTTGATGTTTATATAGGATCAAGGAGTTCAGATAATACCTTCTTGGTCAGTTTTTTTGGATGAGATCCTAAATTGTGACAAAACCACCATTACATGATTGACAAGGCAGTTGGATCTAATAGTGGTTATCTTAAAGTAAAGTAAATTTATGATATAATTGCATATCATGTGACATCTTATTCCCAATAGATTAAAAAATGGAGTCAGTGATTGTTCATGATTTCAATTCAGCAAATTCTATGTATATACTAAAACTTATGTTGATGACGAACACAGCAGAAAATACTAGATGCATATATTGGAGCAGGAGAGGTAATCTTTAGAAAACAAATTTAAGAAAGAATAACAAATATAAACTTGTGTACATTCAATGAATACCAACTATCTATGCAACAAACATCTGAACATGCTATGCAGCTAGAAGCAAATTAGTGAAGTAAACATAGCAAAACAATCACTACGTGACAGTCTGGTAAGTACAGCCAAAGGGTTGGATCGCAAAAGGAATAGCAGGCTAGAAATCTTAATAGGGGTAGTGCATTGGTGTAGCTAAGCTCAATCCTTAAGCATCAATATAACATAGCCAAGTATTGGGGGGACTAAACAAGCTGCACAAGAATAGAAATGATTAACAACAAGTATTAAAGTCAAAGTCTACCATATTGATCCATATTGACTCATACTATATCATATCAATACCAAGTCATGATCTGTCATACAGATCCATACCGTACCAGTAAGATACCAATACCGAATTCGATTCAGTATCAACCAAATCAGTCCGAGCCAATCTGTATAATCCAATACCAACCAGTACTAAATGATTAAAAGCGAAAAAGAATGGCATCTTATCTCGGAATGAGATGCCTACCATACCGACCTGTATTATATTGTACCAAACCAACCAGGTGCCAATACAAATCTTGGCATTGATTTTGTGGACCTTGATTAAAGTAATACAAAAGTAAACTGCAATGCTAGAATCCTATGACCTGATCTAAATTTTCACCAAACCACTAAACAAAAATTGTTCCCTCACATTAGAGTATAAACAAAAATAAGGACAAACAATTTGATATATAGTTACCACCCACACAGCAAAATTAATTTGCCAAAACAAAGGAGTTCCGCCAAATGCTTCATCAAAGTAATAAACATGCAGTGTGTCTCTCGTAGTAAATTTAACACCGCATGAATATGACTTATAATGCAAGATTATGTGAGTTTCTTCGGTAAAAAAACAAAATTTCAAAGGCTCAAACTGCAATTTATGACGACAAACCAACAAGAGAATCAAGCCAGACAAGCGAGACACCCAGATAATCCAGTCTGATGCATCTATGATCAATTCTACTTAGATACCTTGAGCCGATGATTCACTGCAGGATGGATATCGATGTGAGTTTCTTCGGTCTCCTCGCCCAACTCCTTGTCGTGCTCCCTCCTCACATACTTCTCGTGGTCAGACAGCGCCACATTGAAATCGAACGCCTCGTTGCGCTCATTGAAGCCGAGGCCGATGAAGGCGTGCTTGCCCTGCCCGTCCTCGATCTTGAGCACGAAGTAGCGGGAGGAGTCGAGCACGGTCTCGACCGAGCTCTCGCGCTGACCGGGGTGGACGAAGCAGGCGGCGAAGAGCTCCCCGGAGTTGGGGTCCTCTAGCCGGATCTCGCAGCGCTCCCGGCACGACACCACCCGGAGGCGGCCCGACCAGATCTTGTCGGACTGGAGCCACTCTCCGCACTTGTACCCGCCGCTCGTGCTCCGGGGCGGGATCTTGTACACCGACACCTCCCGCACCACCAACAGCGTGTGCTCGAATGCCTCCTCCTCCTCTTCGAAGGTCGACATCGTCGGTTATGGATCTAAATCCCGCGCTCTGAATCGCAATAAGTAAATAAAAAAAGAAAAAAGAAAAAAGAAGAAGAAGTAGAAGGAAAAGATTGCCCTTTTTCTCAAAGAAACGCGAAAAATATTGAATCTATGGGGACCTTTTCTCAAGAACTGGACGGATGAGACATCGAATCTTACTGAAATTTGAGGTTTCCCCCTGAATTTGGCGAGATTTCAATGATTTCTGGGATCGGAAAAGATAACCTTGGAAGAGATTTGCGTCGGATTTCTCGCGAGGAAGCGATCAAGGGATGATGATCTGCGAAAGAATTTCGAATTATCGGTGCAAGCAATGGAAAAGATTTGCGAGTCTTGAAGAGGGTTTCCTGTTGGTGTGGAGTTCGTGAGGGATTTAAAGAAGTTGGCCGGCGAAAAGGTACGGGAAGACGTGGGATTCAAGGGAGCGAGCCGGAAGTGGAACCATGAATGAAAGAGATATGCTTGAAATTACGAGTCTATCCCGATGTTTCCATATCCCGTTACGATATTCCAACATCGTTTTCTCTGTAACCATTATTTATTTATTTATTTATTTTTCAACAGCTTGACCTTCTTTATTCAAGTTTAAGAATAAAAAGAAAGAGAAAAAAATATTTTTATAACATTTTTCTAACTTTTTATTTTTTCTCAAAAAAATAATTTTTTTATAGTAAAACATATATTTATGATTTATAAATATTTTTTTCTCTTTTATAAAAACAAGATGTGCATAAATTATTATTTTTTCTCTCCTTTTCAAATAAAAAAATTCTCTCTTGCTTTTTTTTTTTCAATTTTTTCATTTTTTGCCCTTCAAAGAATCCAATCGGCACTAAATTACTTATCAAATGCAGTGATGGAAAGAAGAAGCTATAAGGAGGAGGAGGAAATATAAATTCTATTTTTTCAAGTGAAAATTTTGGATTTGATTAACACTTTCTTTATCCAAAAAGAATTTTTTTTAAATTTTTTTTTAAAAAAATTATTTTTCTCCTCATTTTGGATAAAAATATTAAACATGTTAATAAATTACTTTTGTTTAACTTTTTCTTCCTAATATACTCTTCTATTTTATAGATCATTTAGCCCCAAAAAAAATAAGATATATATATATATATATTTTACAATCTCATTTTTATATTTTGTTAAGAGAGGAGTAAAAATTATACATAAACCTACATACTTTTTTCATCTTCCACTTTTTCACAAAAAAATAAATATCATAGAGGAGATAATATTTATTTTTTCATGCTTTTTTTATAAATTTTTTTTAACGAAAAATTTATTAATGGGCACTTTGAAGTTTTTGATTAAGTAAGTAGGCATAAGACTTCTTTTCAATCCATCTTCTTATATTTCTTTGATGATGGAGAAAATTATGCACGGAACCTGCATTATTTTTTTTATCATAAGATAAATACCGTCGAAGAAAATGTGTAAATTTTAAATTTTTGACTCCCCAAATTATCTATTGATATTTTATTTGGAGATTGCTTTTTGTTTGCATAATAAATATAGTTATATTTCCATGTTGCTGGTTATATTTAATGAACAGATTTTGTTGTTTAAACTTAAACTAGCTTTTGTATTGACATTAACCGTAATTCAGTTTTTTTTCAAAAAAAAAGTGAAAACAAAAATGAAGCACGTTATCAAATAAGGCCAACTTGATGATAATGTTAATTGGAATTCAAGTCGTAGGAGATATAATTCCTTGGTATTTTATTTGATTAGAAATGTCTTTCTTGAACTCTTGTTGGGCATTTTTGTCCATCCAATCTATGAAATGGATTTTGTTAAAGATTTGATGTCAACAAGATACTTAGCTAGAAAACAACTAGAGAACCACAAGAGAACCTATCGGACACTGCCTTTAAAAGAATCCAATAATAATTAAAATCATTAATATTTATTTCTTCTCATCATTGATTTTATTAAACAATAAAACCAATACTTTATTATATTTAATATATATATTAATTTATTAATTTAATATTTAAATATATCTAATGCTTTAAAGAGGCCGAGGAACCAAGACCTTTTCAACCTGTTGCCCGCCACTAGCAATACATACCTCATCTTTCTAACTATGTTTTTTTTTGATCCTGATTGATTTGAAATTTAAAAAATTATTTTTAAAAATATAATTATATTTAAATATCTAAATTATATTCTATTAAATTTTAATATTTAAAAATATATTTAGTTAATATTTTAAAAAATATTTTTTTAAAAAATATAATGAATTATGCGGAGAAAGATTATGAAAAGAAAATCTAAAGAAAATATTATTTCGATGTTTTTTAGATTTATTTAGATTTTTAAAATTATTTTTAAAAATAAAAATTGTTTCAAAAAATATTTTTAAAAATAATCAAATCAACTATATTTTTTTATATTATAAAGTAATTTATTTTTAAAAAAAAATTTAACTCGGCCGCCTAACGCGGCCTTTAGATAGTTTTTTATTTTTCTTGTGGGTTACTCGAGAATTTTCGTTAAATCAAAACCTGCGTGGGTCTCACGCGTGGCCCCCGATCATCGTCCAGATCTCTCGTCGCCGGTTCGCGCAAAGCCGGATCGGATCCACTCATCGAGGTCGGAAAAGAGAGAGCATAGGGATGCAGGAGAGGGAGCGCGGGAAGGCCGCGGGTTCCACTCCTACGCCGGCGAAGTGCGGCCGCCCATTCGGAGGCAGCACCACCGACGGCGCTTCTTCTTCCGCCTCGGCCGGCGGCGATTCAGCTGCTCAAGCGTCGCTCTTCGGCCCTTCTCTCCACGCCCCGCCCCTCTCGGTCCATTTCCCTTCTGTTCTCTTTCTCATCTCCCCTTTTTCTACCTTAAAACCCATGCCTGCTTTTTTTTAATTCAAAATAAGAGAGAGAGAGAGAGAGGTATTGATTTTTGTTGTTCATCTCTTTTCTTGTCATTCTTCACATTTGTTTTTTTGCTATTAGGTTTTTATAATAGTTCAGCGCGAGTTACTGAGATTTTGAAATCCTGACACGTAGATTCATGTTAAAAGTGATGACGCCAAGTTATATTCTTCAAAACGTCGAAAAAGATAGACGTCCTTCTTCTTGAACCCCTGCAAGAAAAGTCCTCGGAAATCGATTGTTTCGATAGGGATCCTCCGACGCTCAAGTCAATCACTTGGAATCAGACAAGAACCGCTCAGCAAAAAAGAGCTGAGACAGTTAGGGTTTTGCTAGGAGGAAGAAAGCTAGAAAACTAGAGTTCGGATCCTTACTTACAGTGCGGGCGTGCATTTTTATACCTGTCCGAATATCTCATCTTACTATTCCGGAAGATTGTCGTCGTACCATCACTGTGCGCGCCGAAGGCGTCCCGCGATACCTGTCAACATGGTGTTACACGTGTCTAGCAGCCACGGTTGTATTTGGTGCGCGCCGTTACTTAACGCGACCGCGCACAGTATAAGTGGTAGTGAGTCGTACTCCGTAACGGGACACAGTCACGCACAGGAACATGCAGTGCACCATACGCTGTTATGAGGCATGGCCGCAAGTAGCCACGGGCTCACGGAAAGTCACATGGGCGCGTCAGGTGATCCGGAGCTGTCATTTGGTTCGAAGGCTGGTCCGCGTGCTAACTGTTGATGATACCCGCGCACCCCGAGATCGGAGGGGGTCTCGGGATCGAGATACGATGATCCCACCCCGAGACCGAAGGGGGTCCCGGGGTGAGATAATGCTGGTGCACCCTGAGACCGAGGAGGTCTCGGGATTGAGATATGGTGATCCCACCCCGAGACCGGAAGGGGTCTCGGGGATGAGATAATGCTGGTGCACCCCGAGACCGGGGGGGTCTCGGGGTTGAGATATGGTGATCCTACCCCGAGACCGGAAGGGGTCTCGGGGATGAGATAATGCCGGTGCACCCCGAGACCGGAGTGGGGGTCTCGGGGTCGAGATATGGTGATCCTACCTCGAGACTGGAAGGGGTCTCGGGGGTGAGATAATGCCGGTGCACCCCGAGACGGGAGGGGGGTTTCGAGGTCGAGATATGGTGATCCCACCCCGAGACCAGAAGGGGTCTCGGGGGTGAGATAATGCCAGTGCACCCCGAGACCGGAGGGGGTCTCATGGTCGAGATATGGTGATCCCACCCTGAGACCGGAAGGGGTCTCGGGGGTGAGATAATGCCGGTGCACCCCGAGACCGGAGGGGGGTCTCGGGGTCGAGATATGGTGATCTCATCCCGAGACCGGATGGGGTCTCGTGGGTGAGATAATGCTGGTGCACCCCGAGACCGGAGGGGGGTCTCGAGGTCGAGATATGGTGATCCCACCCCGAGACCGGAAGGGGTCTCGGGGGTGAGATAATGCCGGTGCACCCCGAGACCGGAGGGAGGTATCGGGGACGAGATATGGTGATCCCACCCTGAGATCGGAAGGGGTCTCGGAGGTGAGATAATGCCGGTGCACCCCGAGACCGGTGGGGGGGTCTCAGGGTCGAGATATGATGATCCCACCCTAAGACCGGAAGGGGTCTCGGGGGTGAGATAATGCCGGTGCACCTCGAGACCGGAGGGGGGTCTCGGGGTCGAGATATGATGATCCCACCCCAAGGCCGGAAGGGGTCTCGGGGGTGAGATAATGCTGGTGCACCTCGAGACCAGAGGGGGGTCTCGGGGTCGAGATATGGTGATCCCACTCCGAGACCGGAAGGGGTCTCGGGGGTGAGATAATGCCGGTGCACCCCGAGACCGGAGGGGGGTCTCGGGGTCGAGATATGGTGATCCCACCCTGAGACCGGAAGGGGTCTCGGGGGTGAGATAATGCCGGTGCACCCCGAGACCGGAGGGGGGTCTCGGGGTCGAGATATGGTGATCCTACCCTGAGACCGGAAGGGGTCTCGGAGGTGAGATAATGCCGGTGCACCCCAAGATCGGAGGGGGTCTCGGGGTCGAGATATGGTGATCCCACCCTAAGACCGGAAGGGGTCTCTGTTGGGTTACGGAATGAAAAATCCCAATCTAATTGAAATAAAATTACAGCGGAAACAAAATAAATTTATAACCCACCAAGAATCACATGCGTTTCATAAAAACCGAAAGAAGGATAAACAAAAATATTACCTTTTGTTATTACCTTTTGTTATTACCTTTTTAATCAGTATGTAATCCTTCTATTCTTGTGTTGGGTTTTCTCGGATCTTCAAAGGTGCTGCCTTTCAGAAAGACGATCACCCTCTACAAGTATCCACACACGAATGGACACCAAAATGGTTTTGAATGCTAGTTCAACCATTCCATTTTCACAAAAATGAACCCTTGTTTTCAACTCTCTATTTTTCCATCTTTAAGGCAAAAGATATGACGCTTTAAAAGCCCCAATCGACGTGACCTTTTAAATGCCCCAATCGACGTGACATTTCAAATGCCCCAATCGACGTTACCTTTCAAATGCCCCCACAGACTCTAAAACATATATCGAACATATATACAAGCCTTCTAGAAATTTTGGTTAACTAAGATTTTAATTGATATTTATTTAAAACTTCTTTTAAATAATAACAATTTAAATCCTTTCCTTACAAAATAAGGAATATATATTTTTAACCAAAAAAATTTTTATGGATTATTTCCTTATCCAATAAGAAAATGTAACAATTTAATTACTTGTCACAATTTAAATTATGAATTTAAATTTTCTCAAATTAAACTCGAATCTAAATGACAACTAATTATTATTTGTAATTTAAAATAATTTCATCATTTTAAATTATATAGAGAGTAACAAATCGTAACCATTATTGTCCGTTCTTAGTGTGCGACCCTATAGGTTCAATTAACGTTGACAGTAGGCCTAAATCACATTTTGAACCTACAAGTCATAAGCGGCCTCTAGCAAGACATTATGACTACCCAAGTTAAATGAAAAGCTCATGTTCCGAGACAACCTTAAAGTAGCTATTAACATAATCCTTTTGTCACATGATATCTTGATAGAATATAAGGCATGGATAAAGTCAACCTTATATCTCTCTATCTTTAATTTCTCGAAACCTAATTAGACTGACTAAACAAATGATATTGATCTCCATCAATTCATTTGAGTATGGCCATGCATTTCTTAGTCTCAATCATCGAGGGGCCCAGAGATATCTCTCTTATAATAAGAGGGACAAATTCCATCTTAATCACTCACATCTCACTACATGATTCTTATTATGTTCAATCATAATCTTTATAATCATCCGGTTAAAGACAACGTTTGATTATGTCAAAACATAATATTCCTCATGTTGAGAACTATGGCAATCTCAGGTCTAAGGATTTAATGACACAACTACTAGAGATTAACTTATGACTTTGATCCATATATTAATCTCAAGGCGGGTCTTGTCCAATATTTGTTCTCAACAAATACATATAAATTTGATTTGTATCTCATACACATATTCATCTCATGAATATCAATCAAATTTCATACTAATCTTAATTTATTGTTATTCTCACAACAATAACCGATTAGGGACATTTAGAATAATTCATAATATTATTCAAGGACATTATTATATAATAAACATGCAAATTATGATAATAGTAAATGTTCATAAATATTCAAAATACCATGTCCATACAATAGGCCTAGGGCATTATTACTAACAATCTCCCACTTGCACTAGGCCCACTCATCAATGTATCTAATACCTATAAACCTAGCATGACGATCATGCTTTGCTTGTGGTAGAGGCTTAGTCAATGGATCAGCAACATTGTCATCTGTTGGAACTCTGCATATTTTTACGTTACCTCTCTCAATGATTTCTCGAATGAGATGATAACGCCTAAGAATGTGTTTGGATCGCTGATGTGACCTAGGTTCTTTTGCTTGTGCGATAGCACCATTATTGTCACAATAAACATCAACAGGATTTGTGATGCTAGGAATCACTCCAAGGTCAGTAATGAACTTCTTGATCCAAACTGGTTCCTTTGCTGCATCAGATACTGCTATGTATTCAGCTTCAGTTGTAGAATCAGCAACAATGCTTTGCTTCAAACTCTTCAGCTAACAGCACCACCATTTAAACAAAACATATATCCTGACTGCGATCGGAAATCATCTTTGTCAGATTGAAAGCTTGCATCTATGTAACCACTTACAACTAGATCATCTTCCAATCCGCCATACACCAAGAACATATCTTTAGATCTTCTCAGATACTTAAGAATGTTCTTGACCGCCGTCCAGTGACTCTCACCGGGATTTGATTGGTATCTACTCGTTATGCTTAAAGCATAAGAGACATCTGGTCTAGTGCACAACATAGCATACATGATAGATCCTATTGCTGAAGCATAAGGAATCTTACTCATGCGCTCTCGCTAATCTTTTGTGTTAGGACACTGAGATTTGCTAAGTGTAATACCATGAGACATAGGCAAGTATCCTCTCTTGGAATCTTGCATACTGAACCTTTTCAGTACTTTGTCTATGTAAGTACTTTGACTTAGACCAATCAGCCTCTTAGATCTATCTCTATAGATCTTTATCCCTAGGATATAGGCAGCTTCACCTAAGTCTTTCATTGAGAAACATTTCCTAACCAAGACTTGACACTCTGCAAGGTAGGGATATCGTTCCCAATGAGTAAAATGTCATCAACATATAGGACCAGAAATACAATGGCGTTCCCACTAACTTTCTTGTAAACACAAGGTTCATCTTCATTTTTGATAAATCCAAACTCTTTGACTGATTCATCAAAATGAAGATTCCAACTCCGAGAAGCCTGCTTCAAACCATAAATGAATCTTTGAAGCTTGCATACTTTACTAGAATTCTCAGGTTGTACAAAACCCTCAGGTTGTGTCATGTACACATCCTCAAGTAAGTTTCCATTAAGAAACGCTGTTTTAACATCCATTTGCCAAATCTCACAGTCATAATATGCAACAATGGCAATAAGAATTCTAATAGACTTAAGCATGGCTACAGGTGAAAAAGTTTCATCATAGTCTATACCATGAGTTTGTTTGAAACCTTTTGCAACTAGCCTTGCTTTGTAAGTATGCACTTTACCATCCATGTCAGTTTTCTTTTTGAAAACCCATTTGCACCCAATAGTCTTTGTACCTTCAGGTGGCTCAATCAAGGTCCATACCTGATTATCATACATGGATTGGATTTCAGACTTCATGGCCTCTAACCATTTCTCAGAGTCTGGATCTAACATAGCCTCTTGATAGGTAGTAGGTTCATTTTGATCCACTAACAATACATCATGATTATCAGTCACAAGAAATCCATATCTCTCGGGCTCATGACGTATCCTATCGGATCTACATAACTTTTGTGCTACATGTGGTGTGTCAATAGTGGTTTGTTGACTTTGAGCATCCACAGGCGATTCAATGTTATCTTGTGGTTCTCGAATCTCTTCGATTTGTACCTTGCTCCCACTGGTTCCTTTAGAAATAAATTCCCTTTCTAGAAAGACACCATTCCGAGCAACAAACACTTTGTTCTCAATGGGATTGTAAAAGTAGTATCCTTTAGTCTCTTTAGGATATCCCATAAAAAAAATATTTATCAGACTTGGGTTCCAGCTTATTTGAAACTTGATGTTTTATATAAGCTTCACAACCCCAAATCTTAAGAAAAGACAAACTGGGCTTTTTACCATTCCACATCTCATATGGCGTCTTTTCAACCGCTTTGGTTGGAACTCGATTTAGTGTGAACGCAGCTGTGGCAAGTGCATAACCCCAAAAGGTAAGTGGAAGATCTGTTGGACTCATCATAGATCGAACCATATCTAATAAGGTTCGATTCCTTCTTTCAGACACACCATTCCATTGCGGTGTTCCAGGAGGAGTTAGCTGTGGAATGATTCCACAACTTCTAAGATGGTCATAAAAATCTTGGCTCAAATATTCTCCACCTCGATCAGATCGAAGTGCTTGATTGTCTTGCCAAGTTGGTTTTGTACTTCATATTGAAAAGATTTAAACATTTCAAATGATTCAGATTTGTGTCTCATCAAGTAGACATAACCATATCTACTGAAGTCATCAGTAAATGTAATGAAGTACTTGTAACCTCCTATGGCTTCTGAACTTAATGGTCCACATACATCTGTATGTATTAGGCCCAATAATTCATTGGCCCTTTCACTGTGTCCAGTAAAGGGATCCTTTGTCATCTTACCCAATAGACAAGATTCACATGTATCATATGATTCAAAATCAAATGAGTTCAAAAGTCCATCTTGATGGAGTTTTGATATGCGTTTCTCATTTATATGGCCAAGGCGACAATGCCAAAGATAGGTTGAATTTAAGTCATTGGACTTAACTTTCTTAGTAGTTATGTTATAGACAGAAGAATTGTTGGATTTTTGAAGATTCAAAACATAAAGACCATCTAGTAATTCGGCATTTGCATAGAACATGTCTTTATGATAAATGGAGCAATTATTATTCTCAATAATAAAAGAAAAACCATCATTATCCAAACAAAAACTGAAATAATATTCCTACACATTGTAGGAACATAATAGCAATTGTTCAAAACTAACAAAAGCCCACTGGGCAAAGAAAGTTCATAACTTCCTACAGCTAAAGCAGCAACTTTTGCTCCATTGCCTACTCGAAGATCAACTTCGCCCTTCTTCAGTTGTCTACTCCTTTTGAGCCCCTGCACATTTGTGCAAATGTGAGATCCACATCCAGTATCTAATACCCAGGAACTAGAAGGAGAGAAATTAATCTCTATAACATAAATACCTGAAGAACCGGTCTCACCAGTCTTCTTCTTCTTCTTTAGATCCTCCAAATACAGCTTGCAGTTTCTCTTCCAATGACCAGGTTCATTGCAAAAGAAACAGACACCCTCCTTTGGGGCTTTAGCCTTGGGTTTAGGATTGGGCTTGGGTTGAGCATTGGACTTTCCAGCCCTTCCCTTACCCTTTCCTTTTCTTTTCTTCATAAGGCCCTTTCCCTTTTGAACCATCAGAATATGGCCAGGCTTGGACTTAATATTCTGTTCAGCAGTTTTAAGCATCGCATGCAGCTCAGAAATTGATTTGTCCATTTCATTCATGTTATAGTTCATGATAAACTGATCATAACTATCAGGAAGTGAATTTAGGATCAAATCTGTTGCCAACTCTTGGCTCATTGGAAATCCAAGCCTATCAAGGTGCTCAATATAGCCTTTCATTTTCAACACATGAGCGCTAACTGAAGCACCCTCAGCCATTTTACAAGAGTGCAATGCCTTGGTAGTATCATACCTTTCTTGCCTTGCTTGTTGCTGGAACATTTCCTTTAGATTGACAATCATATCATAAGTTTCCATGTTTTCCAAATCTTTCTGAAGTTCAGAACTCATGGTAGCTAGCATCAAGCATGCAACATCAATAGAGTCATTATGATGCTTCTCATAAGCATTCTTTTCAGCTCTAGAAGCATTATCGGCTGGTTCTTCAGGGTGAGGTTGATCCAGGACATAAAGCTTCCTTTCTTGTTTGAGAACAATTCTCAAATTTCGAAACCAGTCAAGGAAATTAGTCCCAGTAAGTTTGTCCTTCGCAAGGATTGATCGCAGTGACATAGTAGAATTGTTATCATTGTTGGCCATCTACAATAAATGCAAAGTTCGTTAAGTATTTTGATTATGAAAAACTCCACTAAATTAACAACCCTCAATGATAAAATCATATTAATTTAGTGAGCTAAGATCCATATTTATACTCAACTTTAAGTCAGCTTTGGCATGACGCTTAAAATTAAGTTTTTTAGGTAGGTAACTCTTACCAATTGCAACTCATGCAACTCTTAGAAATTTATGGGATTATGACATCATATGTCTCGGCATGTTTAAATCCCATCTCATGCCATTAGGCCCAAAACCGTTTTGATAACCTAATTAAGTTAAACCATTTTTAAACATATGGGTAGCACCATTACCCATCTTGCCTCACTAATGTAACCCAATGTACTTCTACTTTGGTAGAACCCACATTAAGGTGATAAAAGCCTTGACAAGTGTTCAAATATGGATGGCATGTCAACTTAAGATTTTATGTGAGGGATCTAGATAGATTAATAGATCTCATCATGCATTTAGTATCACATACTCATTGATATCATACATAGCATCACATACTTATGAAACATCATACATAGCATCTTATACATATATATAATAAACATGTCATAGTATGACCTTATCAAGATTGATCTTCATAAGCCAATATGAAGATCAATGGTCAATCCTAGGTAATAATGAGCAACACCATAATGTCTACTTGACCATCATCATGTGCATAGACACCTAGCTCCTCTATCACCATGGTTGGATTGCAGGATTTTAAATGGTTTGCTTTGTCTTCTTGCTTTATTACAATAAATAAAAAATACTACTAAAAGTAAAAGAAAAATTATAATGAAACAAAATAGCACGCATGCCATATATATGATAATTACAACCCTTGTAAAAGAATAATAAAAACCTGCCAATCATATTGGTCACAAGGCCATACCATGCACCATACAAAGCAAAGCAACACACCATGCAAAATATATCATGTTATCATATAGCATATACATATTGCATTAAAGAAAATAGGCATGTTTTTAAAACCAATTAAATTTACAAGGCGCTCTGATTAGGTAGTACTGTGGTTCCTAAAATTTGGAGATACAATAAAGTTTCATCCTAAAATTTGATTTTATTGATATCATCAATAAATTTAAGGCTCACATCCGCACCACCATAAACAACAATTGATAAATCCTTATTGATATGTGAATTCAGTTCATGTATTAATCTAATTAAGACATCACCGAAATCATATATCAAGATATTAAACACTTTAATTGCAATATCCCATTTGGATTTTTAATCATATTAACGAATCCTTACAGGAAACAGATTCATCAATTAACACCTTAGAAAATCTATTATCTATGTCGTTCGTGCAAACACTAATATCATATATATATACAAGAACGCAAACCATGCCAAGATCATATACATCTCATACATACAATCAAACATGGCAGTTTCGATTTTTATGAAAACGCAAGAGGCTCTGATACCACTGTTGGGTTAAAATTGCAGCGGAAACAAAATAAATTTATAACCCACCAAGAATCACATGCGTTTCATAAAAACCGAAAGAAGGATAATCAAAAATATTACCTTTTGTTATTACCTTTTGTTATTACCTTTTTAATCAGTATGTAATCCTTCTGTTCTTGTGTTGGGTTTTCTCGAATCTTCAAAGGTGCTACCTTTCAGAAAGACGATCACCCTCTACGGACACCAAAATGGTTTTGAATGCTAGTTCAACCATTCCATTTTTCACAAAAATGAACCCCTGTTTTCAACTCTCTGTTTTTCCATCTTTAAGGCAAAAGATATGACGCTTTAAAAGCCCCAATCGACCTGACCTTTTAAATGTCCCAATCGACCTGACCTTTCAAATGCCCCACAGACTCTAAAACGTATATATCGAACATATATACAAGCCTACTAGGAATTTTGGTTAACTAAGATTTTAATTGATATTTATTTAAAACTCCTTTTAAATAATAACAATTTAAATCTTTCCTTACAAAATAAGGAATATATATTTTTAACCAAAAAAAACTTTATGGATTATTTCCTTATCCAATAAGAAAATGTAACAATTTAATTACTTGTCACAATTTAAATTACGAATTTAAATTTTCTCAAAATTAAACTCAAATCTAAATGACAACTAATTATTATTTGTAATTTAAAATAATCTCATCATTTTAAATTATATAGAGAGTAACAAATCGTAACCATTATTGTCCGTTCTTAGTGTGCGACCCTATAGGTTCAATTAACATTGGCAGTAGGCCTAAATCACATTTTGAACCTACAAGTCATAAGCGGCCTCTAGCAAGACATTATGACTACCCAAGTTAAATGAAAAGCTCATGTTCCGAGACAACCTTAAAGTAGCTATTAACATAATCCTTTTGTCACATGATATCTTGATAGAATATAAGGCATGAATAAAGTCAACTTATATCTCTCTATCTTTAATTTCTTGAAACCCAATTAGACTGACTAAACAAATGATATTGATCTCCATCAATTCATTTGAGCATGGCCATGCATTTCTCAGTCTCAATCATCGAGGGGCCCAGAGATATCTCTCTTATAATAAGAGGGATAAATTCCATCTTAATCACTCACATCTCACTACATGATTCTTATTATGTTCAATCATAATCTTTATAATCATCGGTTAAAGACAACGTTCGATTATGTCAAAACACAATATTCCTCATGTTGAGAACTATGGCAATCTCAGGTCTAAGGATTTAATGACACAACTACTAGAGATTAACTTATGACTTTGATCCATGTATTAATCTCAAGGCGGGTCTTGTCCAATATTTGTTCTCAATAAATACATATAAATTTGATTTGTATCTCATACACATATTCATCTCATGAATATCAATCAAATTTCATACTAATCTTAATTTATTGTTATTCCCACAATAATAACCGATTAGGGACATTTAGAATAATTCATAATATTATTCAAGGACATTATTATATAATAAATATGCAAATTATGATAATAGTAAATATTCATAAATATTCAAAATACCATGTCCATACAATAGGCCTAGGGCACTATTACTAACAGTCTCGTGGGTGAGATAATGCTGGTGCACCCCGAGACTGGAGGGGGGGTCTCGGGGTTGAGATATGTTGATCTCCGTTAGTTGCTGTTACCTTTTATTCTAACGACGTTGGATCAGCCGTATCAGATGCCCCCACACCCCTGAGGCAAAGTGGGTCCCACTGATGAGGCAAAAGGGGGTGTTCTCCAGATGGCTGATCCCTGTCCACATTTCTTATGCGGGCGGCCTGGGGGATGTGAGAAGGCGGCCGCCTCTGTACACTATGCCCGCCACGATCAACCTCGAGAGAAAACCAACCCTTCGAAGTCTGCGTGAAAAGCTGTATCATCATTACCTCTCGTAGCGGCGACGTCAGCAGAGTCCCACCATTGACCGGAGGCGTACCGCATCACGCTTCGGGCGTCCCTCGAGGCGAACCAGCCTATGGTGGGGGGCCATGTGGCTGACGAGACGAGGTGGAATGATTTGAAAACCCAATAAACCCAAACGAGGGGTTGAATCTATCCATATCGCTTCTGCTATCGTCGTCTTCCTCTGCGCCTGTGCTCTGATCTCCCCTGCAACCCGAGAGCTTGTGCTTGGCTTTCTTTCTTCCAGGTCAGTTCTTTGTCCATTCCAGACTTCTCCATCCCTTCTTTTGCTCATGAGCTCTCCATCCTGGACTTTGGAGGACGGTTCGGAGAATCGTCCTCCCTCTGAGAGGCACTCTACCTCTCCTGCACCTTCTCCTTCTCCTCCGCTTGAGTGGTCCACTGATTCAGAGGACCGCGTCCCCCTGGCCCGGCGATGGGTCGCCGGTGGAGCCCCATCGAGGGGTCGCCGGTCGGAGGCCGGCACCTCCTCGAGGGTGGAGGGGTCCCCGGAGGGGACTGCCTCCACGGTAACAGGCCTGGATTTGGCAAGAATCCGGGCTAGTTACCAGATTCCCCGGAATGTTGAGCTTTTTCTGCCAACCCCCGATGATAGGGTCATCTCCTCCCGACCCGGTCGGATGGCCCTTTATGAGATTTGCCTGAAGGCAGGTCTCCGTCCACCCTTTTCGCCCTTTTTCATCAACCTTCTTGACTACTACTCCTTGACTCCATCCCAACTGGTCCTGAACTCCTACCGTGTCGTTAGCGCCTTTGTCATTCTCTGCCATCGTCTGGGTATCACCCCTCGAATCTCACTCTTCCGATCCTTCTATATCCTCCGGTCCCAGAAGGGTTGGTGGCTGTTCCAGCCCCGACCTAATCGGGTCCTCAAACTTTTTCTTCCTTCTTCAATTAAGGAATGGAAATCCCGATTCTTTTCGCTGACCTTGACCAAGTCAGGCCCCGGTGGGGGGATCCCGACCTCCGAGGGAACGCGAACTCCACCATCCATCCTGGGGATCGGGAGGCGTCGGGTCAATTGCTGGCTGCCGAGATCCCTCGGTACACTTTGCTCTTGATGGAAGATAATCTCGAGTCAACGGGTCTTATCTCCCACCGGGGTAAGCCATTTCCACCCTTAGCCAAAAATTGTCTGCTTCTCTTTTTTTTTTTTGACTTTGACTGATATTGCGCAGCTATGAAGATACCGGCAGAGAAGCTCCTGAGGGCCGCCTCTAAAAAGAGGGCTCGGGAGGGGCCACCTGGAGGCCAGCGAGCTCCAGCTCCAAAATGCCCGACGGCCCAGGCTTCCCAACCACCGGCACCGCAAGATCCCCCGGCTGCTCCAGAAGTTGATCTCACAGCCGACACCCCGCCAGAGATGGCGGCGACCGCGAGAGTCCCAATCGAGGAGCCGGTCGTAGTGGAGTCGGTAGCGGTAGAGGAGCCTATAGTGGCTGAAGAGCTTTTTGGCCCTAGCGAACTGACCCCGCCGGAGGCTGCCATGGATTGGGGCGAGGGGCCATCAAGGGCCGTGAGCCCACCCCCCGAGAGGTCGCCTAGGAATAGCCCGCGCGTTGAGCCGGAGACTGCCAAGACGACCGAACGGAGTGGGGCCAAGCCAGGGCCCCCCCGGGACTCTTTAAACGATGGTCGCTGGGCTGAGGGGGTCCTTGCCCCGGTTTTTATGCCCGAGATCCTGGAGGACCTCAGCCAGCAGAAGGCGAGCATATTCTTCCGGGATTCCTACGCAGCCGTCGTCAGGGTAAGCGGTCTTTTCGCCTTTTGCCTTTATCTTTCTTTTCTTTTTGCTAACCTGGAGCTTACGCATGCAGCTCGCACACTCTCTGAGGGCCACCAGGGATGTAATCCATGGCGGGAAGGCCCTTCTGCGGGAGGCGCAGAAGGAAGCTGAGGACGCTCAGCGCCGCGCGGAGGTGGCCGAAGAGGCGCTGGAGTTGGCCAAAAGCGCATGGGCAAGTGAAACCAAGGCCACTGAGAACCGAGCGAAGGCCGACGCCAACCGTGTGCGCGTGGCACTCCACCAAATGATGGAGGCCAAGAACGCTGTGATGGCCAGAGATCTACACATCTCTGAGCTAACCTTAGCCCTCCAGGAGGCCGAGGGTCGGGCGGCTGCGGTGGAGGAGAAAGTGAAGGACGCAGAGGAGGAAACGAAGGCCGTGGAGGAAGAGGCGCGGGCGGCGAAGGAAGAGGCGTGGGCGGAGAAGGAGGAAGCAAGCCAATCCGGGGAGGAGGCGAGCCACGCCCGAGAGGCCAAGAGGGCTGCAGTGGCAGCCCTCGCCGCGGAGGAGAAGGCTCGAGCCGCAGAGGTGGAAGCTGCCATCGCGGCCAGGACCGCTGGGATCATAGAAGAGTATAAAGCATCCGAGCGCTTTACAGATGATTTGGCAGAAGCCTCAGTGGCAGTGTTCCTCGAAGGATTCCAGCATGGGAAGGAGAAAGTGGCCAGGGATTTGAACATTCCCCAAGCCCTGGAAGTTGAGCTAGACCGCTTCTCAGATTCGACCCCCTCTGATGATGAGCCCACGCCAGCAGAACCATGAGCTTGTATTTTTGTTTTTGCAAGTCCGATGATGTCGGCATTTTGTAATCCCTTCAAATTAATGAGATAACCTTCTTCAAAATGCATTGTCTATTTGTAACTCTTACCCTGAATTCGTTGGTAGACAATACGTGGCCCCATGGTCCCATTAGTCCCGCTAGTACCAGGGGATAACTCTTAACTTATACGAGCTATTCCGTCTTAGCCATCTAGGACCGAAACTTGGGGCCAAGCCAGGGAGGATAGATTTCTTGGGGTTGAAATGCCGATAGTTGGAGGTTGAGGTAGGCAGGTTCCTCAAGACCAACGGTACAACGCTTGCCAGGAGTATGTCGGGCCTTGCGCTAAGTAGGCATGTGGCTTTTGGTGCCGACGGGGGTCGGACTTTATCCAGCCAACGGGACTTTATGTGCCGTCGGGTGTTGGGCTTTATGCCTGACTGGTCCAGGGCTTTATGTGCTGATGGGTGTTGGGCTTTATGTGCCATCGGGTGTCGGGCTTTATGCCTGGCTGGCCCAGGGCTTTAGGTGCCGATGGGTGTCGGGCTTCATGCCTGGCTGGCCCAGGGCTTTAGGTGCTGACGGGTGTTGGGCTTTATGCCTGGCTGGCCCAGGGCTTTAGGTGCCAACGGGTGTCGGGCTTTATGCCTGGCTGGCCCAGGGCTTTAGGTGCCGATGGGTGTCGGGCTTCATGCCTGACTGGTCCAGGGCTTTATGTGCCGACGGGTGTCGGGCTTTATGTGCCGACGGGTGTTGGGCTTTATGTGCCATCGGGTGTCGAGCTTTATGCCTGGCTGGCCTAGGGATTTAGGTGCCGACGGGTATCGGGCTTCATGCCTGGCTGGCCCAGGGCTTTAGGTGCCGACAGGTGTCGAGCTTCATGCCTGACTGGCCCAGGGCTTTAGGTGCTGACGGGTGTTGGGCTTTATGCCTGGCTGGCCCAGGGCTTTAGGTGCCAACGGGTGTTGGGCTTTATGCCTGGCTGGCTGTTGACCCAATTGAGGATTTTGATGATTAACAAAACTATTTGAGTATAACATTTGATGTTACTAATGATTTTGATTATGTTTTTCAGATTATAAGTCTATTTGATGATCAAAATCAAGAAGGAAAATCAAATTCTGGTTTGAATCTAATGTCAAGGTAAGACTGCAGACATTAGAGTCGACACATGGAATCACAGAGCCGACTCCAAAAAATGGCACAGACTTAGAGTCAACTCCGGGACTGTGAGAGCCAACTCTATCAGAAACAACAGAACGATGGATTTCAGGCTACGACTTAGAGTCGACTCCCAAACTGTTAGAGTCGACTCTAGAAGAATTTGTGTCGACCCCAGAAAAGTCAGAGACGACTCCAGATCGAGCGGATTAAATAATTTCGAGTTAGAGCCGACTCCAGAAAAGCCAGAGCCGACTCCAGAATGTCAGACATGGCTCCAGAACTGTCAGAATGACTCTAAACTTTATCTTTATCTATTTTAATCCCAACGGCTATTGTTATTTATGGATCTAATCCTTTTACACTTGCTTCTAACGAATAGTTTCACACTATTTATGGATTAATCGGATCTATAAGAAGAGGGTTGATTGCATCCCAAAAGAAGAGAAGAAAAAGGAGAAGAAATAGAGAAGAAATCTCGAGAGAAAAAGAGAAGAAATAGAGAAGAAATCTTGAGAGAAAAAGAGAAGAAAGAGAAGAAATCTCGAGATCCATCAAAAAGAAAAGAGGAAAAACCTGTAAGGAAAGATCATACTCATTCCCCAAAAGAAGAAAAAGGAGAAGAAATAGAGAAGAAATCTCGAGAGAAAAAGAGAAGAAAGAGGCAAATCCTTGAGATCCATCAAAAAAGAAAAGAGGGAAAACCTGTAAGGAAAGATCATACTCATTCCCCAAAAGAAGAGAAAGAGATTCCAAGCCTTTGCTGTTCTATTTAGAAGAAATCTCAAGAGAAGGAAGAAGCCCTAGTTTTTCCAATCTTCTGAGTCTCAAGAGCATATTCAAAGGAAGATCCATTCAAAGGAAGAGAAGGAAGAAGCCACCAAGATCTTCGAATTAGGCTTTGGTTCCTAATCTCTATTTATTGTTTCATTATTGTATATTTGCTCATTGAAGGAGCAGTTTGCTTTGTAAAATCAAATACTGTTTGCTGGGTCAATCTGGTGATTGATTCAGTTGAGGCTGTTAGCCTCGTGCAAGCATTAGCTTGTGGTTTTAGGTTTTGTGCTGGTGAGCCTTGAAAACCAGCTGGGTTCGTTGTGCACCCGGGAAAACAACAAGTTCGAGTTGTGAGCTTGCAAAACAACTCTGCTGTAATCAGTTTGATTATAGTGTGGACCCAAGAGGTACTTGGGAGTGGACGTAGGTGTAGGTACACCGAACCACTATAAAATCTATTGTGTTTGCCGTGATTGTCTCTTTATCTTCAACTCTCTATTTATAGTTGCTTAGTTTTAAACCTGTGAATCTAAGTTTTTATTTCCGCTGGGGGTTATCTTTCAAAGAGTTTAATTTTTTTGAGAAACCCAATTCACCCCCCCTCTTGGGTTGCTATATGGACCAACAATTGGTATCAGAGCTAGTGCTCATTTGATTTGATCTAACGATCAAGAGTCAAAGATCCACATGGCAACTCAAGCTGGTTCATCTTTTTCCGAAGGTCAATCTACTAATAGACCACCCTTATTTAATGGTTCTAACTATGGTTATTGGAAGGCTAGAATGAAGATATTCATTCAAGCACTTGACTATGATCTATGGAGTATTATAGTCAATGGACCACACACACCCACTGCTAGAGTTAATGGCATGGAGATTCCTAAACCGGAAACGAAATGGGATGAACATGATAGAAAATTGGCACAACTCAATGCCAAAGCAATGAATGTCTTATACTGCTCATTAGATGCAAATGAATTCAATCGCATATCTATTTGCATTTCTGCTAAGGAAATCTGGGATAGACTTGAGGTTACCCATGAGGGAACAAATCAAATCAAGGAATCCAAGATTAACATGCTAGTTCATAAATATGAATTGTTTAAAATGGATGCATGTGAATCTATTGCTGATATGTTTACAAGATTTACTGACATAGTTAATGGTTTAAAAAGTCTTGGTAAATCTTATGATAATTCTGATCTTGTGAGAAAGGTCTTGCGTTCCTTGCCTAGGACTTGGGAAGCTAAGGTGACGGCAATACAAGAGGCAAAGGATCTAAGTACACTACCCCTAGAAGAACTGTTGGGATCCTTAATGACTCATGAGCTTCAAATCAAGCAACATGTTGATGATGATGAGTCAAAGAAGAAGAGAACTATGGCTCTTAAGATTTCTGAATATATGGAAGAGCCACATGAATCCGAAGATGAAAGTGATGATGAGGACATGGCACTCATCATAAGAAAATTTAAAAGATTCATGAAGAAGAAAAAGTTTGAAAAGAAAAAGCCCTTTGCAAGAAAAGATGAGGACAAGGGCAAAGAAAAGGAAGTTATTTGCTTTGAATGCAAGAAGCCAGGTCACTTTAAATCACCCGGAGGTTCAAAAAGAAGGCAATGATGGTCACATGGAGCGATTCGGAAAGCACAAGTTCCGAAGAAGAAGAAAAGAGTGAAATGACCAATCTATGTTTCATGGCGGACAATGATGAGGTAAGTCCGAGTTTTCTTGATGACTTCACTTTTGATGAATTGCATAGTGCTTTTTATGAATTAATGGATGATTTGCAAACCTAAGTTCAAAGAACAAAGATTTGAAAACTCAAATGCAAAAACTATCATTAGAAAATGAAAAGCATGTTGTTGATAAAGAACTTTTGATAAAAGAAAAAGAAAGTTTGAAAAATGAAGTTGATAGACTTAAGCCTATAGTTGATAAATTTACTCTAAGCTCTATCAAACTTAATATGATTTTGGAAAATCAAAAGCTGTTTTTGACAAAGCTGGATTAGGATATAATCCACTTAAAAAGAAAAAATCTTTGAAAAATATTTTTAGACATGCTGAAAAATCATTAAACATTACTTGTTTTAAATGTGGAAACAAAGGACATAAATCATATATGTGTAAATCTTCACATAAAAGAAAAAGATGATTTGGGTTCCCAAAGGAACAATGTTTAATCCATTTAACCATGAAGGACCCAAGAAGGCTTGGGTACCTAAAATTAAGACATAAATGTTTTGCAGGAGTGTCTTGCAGCCATCAGACTAAAAAGAAAATGGTACCTGGACAGTGGTTGCTCAAGACACATGACGGGTGACAAAGATCAATTCATCACCCTTGAATCAAAAAGAGGTGGAGTAGTTACTTTTGGTGATAATGGTCAAGGCCATATCATGGGTATTGGTAAGATTCAAATTACTCCATCTACTCATATTGATAATGTTTTTATGTTGATGGACTTAAACATAATCTAATAAGTATTAGCCAACTGTGTGACAAAGGGTTCAAGGTTTCCTTTGAAGCTTCTGTTTGCACTGTTACTAATCCCATTGATAATAGCATTATTCTTGTTGGTAAATGCTATGGCAATGTGTACTTAATTGATTTGAGTAATTATCTCCAAGTAATCATTGCTTAGTTGCTGATAATGCTAAAATGAATGAGATTGGTTGGCTATGGCATCATAGATTAGGTCATGCAAGCACACACCTAATTTCCAAATTATTAAAAATGGATTTAGTTAAAGGTATTCATAGTCTAAATTTTGAAAATAATCGAATATGTGATGCATGTCAATTTGGAAAACAGACAAGAATTTCTTTCAAATCTAAGAATGTTGTTTCAACTACTAGGCCACTAGAGCTACTACACATGGACCTTTTTGGACCTACTAGAACCACAAGTCTAGGAGGAAAGAAATATGGTCTAGTGATAGTAGATGATTACTCTAGATTCACTTGGATAATATTTTTGGCTCACAAAGATGAGACTTTCTCAATATTCATGAAATTTATTAAGAAAGTCACTAATGAGAAAAACACCACCATAGTGTCTATTAGAAGTGATCATGGAACTGAATTTGAAAATCACTTATTTGAAAAATTCTATTTGAAAAACGCATACATCATAACTTCTCTGCACCTAGAACACCACAACAAAATGGAGTTGTAGAAAGGAAGAATAGGACTTTAAAAGACATGGCCCGTACCATGCTATGTGAAAGCCAACTTCCAAAATATTTTTGGATGGAAGCTATAAACACAGCTTGTTACATTCTAAATAGAGCTCTAATTAGACCTATCCTTAAGAAAACTCCCTATGAACTTTGGATCAATAGGAAACCAAATTTAAGTTATTTTCATGCATTTGGTTGTAAATGTTTTATTCATAACAATGGTAAGGATAATCTTGGGAAGTTTGACACAAAGTCTGATGAAGGTATCTTCCTAGGATATTCTACATCTAGCAAAGCATATAGAGTATTTAATAAGAAAAGCTTAGTTGTAGAAGAATCCATTCATATAGTGCTTGATGAGTCTTTAGCATCAAGTTCAGATAAAATTGATGATGAGGAAGATACATCTTTGATTGAAAGAGATATTGAAAAATTAAATGTATCTTCAGATCAAGAACCTGAAGTTAAGGATGATGACTCACCTAAGGATGATGGTATTGATACTGTTCAAAATGATCAAGATCTACCTAGAGATTGGAGATATGCTTATGGTCATCCTAAGGACCTAATCATAGGTGATCCATCTCAAGGTATAAGGACTAGATCATCAATGAGAGATATCAATAATCATCTTGCATTTGTATCTCATATAGAACCTAAGACTATAGAGGAAGCCGAGAAAGATAGTTATTGGATGTTAGCAATGCAGGAAGAGTTAAACCAATTCATTAGAAATCAAGTCTGGACCATAGTTGAAAGACCTAAAAATCACCCTATAATAGGATCTAAATGGGTATTTAGAAATAAATTAGATGAAAATGGCATAGTAATTAGAAACAAAGCTAGACTAGTTGCAAAAGGGTATAATCAAGAAGAAGGTATAGATTTTGATGAAACTTTTGCACCTATTGCTAGACTAGAAGCTATTAGGCTACTACTTGCATTTGCATGTCATATGAATTTCAACTTATTTCAAATGGATGTTAAAAGTGCATTTCTAAATGGTTTTATAAATGAGGAAGTTTATGTTGAACAACCTCCTGGTTTTGAAGATCATGAATTTCCAAACCACGTCTTCAAACTACACAAAACACTTTATGGTTTAAAGCAAGCACCTAGAGCTTGGTATGATAGATTAAGTAAATTTTTAATTGAAAATGACTTTTCTAGAGGAAATGTTGATAAAACCTTGTTTTTGAAAAGAAAAGGAAAGGATTTATTAATCGTTCAAATTTATGTTGATGACATTATATTTGGTGCTACTAACAATCTCCTTTGTCAAGAATTTGCTAAGCTAATGCAGGGAGAATTCGAAATGAGCATGATGGAAGAACTAAACTTCTTCCTTGGACTTCAAATCAAACAAGAGAAAGCGGAAATTTTCATCAACCAAACAAAGTATACAAAGGAAATACTCAAGAAATTTGGTATGGAATCTGCTAAATCTCTTGGTACGCCAATGAGTCCCTCATGCAAGCTGGACAAGGATGAAGTAGGTAAGAAAGTAGATCAGAAGCATTATAGAGGTATGATTGGATCACTTCTTTATCTAACCGCAAGTAGGCCAGATATCATGTTTTCTGTCTGCTTATGTGCAAGATATCAATCTAATCCTAAAGAATCACATTTACTTGCTGTTAAAAGAATCTTTAGATACTTAAATGGAACTAAAAATGTAGGATTATGGTATTCTAGAGACTCAACCTTAAAATTGATTGCTTATTATGATTCTGACTATGCTGGTTGTAAACTGATAGAAAGAGTACAAGTGGGGTATGCCAACTTTTAGGAAGTAACTTAATCTCTTGGTTTAGCAAGAAGCAAAATTCGGTTGCATTATCCACTGCTGAGGCAGAGTATGTTGCAGCTGGAAGTTGCTGTGCTCAAATCCTTTGGATTAAGCGACAACTTGAAGATTATGGTATCACACTTGATAAAATACCTATTAAATGTGATAATACTAGTGCTATCAATCTAACTAAAAATCCAATTCAACATTCAAGAACTAAACACATAGAAATTAGACATCACTTTATTAGAGAACATGTAACTAACAAAGATGTTTGTCTTGAATATGTTAATACTAATGATCAATTAGCTGATATTTTTACCAAACCCTTGAGTGAGGAGAGATTTTGCTATCTTAGAGGAGAATTAGGAGTTTGTGATCCTTTAGAATAATTTTCTGAAACTCTTAAGGACAACAACTATCTAGACTTCAATAATTTCTTGAAAATCTTCTTTGTCCAATAAGGAAATCTATCTAGAAATTTGATTCATTGTTTCCCCAATTATTAAGGAACACCTATCTAGAATTTGATGATTAATTTGATCAGTTTCAAATCCTTGAAATTTTATTTTTTCTTTGAAACTATTGTGGAGTCGACACCTACAGTTTGTGGAGTCGACACCTTCTTATTTTGATGTTCTGTCTGGGCAATTAGAGCCGACTCTGGCTTCTGTAGAGCCGACTCTAATTCGGGCGCTGACAGATTTTCTGGTTCAGAGCCGACACCTCGTTTTCGGGAGTCGACTCTAAGTGGAACTAGGTCAAAATAAAAAGGGCGGAGTCGACCCCAAACGATTTCTATCGTCTCCTAAACCATTTTCAAGCTATTCCAAACTGATTCCAAACCCTCCAAATCCCTCAAAACCCTTGATTACTCATTCCAATCGAATCCAATGGCTCCCAAAAGGCGTGCTATCATTGGTGGTTCGACTGTTCCGACGAAGCGCCGTTCAAATCAGAGGCAACCTTCGTCATCTTCTTCATCTGCCACTCAAGATAACTCTCCACCCTCACCATCTTCTCCTCGAGTCGACCAATTAGCTGGTAAGGCCATTACTACCTGAAGAAAAGTTGATTTTAACTTATTTATTTCGGAGGGCTTTGCTATTGGGCGGTTGTTGAAAGAAATGGGATGGGAGAAGGTTTGTTCTTTGGATATCCCTACTTACCCTGCCCTAGTAAGAGAGTTTTATAATGATTTATGTAGAGGAGAGGGAGGCTTAGTGAGTGTTGTAAGAGGAACAAAGGTAATCATCACAGCCGAATCTCTTGGTAATCTATTGGAAATGCCTACCGTTGGCCTTGTTGAGTATCATCATGAAGATAGAGGAGGTGCACAGTCAAGGATGTTAGGGAGAGAAGTTTCTGAGTTTGAGGAAATCTTGGCAAATCAACTTAATTTGGAACTCAGATTACTTCACAATATCTGTGGAAGGATTCTATTTCCTAAAATCGAAAGGTTTGAATATGTCTCGGAGCGAGACGTCTTATTGATGGACTGCATACTCACTGGTAGACCTATAAATCTTGCTGAAATGATGATAGGATATATGGCAGAGGCAGCTACTAAAAAGAGATCTACATTGCCTTATGGTATGGTTTTAACATTGGTATTCAGAAGCCAAGGTGTACTTATAACGGACAATGAGCCACTAAGAAAATTAAGACATACAGATTACTATAGTGTCTCTACAATTCACCGAATGGGCTTTAGAAAAGAAGATGGAAACTGGATTAAAAGAGGACATGAGGCTAGAGCTGAAGAGGTTAGAGTTGAGGAAGTTAGAGGAGAAGACATTCCTGAATCATCTGCTGGACTTTCTTCTGCTGGACCTTCTGCTGGACCATCTGCTGGACCCTCAGAAGCTGGACCTAGCTCTCAACTTCCACATCAGTCAGCATTGGCATCTGAAAGATTTTCTGAGGAGCAAATAAGTCAGCTCAGAGCTTTACTGGCTGAGTATGACAGTCAAAGATCAAATGATATATGTAAATTAAGAGAGGAGTTCAATCAATTAAAGGATGAGATTAATTCAAGACTTGACATGATTTCTTTTTCAATTAGCAATTCCGTCGAATCCTTTAGCACTGATTTTTATAAAATCTTTGAAAGGATGGAAGGCATTGCAGACGGTTCTGGAACTTATATTCATGCTATCAGTCAACTGAAGAAAGATATCGACCTCGCCGTCTCTCAAATTGAAGCTTGTCTTGAAAGTTTTAAGAAGACCCAAAAAGATGATGTTATGGAAATGATTGGACACTTAAAGAAAATTGTGTATAAGCATATTTGATTTTGATATTCAATCCTAGGTTGTACCTTAGGATTTCTTGCTTTCTTTCTTAGCATGTATCTAGGATTTACATACTTAAATCTGTCATTTTAGAATACATGTAATGGATCTTGCTTTGGAATACAAATGTTTGAATGAATGTTACACTTTTATTACAAATTTATCTTTGATTGAATGTCAATGAATAAGTTTCCTATCCTTATGTTTATTCAAATCAACATTCTCGCTCTAATTACATTCTCTATTGCTTTTAAACTCACCTTATTGTTGATAACAAAAAAGGGGGAGAGATAAGTGTATATGCATATAAAGAAAATGAAGAGAATGACATATATAAGAAAGAGAATGAAGAGAAAGAAAATGAAGAACAATTCTGAGAATTTTTAGAAAGAATTCAGATTATCTACATAGGGGGAGCTATTCAATGCAGGGGGAGCTTAATAAATTTCTCCATATAAAAGTTAAGTCACTTTGATTGATGTCAAGTTTTATTTATTGTTATTCATTTTGAATATTGGCATCAAATTCTCTATTAGGAAGTCTCTAAGCTTTAACAATATCTATAATTCTCAATTCAAATAAATTTCTAATGCATATACTCAAAGTTTTTGTCATCATCAAAAAGGGGGAGATTTTTGACCCAATTGAGGATTTTGATGATTAACAAAACTATTTGAGTATAACATTTGATGTTACTAATGATTTTGATTATGTTTTTCAGATTATAAGTCTATTTGATGATCAAAATCAAGAAGGAAAATCAAGTTCTGGTTTGAATCTAATGTCAAGGTAAGACTGCGGACATTAGAGTCGACACATGGAATCACAGAGCCGACTCCGGAAAATGGCACAGACTTAGAGTCGACTCCGGGACTGTGAGAGCCGACTCTATCAGAAACAACAGAACGATGGATTTTCAGGCCACGACTTAGAGTCGACTCCCAGACTGTTAGAGTCGACTCCAGAAGAATTTTGTGTCGACCCCAGAAAAGTCAGAGACGACTCTAGATCGAGAGGATTAAATAATTTCGAGTTAGAGCCGACTCCAGAAAAGCCAGAGCCGACTCCAGAATATCAGACATGGCTCCAGAACTGTCAGAACGACTCTAAACTTTATCTTTATCTATTTTAATCCCAACGGCTATTGTTATTTATGGATCTAATCCTTTTACACTTGCTTCTAACGGATAATTTCACACTATTTGTGGATTAATTAGATCTATAAGAAGAGGGTTGATTGCATCCCAAAAGAAGAGAAGAAAAAGGAGAAGAAATAGAGAAGAAATCTCAAGAGAAAAGAGAAGAAATAGAGAAGAAATCTCGAGAGAAAAGAGAAGAAAGAGGCAAATCCTTGAGATCCATCAGAAAAGAAAAGAGGGAAAACCTGTAAGGAAAGATCATACTCATTCCCCAAAAGAAGAAAAAGGAGAAGAAATAGAGAAGAAATCTCGAGAGAAAAGAGAGAAAGAGGCAAATCCTTGAGATCCATCAGAAAAGAAAAGAGGGAAAACCTGTAAGGAAAGATCATATTCATTCCCCAAAAGAAGAGAAAGAGATTCCAAGCCTTTGCTGTTCTATTTAGAAGAAATCTCAAGAGAAGGAAGAAGCCTTAGTTTTTCCAATCTTCTGAGTCTCAAGAGCATATTCAAAGGAAGATCCATTCAAAGGAAGAGAAGGAAGAAGCCACCAAGATCTTCGAATCAGGCTTTGGTTCCTAATCTCTATTTATTGTTTCATTATTGTATATTTGCTCATTGAAGGAGCAGTTTGCTTTTGTAAAATCAAATACTGTTTGCTGGGTCAATCTGGTGATTGATTCAGTTAAGGCTGTTAGCCTCGTGCAAGCATTAGCTTGTGGTTTTAGGTTTTGTGCTGGTGAGCCTTGAAAACCAGCTAGGTTCGTTGTGCACCCAGGAAAACAACAAGTTCGAGTTGTGAGCTTGTAAAACAACTCTGCTGTAATCAGTTTGATTATAGTGTGGACCCAAGAGGTACTTGGGAGTGGACGTAGGTGTAGGTACACCGAACCACTATAAAATCTATTGTGTTTGCCGTGATTGTCTCTTTATCTTCAACTCTCTATTTATAGTTGCTTAGTTTTAAACCTGTGAATCTAAGTTTTTATTTCCGCTGGGGGTTATCTTTCAAAAGAGTTTAATTTTTTTGAGAAACCCAATTCACCCCCCCTCTTGGGTTGCTATCTGGACCAACACTGGCCCAGGGCTTTAGGTGCCGATGGGTGTCAGGCTTCATTCCTGACTGGTCCAGGGCTTTATGTGCCGATGGGTGTCGGGCTTTATGTGCCATCGGGTGTCGGGCTTTATGCCTGGCTGGCCTAGGGATTTAGGTGCCGACGGGTATCGGGCTTCATGCCTGGCTGGCCAGGGCTTTAGGTGCCGACGGATGTCGGGCTTCATGCCTGGCTGGCCTAGGGCTTTAGGTGCCGGCGGGTGTCGGGCTTTATGCCTGGCTGGCCCAGGGCTTTAGGTGCCGATGGGTGTCGGGCTTTATGCCTGGCTAGCCCAGGGCTTTAGGTGCCGACGGGTGTCGGGCTTTATGCCTGGCTGGCCTAGGGCTTTAGGTGCCGACGGGTGTCGGGCTTTATGCCTGGCTGGCCCAGGGCTTTAGGTGCCGACGGGTGTCGGGCTTTATGCATGGCTGGCCCAGGGCTTTAGGTGCCGATGAGTGTCGGGCTTTATGCCTGGCTGGCCCAGGGCTTTTGGTGCCGATGGGTATCGGGCTTCATGCCTGGCTGGCCCAGGGCTTTAGGTGCCGACGGGTGTCGGGCTTCATGCCTGGCTGGCCCAGGGCTTTAGGTGCCGACGGGTGTCAGCTTCATGCCTGGTTGGCCCAGGGCTTTAGGTGCCGACAGGTGCCGGGCTTCATGCCTGGCTGGCCCAGGGCTTTAGGTGCCGACGGGTGTCGGGCTTTATGCCTAGCTGGCCCAGGGCTTTAGGTGCCGACGGGTGTCGGGCTTCATGCCTGGCTGGTGCAGGGCTTTAGGTGCTGACAGGTGTCGGGCTTTATGCCTAGCTGGCCCAGGGCTTTAGGTGCCGATGGATGTCGGGCTTCATGCCTGGCTGGTGCAGGGCTTTAGGTACCGACGGGTGTCGGGCTTTATGCCTGGCTGGCCCAGGGCTTTAGGTGCCAATGGGTGTCGGGCTTCATGCCTGGCTGGTGTAGGGCTTTAGGTGCTGACGGGTGTCGGGCTTTATGCCTGGCTAGCCTAGGGCTTTAGGTGAAAAGATCTCAGGAGCTAAAATCGAAATTTGTTAATATAAAATGAGGGGTGAAAACCCAAGTGAATACAGGCTTGATACTTGATGTGAGAGGAGGAATACATTACTGATAGTACCGGCGAAGGTTATCTGCATTCCATGTCCTAGGGAGTGGCTTCCCATCGGGCTCCTCAATCTTGTAAGCTCCATGGTGAAGTGTCTCGGCGATCCGATAAGGTCATTCCCAATTTGGAGCTAGCTTGCCTCCCTCTGCTGGCTTCGAGACTTCAGCCCATCGAAGGATCAGGTCTCCTGGCAGGAAAGTCCTGGGGCACACACGGGCGTTGTAATATTTGGCAGCCCGTTGCCGGTAGACCGCCATCCGAAGTCGCGCTCGGTCTCGCACTTCCTCCACCAGGTCGAGGTTGGCTCGCAGCTGGTCTGGGTTGCCTTCCTCGCTGTATGATTCCACCCGAGGGCTCGGTGAGCCAACCTCCATCGGGATGATGGCTTCGGATCCAAAGACTAAGCTGAATGGTGTCTTGCCGGTGGGGGCTCGCGGCGTTGTGTGGTAGGCCCATAGCACGTTGGGGAGCTCCTCCACCCATCGCCCCTTGTAGTCATCTAGCCGAGATCTCAGCCCCTGGAGAATGATCCGATTAGTCACCTCGGCCGCCCCGTTGGTCTGAGGGTGCCCGACGGAAGTGAACCTCTGATGGATGCCCAGCTCGGAGCAGAACTCCCGGAAGGGCGCATTGTCGAATTGCCGGTCGTTATCAGTGACTAGGGTGTGCGGTAGCCCAAACCGACATATGATGGACTTCCAAAAGAAGGATCTCACTTTGCTCTCTGTGATCTTGGCAAGGGCCTCAGATTCAACCCACTTGGTGAAGTGATCCACCCACCAAGAGGAACTTTCGCTGTCCGGAGGCCGGGAGAAATGGTCCTAGGATATCCATACCCCACTGGGCGAAGGGCCAGGGTGCTATTAAGGGGGTTAACTGAGACGTCGGCTGTCATTGGATATTAGCGTGACGCTGACAGCTATCACATCTCTTAACGAGCTCAGTCGCGTCCTCTTTCATTGTTAGCTAGAAGTACCCCTGCCGCAGGGCCTTGTAGGCTAGGGCTCTGCCCCCCAGGTGACTCCCGCAGATGCCTTCATGGATCTCCCGGAGGATGTAATCTGATTCAAACGGCCCCACGCACCTGAGGACTGGGTATGAAAATGATCTCCGATAAAGCTTCCCGTCCATCATCAAGAATCTCGGGGCCCTCCGCCTGAGTAGCTTGGCCTCAACGGGGTTCTCTGGGAGAGTGCCGTCGGTCAGATATCAGATGTAAGCGTCCATCCAGGAGGGCTCTTGCTCCACCGGCAACGCTTCATCCACAACTTCAATGCTCGGGGTTTGTAGGTGCTCCACATATATTCTTCCCAGCATCCCATCGGCCAAAGTGGCTAAGTGGGATAATGCATCGGCCCTGGCGTTCTCCGCTCTGGGGATGTAGCTGACGCGGAAGTAAGAGAAACGAGTGGCTTGGGATTGCACCTTGCTCAAATATCGGGACATGGTTGGGTCCCTAGCTTCGTACTCCTCGGTGATCTGCCCAGAAATAAGCTGAGAGTCCGTGAAGGCCCTCAAACGCCCCACGCCTAACTCCTCAGCCAACCTCATCCCCGCTAGCAAGGCTTCATACTCCACCTAGTTATTAGTTGCCGGGAACTGGAATCTCAGAGCATACTCCACTGTGTCTCCCTCCGGGCTCGCAAGAATGAGTCTGGCTCCGCTTCCTTGAGAATTTGCAGCTCCATCCACATGCAAGATCCAGTCCTCCGCCTCCTCGGTCGAGGGAGGGTCTACACACTCCTCCGGGCGCACCTCCTCCATATCTCTCTCGGTCCAGGAACATTCGACCAAGAAATCAGCTAACACCTGAGACTTCATGGCTGACCTTGGAGGATGGACAGGTCAAACTCACCTAGTTTAATGGCCCATTTGGCTAGCCGACCGAAGGTGTCGGGGCGAGATAAGATGGCTCGAAGAGGCTGATCTATGAGCACCACGATGGGATGAGCTTGAAAATAAGGTCGGAAGCGTTGAGCAGAGACCACCAAGGCAAAAATAATCTTCTCGGTTCTAGAGTACCTGGTCTCGGCGTCATGGAGTACCTTGCTAGTATAATAGATTGGCTTCTGAACCCCATCAGCATCCATGCGCACGAGCACATAGCTGACAGCCTCAGGGGAGGCTGCAAGATATAGGAAGAGCTCCTCTCCATTCTTAGGCTTGGACAGCAGCAGGGGAGTGGATAGAAACTGCTTCAACTCCTTTGTCCACTCGAAGCCGTTGACCTTGCGCAGCGCCTTAAAGAAGGGCAGGCACCTTTCTGCCGATCTTGACATGAAACGACTCAAAGCTGCCACCCTCCCAGTCAGGCGTTGCACCTCCTTCTTGTTGGCTGGGGGCCTCATCTCCAAGATAGCCCTGATCTTGTCAGGGTTGGCTTTGATCCCTTGCTGGGTTACCATAAAACCCAGAAACTTGCCTGCTGCCACTCCAAAGGCGCATTTATGGGGGTTAAGCCTCATCCGATACTGGCGCAAGTTATTGAAGGTCTCCTCGAGGTCGGCAATATGGTCAGCAGCACTGATGCTCTTGGTCAGCATATCATCCACATACACCTTCATGTTACGCCCTATTTGGTCCTCAAAGACCTTATTCATCAACCTTTGATAGGTGGCCCCGGCATTTGTCAACCCAAACGACATCACCTTATAACAGTAAATCCCCTTTTCTATGATAAAGGAAGTGGCTTCTTCATCCGCCGGGTTCATCCTGATCTAATTATATCCCGAGAACGCATCCATGAAACTAAGGGTTTCATGCCCGGACGTGGCGTCCACAAGCTGATCGATCCGGGGCAGCAGGAAGCTATTTTTAGGGCACGCCTTGTTGAGGTCGGTGAAGTCCACGCACATCCTTCAGCTCCCGCTGGCCTTGCGAACCATCACAACATTCGCTAGCCAGTCCAGGTAATGCACCTCGCGGATGTGACCGGCCGCCAGCAGCTTCCGCACCTCCTCATCCACGGACTTTTGTCGGTCGGGGGTGAAACTCCTTTTCTTCTGCCGGATAGGCCGGCACCCCACCCGAATGTTAAGCTGGTGGGTGATCACCTCCTCCGGAATCCCCGGCATGTCAGATGCCGACCATGCGAAGACATCTACATTAGTCGGCAGAAAGGTGAGGAGTCGGTCACGAGCCTCCTCCGGGAGTAGGGCTCCAATCCGGACTGCTCTTGCTGGGTCCTCCCCGAGAGGGAAAGTAAGCAGTCACTCGGCTGGCTCTCCTCTTTTCTCCAGGTCTCGGGGGTCCAGCGTCTCAGGTGTTGGTGCGGGTGCCGCCCCCTGCGGATTAGGGGCCAAAGGGTAGCAAAGTGTAGGTGGATTCTACTCTCCCCGCATCTCTCCGACTCTTTTGCTGGTGGGAAATCTCACGAGGAGCCTCTTAGTGGATATGACAGTATCCAAGAGGTTGAGCCCGGGCCTCCCGAGGATCGCGTTGTAAGTGAGGGGCACGCGAACCATCAAGAACTTCATGAGAACAGTGCTTTGACATGGGGCTGTGCCAGCCGTCACAGGGAGAGTGACTTCCCCCTCAACTTTTATAGAATCTCCCGTAAATCCCATAAGAGGCGTGGCGACAAGCCGGAGTAGATCAGGTGACAAGTTCATACGAACAAAGGCGTCGTAGTTCAAAACATCCACAGAACTCCCACTGTCAACTAGAATTCTTTTTACAGGATGTTTAGCGATCGTTATGGACATAACGACGCTATCATCATTTTTGTTCACCACCCCATCTAAGTCCTTTTCAAAGAAAGGAATTACAGACTTCGACTCTCCCTCCCCTCTTGGTCTCTTCGATGGGCCTCCTGCCCCCCAGGAAATCATCGCCACCGTCTTCTCCGTCGGGGCATTGTCGATCACCGACGGCGGGGGCGCTGACGGGCCAGGAGATCCTGGGTTGTTCCACTGGACGAACTTTCCCAGGTGGCCCCACTGGATAAGGTCTTTAATAGCCTTCTTCAGTTGGCGGCACTCGTCAGTATCGTGACAATGATCCTGGTGGTAGCGGCAGTAGGGGTTCTTGTTCCACGGGATCTTCTGGTTCATGGGAGGAGGGCGCTGCAAATAGGACTCCCCTTCAATCTCGAGCAGGATCTGAGATATCGGAGCGAGCAATGGGGTGTAGGGTCCGTCTCTTGGTGCAGGGTCTCGGGGGCGGTTGTCTGGCCAGCGAGGAGGCTCAGGTCTCCTGGGGCGAGCTTCTGCAGGTTCCGGTTGGGCCGGCTTCTTGGGGACGTTCCCACCAGCCTCGCGTCGGGAAAAGTCGGCCTCGTCAGCTCGGATGTACTTCTGGGCCCGGATTAGAAGCTCGGCGTAGGAACCCGGTGGCTTCTTGTCAAGAGAGTACGCGAAGCGAGACGGGCGGAGCCCCCACTTCAAGGCCAAGGTAGCCACCGAGTCTTCCAAGTTTTAGACCTCCAGAGCTACTTCTTTAAACCGAGCGACGTAGTCCCGCAGGGACTCGCCGCTCTTCTGCTAGACGGCGAAGAGGCTGTCCGCCACCCTTGGAATCTTCCGGCAGGCATCAAAATGGGTCAAAAAAGCCCTCTCCAACTGGCGGAAGGAATTGATGCTTCATGGCGGCAGATGAGAGTACCAAGCTCGAGCAGCCTTCTTCAGGGTGGCCGGGAAGGCATTGCACATAAGCGAGTCAGTGGCCCCCTGAACTTGCATGAGTACCTTATAACTTTTCAAGTGGTCCAGGGGGTCTGTGGTCCCGTCGTATGGATCTAGCTGGGGAAGGCGGAACCTGGTGGAGATGGGCTCCTCCATGATACGGCGAGACAAGGGAGGCCGGCTGTCGTAGTATGTTTTCGGTAGGTGGGTGATCCGACGGCTAAGCTCCTCCAGCCTCTGATTATATTCATCGAGTCGACGCTCGGCTTGACGAGGCATCCGGCCATCAAAAGAGCCCTCCCTCGAAGATTTGGAAGATGGAGAACGGGGACGGCGATGCTGGCGGGGGCGCTCTGCCACCTTCCCATGCCGCCGCTTTGGAGAGACACTAGCGTGGCGGGAAGGAGACCGATGTCTCTTAGAGGCTTCGCGATGGTGAGGCTTGGCCGGAGATCGATGGTGGTGATCCACAGGAACTGGCGATCTCCTCCGGGAGGAATGGTGGCTGGGTTGCACCACCCCCGGGACAGATGGATTTGGCTCCGACTGCTGCGCAGCCGCCTGCTGCGCAGCCGCCTGCTGCGCAGCCGCCTGCTGGTGTTGCAGGCCCTGAACTGCCGCCGCCAAAGACTGGACTTGTGTGGCCAGGGCAGTGAATCGATCTTCTTGGAGCTGTTGCAGAGCAGGCGCGGGAACATCGACCTGAGGAGCAGAAGGCCCAGCCCCCCGGGGATGTAGCGGCTCCGGAATACTGGTTGCGAGAGCCGGGGGGCCTCCGCGGGTGGACCGGCCCCGCGGCGCTGCCGCCCAGCGCAACCGGCTGAAACTCCCTTCGTTCGGGTCGTCACCATGGCTTCAAGAGCTTGAAGAGAGGGAAAGTAGACTGCTGGTTCGATGTCTTTCTCTTTTTCCCCCCTTCCTGGCGCGCCAATCTGATGACGCCAAGTCACCTTCTTCAAATGCCGGGGAAGATGGACGTCCTTCTCCTCGGACCCCTGCAAGAAAAGTCCCCGGAGGCCGGTTGTTCCGGTAGGGACCCTCCGACGCTCAAGTCAGTCACTTGGGATCAGACAAGAACCGCTCAGCAGAAAGGAGCTGAGACAGTTAGGGTTTTGCTAGGAGGAAGAAAGCTAGAAAACCAGAGTTCAGATCCTTACTTACAGTACGGGCGTGCGTTTTTATACCTGTCAGAATATCCCATTTTACTGTTCCGGAAGATTATCATCGTACCATCACTGTGCGCGCCGGAGGCATCCTGCGATACTTGTCAACATGGTGTTACACGTGTCTAGCAACCACGGTTGTATTTGGTGTGCGCCGTTGCTTGATGCGACCACGCACAGTGCAAGTGGTAGTGAGTCGTACTCCGTAACGGGACACAATCATGCACAGGAACATGCAGTGCACCATACGCTGTTATGAGGCATGGCCGCAAGCAGCCACGGGCACACGGAAAGTAACGTGGGCGCGTCAAGTGGTCCGGAGCTGTCATTTGGTTTGAAGGCTGGTCCGCGTGCTAACTGTTGATGATACTCGTGCACCCCGAGACCGGAGGGGGGTCTCGGGATCGAGATACGATGATCCCACCCCGAGACCGGAGGGGGTCCCGGGGGTGAGATAATGCTGGTGCACCCCGAACCGGGGGGGTCTCGTGGTTGAGATATGGTGATCCCACCCCGAGACCGGAAGGGGTCTCGAGGATGAGATAGTGCTGGTGCACCCCGAGACCGGGGGGGTCTCGGGGTTGAGATATGGTGATCCCACCCCGAGACCGGAAGGGGTTTTGGGGATGAGATAATGCCGGTGCACCACGAGACCGGAGGGGGGTCTCGGGGTCGAGATATGGCGATCCCACCCTGAGACCGGAAGGGGTCTCGGGGGTGAGATAATGCCGGTGCACCCCGAGACCGGAGGGGGGTCTCGGGGTCGAGATATGGTGATCCCATCACGAGATCGGAAGGGGTCTCGGGGGTGAGATAATGCCGGTGCACCCCGAGACCGGAGGGGGGTCTCGGGGTCAAGATATGGTGATCCCACCCCGAGACCGGAAGGGGTCTCGGGGGTGAGATAATGCCGATGCACCCCGAGACCGGAGGGGGGTCTCGGGGTCGAGATATGGTGATCTCACCCCGAGACCGGATGGGGTCTCGTGGGTGAGATAATGCTGGTGCACCCCGAGACCGAAGGGGGGTCTCGGGGTCGAGATATGGTGATCCCACCCTGAGACCGGAAGGGGTCTCGGGGGTGAGATAATGCCGGTGCACTCCGAGACCGGAGGGGGGTCTCGGGGTCGAGATATGGTGATCCCACCCCGAGACCGGAAGGGGTCTCGGGGGTGAGATAATGCCGGTGCACCCCGAGACCGGAGGGGGTCTCGGGGTCGAGATATGATGATCCCACCCTGAGACCGGAAGGGGTCTCGGGGGTGAGATAATGCCGGTACACCCCGAGACCGGAGGGGGGTCTCGGGGTCGAGATATGGTGATCCCACCCCGAGACCGAAAGGGGTCTCGGGGGTGAGATAATGCCGGTGCACCCCGAGACCGGAGGGGGGTCTCGGGGTCGAGATATGGTGATCCCACCCCGAGACCGGAAGGGGTCTCGGGGGTGAGATAATGCCGGTGAACCCCGAGACCGAAGGGGGGGTCTCGGGGTCGAGATATGATGTTCCCACCCCGAGACCGGAAGGGGTCTCGGGGTGAGATATTGCCGGTGCACCCCGAGATCGGAGGGGGATCTCGGGGTCAAGATATGATGATCCTACCCCGAGACCGGAAGGGGTCTCGGGGGTGAGATAATGCCGGTGCACCCCGAGACTGGAGGGGGGGTCTCGGGGTCGAGATATGGTGATCCCACCCCAAGACCGGAAGGGGTCTCGTGGGTGAGATAATGCTGGTGCATCCCGAGACCGGAGGGGAGGACTCGGGGTTAAGATATGTTGATCTTCGTTAGTTGCTGTTACCTTTTATTCTAACGACGTTGGATCAGTCGTATCAGAAAGATTCCTTGAAAAAAAAATCCAACTCCATAACAATCCACTATATTGAAAGATTATTAAAATTTTGAAAAAATTCTCACTTTCACGAATCTAAAACACATTCCACCAATCAACTCACACACAATTCTCATAAACCTCAAGTACTATGGCTGAAACTCTAATAAGAAACTTAACCCAAGTTCTAATAAAGAAACTTTTGAAAAGAAGATGTTTCAACCCAGTAAGGAATTCAAAAGGAATCCCAATAGAGTGTTTGTTATATTTTCCCTTTTCTTTTTTGAATAGAATTCAGAGCTTCTGGGACTGTCTTGTATAAATTTGGGATGTTTTGTCTGGGATTACCTCTTGGGATTGCATTAATTTTCATGCATTATTGTGGGAAATCTAAGGTAGTGTTTGAAATAAGGGATAAGAGGGGATATCCTTTGGATATCCCCTTTTATTCCCAAAAGCCATAACTATAAGGGATAGCAGGGAATAAAGTTAACCAAAGGAATAATCCATGGTTAACCATGGTTAACCATGGGATATCCCCTCAATTTATTCCCTAGAGAATGCAGGAATAGCTGGTTATCCCTTCAAATAAAAGTAAAAAAAGGTTATCCCATGAATTTACCTTTTTGCATTTGATATAATCAATGGGATAGTCAAGGGATATCCCTAGGGATAGCCAGGGGATAAACTCTATCCCGTACACTTATCCATGTATAATATTTTTCCTATCAAACACTACCTAAGAGTCGAATGATGGAGTTATTGATTGTCAAATATGAAAGCGAGCATCATGTTCAGCTTTCTTTTAGGTTTTGTCTGTTTGATGCCATAGAAAGAACTAATGAAGGTGAGTTTCTTGGAAGTGAAACCAATTTACAAATGCCCGTCAGGATAGAAGACGTCACTGTGATGTCACTGCAAATCTTTGTCTTCTCCGATGTCTTTGAACTGCACTTTAAGATAATGTTTGGTAGAAAAATATTATCTCTAGATAAGTGTATAGGATAGAGTTTATCTCTTAGCTATCCCTAGAAATATTTTTTGGCTATTCCATTGATCATATCAAATGTAAAAAGGTAAATCTATAGGATAACTTTTTTTTTTTAACTTTTATTTGAAAGAATAACCAGCTATTCCTACATTTTCTAGGAAATAAATTGAGGGGATAACCCATGATTAACCATGGTTAATCATGGGTAACCCATGATTAACCATGGTTAATCATGGGTTATCCCTTTGGTTAACTTTATTCCCAGCTATCCTTCATGGTTATGATTTTTGAGAATAAGAGGGGTTATCTCCAGAATATTCTTTTTTATTCCCTATTTCAAGCACTACCTAAGTATTTAATTTAGAATTCTTTTGCTAGAATAGGGATGTATGGTAACCGTAAACCTAAGGTTACTGTGCATTATCTTGGCCGAGTAAACATAAATGGCTGAAGTGGGATAGAAAAATAGGGTGAGAAGTAACTTTGTCTATTAATGTTCGGAGGCCACTTCATGGTGCTTGTGAATGGTTATGTAAGTTGGATACATGGGTTGCAGGATTTTAGTGGTTAACCAAACTATTGGAATTTACACTTTCTTGAATTACATGACTTTCAGCTTGATTTGTGCATTGACAAGTGTTGCTGCCGAAATCTATCCTTCAACTCGGGCGCGGTCGGGCTGCAGCGTGGGCTCTTCACTTGGGTGGACCTGCAAAACAGTCCTCACGCAAGAGGCGTTGGGGGTGGCTCTCTACGGAAGACCCTCCGATGCTCAAGTCAGTGGAGATCAGCAATCAACAAAAATAGAGAGAAAGCTCTCGCTGAAGAGTCCCTCCAGGGCTCTGAGCAGAGAGCTAATGGCGGAAGCTAAGGTAGAAGGAGAGAGGATTCCAGTGAGCAAGTGCGCATACCTGAGGAGTCGGCAAATGACTCTATTTACAGAGGATCACCTGATTCCCTGGGGGCGTCGTGGGTCCGAAAGTCGTTAGGATCTGAATCCAGTATGTTATGAGGTCGGTAGGATTCGTATCTTGTTGGTTAGGGGATCGACGGCTAGGAGAGCTTGTTGATGTCTCAAGATTTGGTGAGGACATAGGCTCCAGGGCCCTAGGCTACTCTCGCGGGTCCTAGGTCACTCCTGGATATGATTTCTGTTTGGAATCTCATGAATTTGGGTTCTCCTGCGTCAAATTCCGCAGAGGCATAGATATCGCTCGGGCTAGGCCGAGCGATGGAAGAGATCGGTTAGAGGGATGATATAGCTTGGCTGGGGCCGAGAGATGATATAGCTCGGCTGGGGCCGAGAGATGATATAGATCGGCTGGAACCGAGATATGGTATAGCTCGGCTGGGGCTGAGAGATGATATAGCTCGGTTGGAACTGAGAGACGGTATAGCTCGGCTGGGGCCGAGAGATGCGATTCGTGCCTTGGGAGTCTTTGGTTCGGCGAGGGGCTAAGGCGCCCCAACTTACCGAGGCTGACTTATCTCGGACGGGTGTCGCATAGTGGGTAAGAATCAGGGCTGGCCCTAGCCATATGCACGATTATTGACACACAGTGATTTTACCCCTCAACACATGCCCCCCACTCCCTAGTTCAAAACATAAGTTCGGGCATAGGGAGTATAATTCCAGGTGACATGACTTGAACGGAGGGATCCGGGTTTGACAGCCTGCGCAATGATGCCCTATTTAATGTTACGCGGCCGCCGTGCCTTTGTGAGATGTGCCTTTAGAGGGCACGTCACATAAGGCTCCTTTGAGGCAGCGGTTGGTGAATTGCCACGTAGCAAATCTCGGTTTTTACGGCGTCTGCAATGGCGGTTCCGGGCATCTCGGTTGGGACGCCCTATCTTTCTCTTAAGGCGATTTTTTGAGGAAAAGCAAAGTTGAAACGGCGCCGTCCCTATTCGCAGCGCTCTTTCGTTCATCTTTGGAGAATCTTGCTCTCTGCTTCCTCTGTAATTTCGCTCGGTGCTTCTCTCGGCCAGTAGGATGATAAGCCCCGACGATATGGTTTCGAAGATTGCCGCCGAGGATTTGGGGAGAATATGCCAAAAGTATGGCATTCCCTCGGATGTCCTTCTGAGATTGCCGGAGCTCAAGCATAGAGTTTCGCAATATCTGAAGCGCGGGGTCTTTCTTTATGAAGATAGTCTGAAGGCGGGCCTTCAATTTTCCCTTCACCCCTTAGTGAAGGAAATCATGAGATTCTATAATATTTGCCCGACAATGGTGGCTCCCAACAGTTGGCGTAGCGTCATCGGGTTTATCTCAATGTGCAGCCGGATTCAGGTAACAGCAACTCTTCTTCTCTTTCGCGCCTGTTATTATCTGATGCCCAGGAGGAAATCAGAGTGGCCTTACATTGAACCCCGGAGGTCATTCAAGACGATAACAGATAAGCCATCGTCTATAAAGGAGTGGAAGGTCAGGTTTTTTATTGCCGAAGGGAACATCGGCTCCGATTTTCCCCAGGGATGGGGAAACTTTGTTCGAGATGTGGAAGCACATCTGATTCTATCTGAGCAGGAGAAGGAGGACTTGGAGGTCCTTCGTGATGGTAGGACGTTTTCGGCTAACGATTTACTATCGGAAGAGGCTCTTTTCGCCGCCGGGCTTAGCCTCCTTGACCCGCATAGTAAGTTTTTTCCTTTTCCATTGATTCGCTCAAGTAAGTATGTCTCGGTCTGACCGCTTGCTCTCTGTTCCCGCAGCTAAGAAGTCTGAATTATCGGGCTGCATAAAGAAAGGGTTGAGCAAGCGCCCGAGGGAGAGTAGCGGAGGGGAGAAACACAAGCCCGAGAAGACGGCTCGTTTTTTCGAGGAGCGCTCGCCAGAGGTTGAAGCAGTCGTAGCGGAGGCGCTAAAAGCAGAGGAGGATATAGAGAGGACTGTTGAGGTCCCCTGTCCTCTAGTGGTGGAAATAGTAGACAGCCCGGATGAAACTCTGTTGGCTTATTTAGGAGCCTCTTCTTTTGAAGGTGAGCCAAGGGCTAGCACGACGGGGGTTGGTGCCTCTGAAGGCCCTCTTCCGAGCGAGGAAATGCTTCTGGCCTTGGCAAGAGGACAGGAGGGATTTAGAGGCGGCGACATTGGGCCGACTGTAGTTGTTGGCCCAGATGGCAACCCAAGAGGGGGGGGGTGAATTGGGTTCTTAAAAATTTAAGTCCTTTTAGCATTAGTTGATTAGTTAGCAAAATGTGCAAGTGAGAGGCTAACGTAAATCAATACACAAGCAAATAATAAAGGAAGATAGAGAGAGAAAATATAGCACGGCAAACACAAGATAATTTTATAGTGGTTCGGCGCAACCAGCACCTACGTCCACTCCCAAGATTCACTTGGCTCCACACTATAATCTCTCTAGATTACAGCCGAGTTGTTTTCCAAGCTCACAACTCAAACTTGTTGTTTTCCCGGGTGCACAACGAACCCAGCCGGTTTTAACTCGGGCTTACCAGCACAAAACCCTACATGTTGTTTTTCACGGGCTCACAACTAACCCAACACAAGCACTCCGGCTTGCAACGAGGTATAATAACCTCCACTGATTCAATCCACTGATTGAATCAGCAAACAACCAAATAACAGAGTTTAAGTATTGAAATGCTCCCCTTGAGCAAATATACAAATGAAGTATAAAATAAAGAGTTAGAAAAGCCTGATAGTATTGCAGATGGTTGTGGCTTTGACTTTCTTCCTTCTTCTCTTTAACTCCTCTTGAAGTGTTGAATCAGGCCTCAGCAAGATTCTTGACCGTTTGAAAACTTTGGAGTTGAGATGAAGCTTTTTCTCCTTTTGTTGAATGTTGAAAATCCTTCGATTTGATCTTTGAAAAGCTTGTGGATTTTCTTTTGACTCTTGTGGATTGATGAGATGGAGTAGATGAAACTTCCTCTTTGATTTCACTCCTTTTGAATCACTCTATTTTGAACTAGAAGATTTTTCCAATAAGGCTCTATTTTTCTCTCTTTTTGAAAGATATTCTTTTCTCTCTTTTTGATTTTCTCTCGCTTCTTTGATTTGAAAAGAGCTCCTCTATTTATAGATTCTGCAAAAATATATCCGTTAGAGACAAAGAAAAATAGCCGTTATTTGAAAATCTTATCGTTGGGGCTGATGTGTCATCGTGAAAAATCGTGCTCAGATTTCGCGGAGTCGACTCGAGCTTTGTGGGAGTCGGCTCGAAGTCGATTACTAAAAATAGAAACATTTTAAATGTTAGAGGGTCGACTCGCGAAAAACCAAAGTGTTAGCTCCCGAAAGTCGGGGGTCGACTCGAAGAAAATGGGGAGTCGACTCGAGAAGTGCTCAAAAAACATGGTTTCTGTTGTTTGAGCGGAGTCGACTCGCACAGACAGGAGTCGGCTCGCACAGAGTCAAGGGTCGACTCTTGAAAACCAAGGGTCGACTCGAGAAAATCAGAAAACTCTGTAACTTGCAGGAGTCGACTCTGAAACTCTAGAGTCGGCTCCGGAACGTATCAAAAGTCAGATATTTTTCTGATTGACTTTGAAATTCGTCCCAGAATAAATTTAAATGATAAATGTGACTTGAATACATTAATTATGACATTAAGCATGGATTCAAGACATGTTTCAAGAATTCATTGATTGAATTATAATGTATAAAAATTCCTTTTTGAAATCTTCAATATAGAGATTGAAACTTCTTTTTCAAATCGATTCAAAACTCAGTGAGTTTAAACATTTAGAGTCCATTCCTTTCATTTTGAATAAGCTCAAGGTTTTTGATAAATAAACTCATTGTTTCCTTTAAAATACTCATGGCTTTTGGAAATCATCAAAATCAATAAAGTTGGGGCAATTATGTTTCAATAATTTCTCAACAATCTCCCCCTTTTTGATGATGACAAAAACATTGAGTATATGCATTATAAAATTGAAGGATTTATGATACCAAAATCAACTTTTGTGTTCATGGAAAGGCTCCCCCTCAATGAGGTAGCTCCCCCTATGAACCTTAATTTTATAATTCATTCAAAATTTTCAAATTCAGAAACTTGAGCAAATAAACCTTTTTCTTTATGAAATTCAATTTATCTCTTTCCTTAATGCTCTCCCCCTTATTTAATTAGGGCAATTAAAATCATGTAAGGTTTAAAGTTTAATCAAATCTCTTCCTCTTAAATATGATGAAGCGTATACGATTAAATCATATAAATCTCTCCCTCTTTCAAATTCAAATTTAAACTTTGATTGTATTGAAGGCATATACGATTGAATAAAATCTCTCCCCCTTTTTTGTAATCAACAAAAAGGTTAGGAAGTTCAATATCAATAACATTCTTTATCTTTTTCTATTTAATTTATCAATTGAGGATAATCATTCAAAATATTCAAGGATACTTATAATTGAAATAGACATACGTAATGCATCAAACTTTCTCATTACTTCAAAATGATAATACATGAAAATGTAAACTTGCTCATTGCATTGAAAGTATCTGCTTCATTCCTTCACATTGAATGATATGAGTTTCTTCTTGTAATCCTATTCAAGTGATCAACTATCTGCTTCATTCCTTCACATTGAAGTCTAACATAATCTTTGAGCTTGTTATCAACAAAAGTACAAGCAGATGTAATTTTATCTTGAAGCTCGGCGTTGCACCGGGAATAGGTCTCTGAGTCACCGCAGATATCCTTAAGTTCTCCAAAATATTCTTTAAGTCTTCACTTAAGGAGCTGGTAGATGAACTAAGAGTAGATTCAATCGATGCAACCCGATCACTAAGTGAATATAAGGCTTCTTTCAAATTCATAAACTTTTCATCAAATTCTTCTTTTAGTCTATTTTCATGCTCACTTATCTCAGATTTGAATAAGGATCTAAGCTGATCTAACTGTACATCAGAAAAGCTAACAGATGATAAAGTAGAAGACTGAGTAGGAGCAATAGCAGGAGCAGGGGTAGAATCAGGGGCAGGAGCTGGAACAGAATCTGGAACAGACGAGCTCTGAGGAGGCTCAGGTGATGAATGTCTCACAGAAGGTCTGGGGGCCTCAGCATCTATAGCTCTGTCCTCTGTAACATTCTTTCTCTCCCAATTTCCATTCCTCTTGACAAACCCCATTCGATGTATAGTAGCCAAAGAGTAAAAATCAGTATGCCTTAGTTCCTTTTTCGGCTCACTATCACCAAATGCAATCCCTTGGCTTTGAAATAACTTTGTTAGAACCATGCCATAGGGCAAACTTGACTTCTTTTTCCCACCACAATTTGCAATGTACCATATGATCATCCGAGGTAGATTAATAGGCTTCCCAGAAACAACAGCATCCATAATAAAAATATCTCTCTCAGATACATAGTCGAATCTGCCGATCTTGGGAAACAAAATTCTGCTGCAGATGTTGTGAAGTAATCTCAATTCCAAAGGCAATTGACTTGCAAATACTTCTTCAAATCCCTCAAAATTTCTGTTCAATAGTCTTGTGAGGGCTGGTGATCTATCCTCTGGGGCAAAATTGGATGGACCAGACAGGGGTAAATTTAATAATCTAGATAAAATAGTGGAAGTGATGTTCATACCAATCCCTCTCACTACGCTCACTAAACCATCATCTCCTCTGGTCAATTTTTTTAGAACTCCTTAACGAGAGCAGGGTACCTGGGATAGTCCAATGAACACATATTCTCAAATCCCATCTCAATCAATTGTCTACCTATTATAAAGCCTTCATTCTCAAACAACTCAAAATCAACCTTTCTTCCTGTTGTGATAACTCTACTGGCAAGATGATCTACCTGAGGAGTGGTAGCTGGAGCAGGAGAATCACTCGGAGAAGGGGTAGAGGACGAATCCGGAGACGGCTCGCGGACGGATCGTCGAACGGTCCGTTTCCTCTTCAATCCGGTGCCACTACTGCTAGCTCCACGGGTTTTAGGTGCCATATATCTCAATGGAGTTAATAATCAGAGGTTTTTGGAGTTTTGGAGGGTTTGGGAAAGCTCTGGAGAGAGTTTGGAATGATTTGAAATGAATGAAATGTCCGTGGGTCGACTCGTGCCCTAGATAATCAAACTGGGACCACGTCGAGTCGACTCGCGCAAAGTGTGGAGTCGGCTCCCGACTAGTCACAGAGCACGAACCCGACTCGAGTCGACTCGCTCAGAGAAGGGGTCGACTCCTGAGTTTCAGCAGAAACTCGAGTCGACTCCGATACTCTCGAGTCGGCTCCGAAACCATTTCAGAGTAAAAATTGAAATTTTTTAGAGTGTCTGAAATGAACCCGGATTTGATCTTTGAGTATGATTAAAAATCATGGATTTTGATAGATCAAATTGATATGAGTTCTAGATAAAATTTCCTTAAGATTTTGAGAAATTGAAGAACTCTAGATATATTTCCTTAGAGGTTTCAAAATCTATTCAAAAGGGTTACAAATTCCTAACTCTCCTCTAAGATAACAAAATCTTTCTTCGCTTAAAGGTTTTGTAAAGATGTCAGCTAGTTGTTCTTCAGTGTTTACATAATCTAAACAAATTTCATCATTAGCTACATGTTCCCTTATAAAATGATATCTAATTTCTATGTGTTTTGTCCTTGAGTGTTGAATCGGATTTTTAGTTAAATTGATTGCGCTAGTGTTATCACATCTTATGGGTGTTTTATCAAGTGTGATACCATAGTCTTCAAGTTGTCGCTTAATCCATAGGATTTGCGCACAGCAACTTCCAGCTGCTACATATTCAGCTTCAGTAGTTGATAATGCAACTGAATTTTGCTTTTTGCTAAACCATGTGATTAAGTTACTTCCTAAGAAATGGCATGCACCACTTGTGCTTTTTCTATCTAATTTACATCCAGCATAATCAGAATCCGAATATGCAATTAGGTTTAATGTAGAGTCTCTAGAATACCATAAACCTACATTTTTCGTTCCATTTAGATATCTTAATATTCTTTTAACAGCTATTAAGTGTGATTCTTTAGGTTCTGATTGAAATCTAGCACATAAACATACTGAAAACATAATATCTGGTCTACTTGCTGTTAAATAAAGAAGGGATCCGATAATACCTCGATAATACTTTTGATCAACCTTTTTACCTTCTTCATCTTTGTCCAGCTTGCATGAAGGACTCATTGGAGTTCCGAGGGGTTTCATTGTTTCCATACCAAACTTTTTGAGTAGTTCTCTTGTGTATTTGGTTTGGTTGATAAAGATTCCCTCCTTGCATTGTTTGATTTGGAGTCCAAGGAAGAAGTTGAGTTCTCCCATCATGCTCATCTCGAATTCTCCCTGCATCAACTTTGCAAATTCTTGACAAAGAGAATCGTTAGTAGCACCAAAAATAATGTCATCTACGTATATTTGTACTACAAGTAAATCTTTATTTTTCTTTTCAAAAATAGTGTTTTATCAACATTTCCTCTTGTAAAATCATTTTCTATTAAGAATTTACTTAACCTATCATACCAAGCTCTAGGTGCTTGTTTCAAACCATATAAAGCTTTGTGCAATTTAAAAACGTGATTTGAAAATTCGTGATCTTCAAAACCTGGTGGTTGTTCTACATAAACTTCTTCATTTATAAATCCATTTAAAAATGCGCTTTTACATCCATTTGAAATAAGTTAAAGTTCATATGACATGCAAATGCAAGTAATAGCCTAATGGCTTCTAATCTAGCTACAGGTGCAAAGGTTTCATCAAAATCAATACCTTCCTCTTGATTATATCCTTTTAGCAACCAATCTAGCTTTGTTTCTAATTACAATGCCATTTTCATCTAGTTTATTTCTATATATCCATTTTGATCCTATTACTGAATGATTTTTAGGTCTTTCAACTAAAGTCCAAACATTATTTCTAGTAAATTGATTTAGTTCTTCTTGCATTGCTATCATCCAATTATTATCTTTTTCAGCTTCTTCAATAGTTTTAGGTTCAATTTGTGAGACAAATGCAAGATGATTACTAATATTTCTCATAAATGATCTAGTTTTATTCCTTGAGATGGATCACCTATAATCAATTCCTTAGGATGACTATAAGCATATCTCCAATCTCTTGGAAGATCTATATCATTATGATCATTATTAACATCATCGACCTTATGTGAATCATCATCTTTAGCCTCTTGTTCATGATCAGAAGATACTTCAATATTAAGTTTTTCAAGATCTTTTTCAATTATGTTTGTATCTTCCTCATCATCAATCTTTTCAGATCCAGTTGCTAAAGATTCATCAAAAACTACATGTATGGATTCTTCAACTATTAAGGTTTTCTTGTTAAAGATTCTATATGCCTTACTAGTCGTTGAATAACCTAGAAAAATTCCTTCATCAGATTTAGCATCAAATTTTCCTAAGTTGTTTTTACCATTATTATGAATGAAACATTTACATCCAAATGCATGAAAGTATTTTATATTTGGTTTTCTTTCATTCCATAATTCATAAGGTGTTTTCTTTAATATTGGTCTTATTAAAGCTCTGTTTAAGATGTAACATGCTGTGTTAATTGCTTCCGCCCAAAAATACTTTGGTAAGTTGCTTTCGCATAGCATGGTACGGGCCATGTCTTCTAAGGTTCTATTTTTCTTTCAACTACACCGTTTTGTTGTGGAGTCCTAGGGGCTGAAAAATTATGATTAATTCCATTTTCAGAACAAAAACTTTCAAATAAGTGATTTTCAAATTCTGTTCCATGATCACTTCTTAGAGATACTATAGTAGTGTTTTTCTCATTTGTGACTTTCTTGAAGAATTTCAGAAATATCGAGAAAGTCTCATCTTTGTGAGCTAAAAACATTACCCAAGTATATCTAGAATAATCATCTACAATCACTAGACCATATTTCTTTCCTCCTAGACTTGTGGTTCTAGTTGGTCCGAAAAGGTCCATGTGAAGTAGCTCTAAAGCCCTAGAAGTTGAAACAACATTTTTAGATTTGAAAGAACTTCTAGTTTGTTTTCCAAATTGACATGCATCACAGATTTTGTTATTTTCAAAATCTAACTTTAGGTAAACCTTTAACTAAATCCATTTTAATTAGTTTTGAAATAAGGTGTGTGCTTGCATGACCTAATCTACGATGCCACAACCATCCAATATCATTTATGTTAGCATTGTCAGCAATTAGGCAATGACTACTTTCAGATAATTTGTCTAAGTCAACTAAGTACACATTGCCATGTCTATAACCAGTAAAAACAATGCTATCATTAATGGAATTAGTACTAGTGCAAATAGAAGATTTAAATGAAACATTAAAGTTTTATCACATAATTGACTTATACTAATTAGATTATGCTTTAAACCATCAACATAAAGTACATTATCAATAATATAGATGGAGTTATGCGAACTTTACCAAGGCCCATAATTTGACCTTTACCGTTATCGCCAAACGTCACAACTCCACCTTTCTTTTCTTCTAGGGTGATGAATTCCTCTTTGTCACCCGTCATATGTCTTGAGCAGCCACTATCAAGATACCACTTTTTCTTTGATCTTTTGGCTACAAGACATTCCTGCAATATAATCAAACTTTATGTTTAGGTACCCAAGCTTTCTTGGGTCCTTCATGGTTAGTAGCAATAAAAATTGTTCCTTTCGGAACCCATATTTTCTTAGCTTTAACATTTAACTTGTTGTTATTATTTAATGTTTTGCATTCAAAGATTTATGTCCTTTTTGATTGCATTTAAAACAAGTAATATTACTTTGGTTGCTTTTACAAAAATATTTTTAATGATTTTTGTTTCTAAAGTGTTATACCCTAAACCAGCTTTGTCAAAAACAGCTTTTTGACTATCTAAAATCATGTTTAGTTTAGTTGAGCTTAAGTAAATTTCTCAACAATGTCTTTATATTTTTAACATCTTTCTTAAGAAATCATTTTCATTTGAGATTGATTCTTTTTCTTTAATTAATTTTTATTTTCAGATTTTAGCAAATCAATCTTATGAAAAATCATTTTTTCATTAAGAAGTTTTTCTTTTATCTTTTAATCTTTAACTACAAAATTTAATTCATTTTTCTCTTTAACTAAATTTAAGTTTTCAGTTTTCAAAATTTATATTTCTTTTTCAAAACTTTAAAATCAATCATCAATTCATTGAAGCTTCAAACATTTCATCAAATGTAAATTCATCATCGGGGTTTCGGTGCTTACCTCATTCGTTGTCGTCCGCCATGAAGCAAATATTTGCAACTTCTTTTTGTTCTTCTTCTTCGGAAGAAGATTTCATGTCAGTCCATGTTGCCATGTAGGCCTTTTTTTTCTTCTTGTAGGCCTTCTTAAGTAAAGGACAGTCATATCTAAAATGCCCTGGCTTTTTACATTCATAACATAAAGGGCTCTTTCTCTTTTCTTTCTCCTTGTCCTTTTTCTTATCCTTTTCTCCTTCAATTCTTGCTCCAAATTTTTTTATGGAAGGGCCTTTTTCTCATAAACCTTCTGAATTTTTTGGCCAAGAGAGCAGTTTCATCATCATCTCATCATTACTTTCACTGCTGCTCTCTTCCATTTCTGCAGTCTTGAGGGCAAGTGTTTTCTTCTTTTTGTTTCCTCCTCAACATGCTGCTTCATTGTCAGCTCGTGGGTCATTAAGGATCCTAGAAGCTCCTCTAAAGGTAATGCATTGAGGTCCTTTGCTTCTTGGATAGCAGTGACTTTCGCTTCCCACGATCTTGGTAGTGACCTAAGATTTTGCGCACAAGATCAGCATTAGAATAAATTCTACCAAGACTTTTCAAACCATTCACAATATCAGTGAATCTAGTGAACATGCATGTGATGGTTTCAGTTTGTTCCATTGTAAACAATTCATATTTATGAACCAAAATATTTATTTTTGATTCCTTAACTTGGTTTGTTCCTTCATGTGTAATTTCCAACCTATCCCAAATTTCTTTTGCGGAATTACATGTTGAGATTCGGTTGAATTCATTAGAGTCTAAGGAACAATATAAAATATTAATGGCTTTAGCATTTAATTGAGCCATTCTCCTATCATTATCATTCCAATCCCTTTCGGGCTTAGGAACAATAGTGCCATCTATAAGTGTGTGGGTGTACTAGGTCCATTTATTATAACACCCCAATTCATAATCAGAAGCTTGAATGAATATCCTCATTCTAGCTTTCCAATATGAATAGTTGGTTCCATTAAATAAAGGAGGTCTATTCGTAGAATGACCTTCAGCAAAACATGAACCACTTTGTGTTGCCATAAGGATCTTTAGCCCTTGATCGTGAGATCAAATTCTAAATGAGCACTTGCTCTGATACCAATTGTTGGCCCAGATGGCAACCCAAGAGGGGGGGGGGTGAATTGGGTTCTTAAAAATTTAAGTCTTTTAAACAGTTGATTAGTTAGCAAAATGTGCAAGTGAGAGGCTAACTAAATCAATACACAAGCAAATAATAAAGAAGATAGAGAGAGAAAATATAGCACGGCAAACACAAGATAATTTTATAGTGGTTCGGTGCAACCAACACCTACGTCCACTCCCAAGATTCACTTGGGTCCACACTATAATCTCTCTAGATTACAGCCGAGTTGTTTTCCAAGCTCACAACTCAAACTTGTTGTTTTCCGGGTGCACAACGAACCCAGCCGGTTTTAACTCGGGCTTACCAGCACAAAACCCTACACGTTGTTTTTCACGGGCTCACAACTAACCCAACACAAGCACTCCGGCTTGCAACGAGGTAAATACCTCCACTGATTCAATCCACTGATTGAATCAGCAAACAACCAAAATAACAGAGTTTAAGTATTGAAATGCTCCCCTTGAGCAAATATACAAATGAAGTATAAAATAAAGAGTTAGAAAAGCCTGATAGTATTGCAGATGGTTGGGGCTTTGGCTTTCTTCCTTCTCCTCTTTAACTCCTCTTGAAGTGTTGAATCAGGCCTCAGCAAGATTCTTGACCGTTTGAAAACTTTGGAGTTGAGATGAAGCTTTTCTCCTTTTGTTGAATGTTGAAAATCCTTCGATTTGATCTTTGAAAAGCTTGTGGATTTTCTTTTGACTCTTGTGGATTGATGAGATGGAGTAGATGAAACTTCCTCTTTGATTTCACTCCTTTTGAATCACTCTATTTTGAACTAGAAGATTTTTCCAATAAGGCTCTGTTTTTCCCTCTTTTTGAAAGATATTCTTTTCTCTCTTTTTGATTTTCTCTCGCTTCTTTGATTTGAAAAGAGCTCCTCTATTTATAGATTCTGCAAAAATATATCCGTTAGAGACAAAGAAAAATAGCCGTTATTTGAAAATCTTACCATTGGGGCTGATGTGTCATCGTGAAAAATTGCGCCCAGATTTCGCGGAGTCGACTCGAGCTTTGTGGGAGTCGGCTCGAAGTCGATTACTAAAAATAGAAACATTTTAAACGTTAGAGGGTCGACTCGCGAAAAACCAAAGTGTCGGCTCCCGAAAATCGGGGTCGACTCGAAGAAAATGGGGAGTCGACTCGAGAAGTGCTCAAAAAATATGGTTTCTGTTGTTTGAGCGGAGTCGACTCGCACAGACAGGAGTCGGCTCGCACAGAGTCAGGGGTCGACTCTTGAAAACCAAGGGTTGACTCGAGAAAATCAGAAAACTCTGTAACTTGCAGGAGTCGACTCTGAAACTCTAGAGTCGGCTCCGGAACGTATCAAAAGTCAGATATTTTTCTGATTGACTTTGAAATTCATCCCAGAATAAATTTAAATGATAAATGTGACTTGAATACATTAATTATGACATTAAGCATGGATTCAAGACATGTTTCAAGAATTCATTGATTGAATTATAATGTATAAAATTCCTTTTTGAAATCTTCAATATAGAGATTGAAACTTCTTTTTCAAATCGATTCAAAACTCAGTGAGTTTAAACATTTAGAGTCCATTCTTTTCATTTTGAATAAGCTCAAGGTTTTTGATAAATAAACTCATTGTTTCCTTTAAAATACTCATGGCTTTTGGAAATCATCAAAATCAATAAAGTTGGGGCAATTATGTTTCAATAATTTCTCAACTGTAGTGGAGGCTCAAAAGGAGCCTACGGCTGGAGAACTTCCTCCTGGAGTGGTTGGGGAGATCGATGAACAGACCGAGGCATTGGTGGAGCCTGCAGGGGAGGAGCAGGTGCCCATGATCGAGGGAAGGACCTCGGACAAGGGAGAGAGCAAGGTAAAGATCTTGCAGCCGAAGCTTCTTCCACCAAAGTTTCAGAAAAATTGGCGCCTAGGCTGGACGAGTTATCCGAGGAATCCCAGGTTAGAATTCTGGTGAGGGAGGCCGAGAGATCATAGGCTTCTCAGTCGGAGGTCGCCTGGACCGATCCTTCGGATGGGGACGGTCAGCCCGATAGCTCAGAATCGGCCATCGAGGCAGTGTTTGCTGCCCTAATAAGGTCAGCACTGTACCCGAGCACAGGTCTCTCGACGAATGAGTTCGCAGATCTAGACCTGGTTGACACCGCGTTTGGCCAGCGGAATGTGGTGACGAAAGCCCATCTTCTCCCCGAGATCAACAATTCCACCCTAATGGGGCTAGCCAGGTCCTACATCTCCCGGGTGAGTTATTATTCCCGAGTAGTGAGTGCTTTCTGGTTAGCTTGGCCGCACTCTTCTCACTTGTGCTTCATTCTTCAGAGTGCTTTGATCACCAGGACGCTGTGCTAGCGCTTGAACCTGGCGATAGGGGCCAGCGCCTAGGCCAGGAGAGTCAGCGCCAAGCTTCGATCGCAAGCGGAGGCGTCTGATACATTTGAACAAGCTTTGGGTACCGCCAACGAGAATTTGGCGAAGATGAGGGTGCTGCATCAGGCCGCCCTAGATGACGCATCCAAGCTGAGGCTCGAAGTTAAAGAGCTACGAGCGCTCCTGGCAAGGTATGATGACGCATGCTTGGAGTTATCGCAGATCAAGTCTAGGCATGCTGGAGAAATGGAGACTGTCAAGAAACAGTTTAGTGAGAGCCTAGGCAGGCAGAGGAGAGAAGCCATCGAGGAGAGAAATCGCCTGAACAGAATGCTTGGCGAGTTGAAGGAGAAGGTACGGCAACTCAATCGTGGTATAGCTGATAGGGATGACAGGATCAAATGGCACCAGGAAAGGTTAACCCAACTCGATAGCGAGCTCTCCCAAGCTTGGGGAGAAGCTAACAGTAGGCAGTCGAAGATCAGTGATCTCAAGAGCAGAATCGAGCGGGTTAAGGCTGACAAATTGAGGGCTTTTGATGAGGTCAAGGAGTTGGCCCAGAAGTTATCCTGGTAGGAGGAGGAGGTATGGTACTACCCCTTTTTGGCTTCCCTTGTTGGCTCACCGTGGCACTGGCTAACTTGTTTTTGCAGATGAAGAAGACGGAGCTGGAGAACCGGAGTCAGATACGGACCCTGCAAGGGGAATTGGCATCCAGTCGAGGGAGGGGCTCATAGCTCGAAAGGCCGGTCGCTGAGACCGAGGAGCAGATTGCCTTACTGCGGAGTCAAACTGCTGAAACTGAGGGGCAGGTCGCCTCACTTCGAAATCAAGTTGCTGAAGCTAAGATGCGGCTCGCTCTACTCAGGGGCAAACAAGATGCAATCTGTGCCGACGCCTTCCAGCTTGGTGTGGAGGACGTTCGAAATAAGATATTCAAGGAGCATCCAGAATGAGACCTCTCCTTCATGGATGTTGAAACCTCTGAGGCTTGTACCCCAGGAGCTGAAGAGGTTGAATATGATGATGTTTCGGACGTCGACCTCGATGCTAGTGAGGCCGCGGCCCCTGAAGGACGCTTCAAATCCGTCGCCGAGGAAATGACAACCTTTAAAGTGGGCGAAACGAGCCAGGCTTCCCCGAGCGTTGTTGAGGGCACTGCCGGAACTGATCCAGCTCCTGACCCTTGAGAGTTATTTGTGTACTTTTGCTTTTTTAGACATGTAGTTTGGTCTGAAGTTTCCAATGAACGAGCCCTCGCCTCCCATTTTCTTGTCTTTTTAGCCAATCTTTTTGTTGCAGACTTCCTTTCGACTGCGAACAGGTTATGACTTGTTCGCGTTCTTCGGCCGACTTAGCTCGGGTTTAAATAAATGTTTCGGTCGAGGCCGAGATATAGGGATAGCTTTGATGAAGCCGAGTGATGTGATAGCTTGGCTTAGGTCGAGAGATAAGATAGTTCTGATGAAGCCGAGTGACGTGATAGTTCGGCTTAGGCCGAGAGATAAGATAGCTCAGCAGGTGATGATCAAGGATTACAGAGGTATCCTGGTTAGAGTCGAAGTTGGGTAACTCGGCCCGCGCAAGGTGAAGAGGCGGGCGCGCCTTTCGAAGGGAGTTTGGTCCAAAGAAGAAGGGTGTTTATCGGTGCGCCGTCATTTATTTATCCTTTTCGGTAAAGGGGGAGCGATTCCTCGCTTCTCGCACGCGGCCACGTAAGCGATGACGCGTGGCAAGACTTTATGGTAGTGGCGTTGGAACTGACGGTTCAGGTGATCTGGATGCTCGCTCAAGGTAATTTAAATACCGATGGATGGTATACCATTGTTAACCAATTCCTCTGCCGATCTCTTGTTGGCCTGTCTAAGCTTACAGTAATAGGATGGCTTCCGAGAATGGAGGGAGGTCAACTGGGATGCCAAGCAGCGTTGTTGGCAGCTTTGGGGTGCCTCACCGGGGCCGTACCACAATAACTATTGACGGGGAGGTTTTGGCGTCGTTACTCGCGGACCGCAAGCAAGTCCGGAGAATGGCTGAGAAACACATGATCGTCTCAGCAAGAGAGATCGAGCTCCTTCGCCAAGTCAATAGTAGGCTGGAGCGGGAGGTGGCGTCCCTTTGACAGCAATTGGCTGATTCGGCTCCGCGGCGTGGGGAGAGTTCAGCGGTGTTCGGAGAAAGTAGCAAGCCCCTGTGAGGGCTGATGTATTTTTCTTTGGTTTTCCCCTCTTGTAATGAACGGAGAAAGGTTTTTCTTTGAAATTTCCTTGTTTGTTGCCATTTCGGAAGTGTTTTCCTTTATCTCTTACGGAACGAAATATTCTCCCGGGGAACCTCCAACACAGCATCCTTATTTTGACCGAGGTAAATGGGGCTCGTAGGTTTCAGTTGGGGCGTTGCATATCGCTCGGTTTTTGTCAAGGTTTTTGACAAAAGACGCACTCCGGCCTTGGCCGGGGCTTATATTCCTAGGACGTGCACTCCGACCTCACCCGATGCTTACGCCTTCTGGGTATAGGTTGGGGCTTATATTCATAGGACGTGCACTCCGACCTTACCCGATGCTTACGCATTCTGGGTATAGGTCGGGGCTTATATTCATAGGACATGCACTCCGACCTTAACCGATGCTTCCGCATTCTGGGTATAGGTCGGGGCTTATATTCATAGGACGTGTACTCCGACCTTAACAGATGCTTCCACATTCTAGGTATAGGTTGGGGCTTATATCGTGTCCTATTATCATTGAGACAAAAGTAGTTACTTTAGACTGGACAGAAGTACAAGATCACGTGCAGTTATGCTGAACGGAAAGAAGATACTTTGGTTTATTCCGAAGTATGGAGGTAGTTTTGGCCTCGGGTTAAAACGCAAGGCAATGTCTCGGCTTACGTCAAGATGCAATGGGCAGTTGAGCCGGAGGAAGGAATACTGAGGTATGTTTATTGAGGAGTACTTGGCTTCTGCGCCCTTTTTATGACTCTGCCGATGCTTTTGCCTTTTCCAAGGAGCTGATCTTCTCTTTGCCGAAAAGGATAATACGGCTCTGTGGTTTGCGAAAGGTTACCTTGGCACTTTTCAGGGACACTTATTATGTCGACTTTTTCCAAGGTGGGTCGTTTTGACATACGATGCAAGCGCTTGTTTGCCATTGGAGGGTGTCATTTTCACAGAGTGATTTTTCAGGTCTGCCCGTATCTCTAAGATCAGTGGACGATTTTCTGCATTTAGGACCTGTGATTCGGGATCAGAGAAAATCTTATGGCGTACATCATGGGCTGAACAACGCGTTTGGCGTGCATCGAAGGGCGCTATTTTCATCATGGGAGGCCACGTGGCAGCGTGGATTAGGCATTTTGAACCTTGGGGCTTACTGCTTTAACAGCTACTCCTGGTCCATTTTGCATATAAAAAGGAGAGGAAGGGGCCGTGCTAGGCCATCCCCAAAATTTTCTTCTCTGTGAGCTGGGAAAGTTTTTATGATGTATGCATCCCTAAAGCTGAGAGTGGATGGACTGAGTTTTCCTTTTGTAAGCCACCTTCCTATGGATAGTCGGGGTGACGAAGGAGCCGCTGGAGAGCAGCTCGTCCTCAAGGGAGGAGCTTCGGAGATCATATGAGAGCGCACAGGAGGTCGACAGAGATCACATGGAGAGCACACATATGCGCTTCCTGTGTGTCCTTTGTGGTTTGCTACGGGGGTCGCAGGGTAGGAAGTGCACATGTACCCCCGTAGCATGCGCGGACTTTTCCTTCTCCCTCTGGCTGGATGCTTAGCCCCTCCGTGCGGGGAATCTTCCACCATGTGAAGAGGGAGTTGAGAGCAGTGTGGGGCTGATGGTCCCCTATTTCTCTCAATCGGGCAGCGACCTGCAGCCCAGCATCCCACTCAGGGGGAAGCTTCCTTAGCATCAGCATCCATGGGTCTGCGCCTCTTTTTGGATCTCTTAATTCATCCAGAGGACCCGTGGGAAGCCGGTCTTGCTATCTATCAGGGCGAGCTGGCTGGTCGCTTGATCTTTTGGGTCGGATGCCGAAGCGTCATTGTTAACCGAAGCTGACTGAAGTAGTTCGGCCGAGCTATTTACTCGTTTTTATTTCTTGTGCTTTGATGCACTTGTAACTCCTTTCAAGATGTTGTAACTTTTCTTTTGATGAGGAAATAAAGAAAGTTTTCATTCCTTCTTTGTTTAGCACCTGCTTCTTTTTTGCGCTGAGAGTTGTTGCTCCCATATTATGCTTTCTATGTCGCAGCATATTTCAGCAGCACTATTGCTGCTTTGTTCTTCCTAAGATCAATGTCTGGTCCTCAGTGGAGAACACGTATATCCATGTGCAAGTCAAAGAGGGACATGGGCGGTCCTGTGGAGTCATGAAGTAAGCATGATCCTGTTTGCAGAACGAAGCAGGTGTTTTCTTCGGGGAAAGACAACTCGTGGCATGTTTTTGCTGTCGAATAGTGGGAGGTCGTTTGCCTCTACCGAGGTATAATAGGATGCCTTAGTTGCGTCAGGGCGTTGGAGAGATTACTTGAATAGGGCGGAGCCTCAGGATATCGCTCGGTTGTTGCCGAAGATCAAGGATATCACTCGGTTATTGTCGAGGTTTTTATCCTTTGGCTCCGGTCGGGGCTTGTTAGCTGTCCGAACCCTGAGCGATGTTTTGGGGATTATTTAATCCGACCGGGGCTTGTAAGCTGCCCGAATCCGAATTAAGCTTTGGAGATTGTTTGGTTTGGCCGGGGCTTATAAGCTGCTCGAACCCGAATTAAGCTTTGGAGATTGTTTGGTTTGGCTAGGGCTTGTAAGCTGCCCGAATCCGAACGATGCTTCTTTGACGCTTGGCTCGGCCAGGGCTTGTAAGCTGCCCGAACCCGAATTAAGCTTTGGAGATTGTTTGGTTCGGCTGAGGCTTGTAAGCTGCCCGAATCCGAACGATGTTTCTCTGACGTTTGATTCGGCCGGGGCTTGTAAGCTGCCCGAATCCGAACGACGCTTTGAAGATTGTTTGGTTCGGCCAGGGCTTGTAAGTTGCCCGAATCCGAACGATGTTTCTCTGGCGTTTGGTTCGGCCGGGGCTTGTAAGCTGCCCAAATCCGAACGATGCTTTGGAGATTGTTTGGTTCGGCCGGGGCTTGTAAGCTGCTCGAATCCGAACGACGCTTTGAAGATTGTTTAGTTCGGCCGGGGCTTGTAAGCTGCCTGAATCCGAACAATGCTTTGGAGATTGTTTGGTTCAGCCGGGGCTTGTAAGTTGCCCGAATCCGAATGATGTTTCTCTGGCGTTTGGTTCGGCCGGGGCTTGTAAGCTGCCCGAATTCGAACGACGCTTTGGAGATTGTTTGGTTCGGCCGGGGCTTGTAAGCTGCCTGAATCCAAATGATATTTTGGAGATTGCACGGCTCCCAGCTGCGCCGGGAGCGCTCGACCATACCAAGCCTTCGCGGGATGCAATTTGGCCTAACCGAGATACGTAGCTCTGTCTCAGGGCTCGGCCTAGCCGAGGTATGGAGGTTTGGCTCAAGAAGATAGCTCGGTCGTGCCGAGAATAGATGCATGAACGACATCTGTTTTCTATTGTGACTTTTTGAAAGAACGACCGTAGCGGTCGTGTCGCGGATCATAAAACAAGATGCCAAAGCTGTAAATGGGGCGAGTCTATAGAGAGCGTACTCTATTGATGATATATGCGGAGGTTGTCCAAACTCCACGTCCGGGGAATGGATTTCCCGTTCAGGTCCTGGAGCTTGTAGGTGCCAGGTCTGATGACTTCTGCCACTTGATAAGGACCTTCCCAATTTGGAGAGAGCTTTCCTTGCTCCAGCGGTTTGGAGACGGATGCTTTCCGAAGGACAAGATCGCCGGGCGAGAAGGATTTGCCCTTGACTCTAGAGGCGTGGTAGCGGGCCACTCTTTGCTGGTACACGGCCATTCTGATTCGAGCTTTTTTCCTGATCTCTTCCACCAAGTCGAGATTGGTTCGGAGCTGCTCATCGTTAGTTTCTTCTGAGTAGCTTTTCACTCGCGGAGAGGGGAGGCCTATTTCCACGGGGATGACGGCTTCCGTGCCAAAGGCCATCCGGAAAGGGGTCTCCCCGGTGGGGATTCTCTGGGTAGTGCGGTAGGCCCATAGAACATGATGAAGTTCGTCCGCCCATCTGCCTCGGGCTCTAGTGAGCCGAGCCTTAATCCCTTGAAGTAAGGTCCGGTTTGTTACCTTGGCTTCTCTGTTGGCTTGCGGATGCCCCACTGAAGTGAGGCGATGGCTGATGTCATGATCCTCGCAGAACTCTCAGAATTTGGGATTATCAAATTGTTTGCCATTGTCGGTGATGATGGTATGCGGGAGGCCAAAGCGACAAATGATGGATCTCCACACGAAGTTCCTGGCCCGAGCTTCGGTTATCTGGACTACTGCTTCGGCCTCGACCCACTTGGTGAAGTAGTCGATAACGACAAATAGAAATTTTCTCTGTCCAGTGGCAAGGGAAAAAGGGCCGAGAATGTCCATCCCCCACTTAGCAAAAGGCCAAGCGGAGGAAATAGGGACCAAACTAGTGGAGGGGAGCCTCTGGATGCTGGAGTGCCTCTGACACGGGTCACAGGCTCGAATGAGATCATCGACATCCTTTTGCATGGTAGGCCAGTAATATCCCTAGCGGTACCTTGTGGCACAAAAATCGACTCCCCAGGTGGTTGCCGCAGATTCCTTCATGTACTTCTCGAAGAGCATAATCAGCTTCGGACAGGCGGAGGCATTTGAGCAGCGGCATGGAAAAGGACCACTTATACAGCTGATCGTTGATCAGCACATAGTGGGTAGCTTGCAATCTCAGCTTCCTTGCTTCCTTGTGGTCGGCTGGGAGCGACCCTTCTTTAAGATACTTTAATATTGGGTCGAACCAGGATGGCTCGACCTCAATCTGCATCACTCGGTCTGCCTCCGTGATGCTAGGTTTTTCCAGGATTTCCAGGGAAAACTTTTGCTCGAAACTCATCGATTCCGTAGTCGCAAGTTGGGATAACAGATCGGCACGAGTATTTTTGGATCTGGGGATCTGGATAACTTCAAATTTAGAGAAGTGAGAAAGCAAGTCCCGCACCTGCCGGAGGTACCGAATCATGTTTGGCTACCGGGACTCGAATTCGTCTCGCACGTGACCGGCCACCAACTGAGAGTCGGTAAAGGCATTCAGCCTCTTCACCTTCAGATCACGGGCGATTTAGAGTCCAGTGAGCAGGGCCTCATACTCGGCTTCATTGTTTGAGGCTGGGAAGGAGAATCGAACGCCGTACTCAAAGGTCATCCCCTCGGGGCTGGTGAGGATCAAACCAGCACAAGAGCCATTGGCATTGGAGGATCTGTTGACGTGGAGGAGCCATAGGGCGTCAGATCTTGGATGCTCAGGGGAGTTCGGAATGGAGCCATCTTCCGGGATGGTGCACTCAAGGAGGAAATCAGCTAGAATCTGGGCTTTGATGGCCGGGCGAGGTTGATAACGGATATCATGCTTGCTTAACTCAACGGCCCACTTAGCCATTCTTCCTGATGTCTCCAGGCGATGGACCACTGCCTTGATGGGCTGATCGGTAAGGACCGTCACAGAATATGCTTGGAAATATGGTCGTAATCTCCGAACCGATATTATCAGGGCCAAGACCAGCTTCTCGATTCGGGTGTACCTTGTCTTGGCGTCCCGGAGAAGTTTGTTGACATAGTAAATTGGCCTCTGGGTCTTCTTCTCTTCTCTGACCAAAACCGAGCCAATCGTGCCTTCAGAGACTGCCAGGTACAGAAATAGCATTTCTCCCGGATTGGGGCTACTTAGGAGGGGTGATGAGCCAAGATATCTCTTGAGGTCCTCGAATGACTTTTGGCACTCGGGAGTCCATTGAAAATTCTTGGCAGATCAAAGAGCTTTGAAGAAAGGAAGGCTCATCTCGGTCGACCGAGCCACAAAGCGGTTGAGGGCCGCAATCCTCCTCGTCAGGCGCTGGACTTCTTTGATAGATGTTGGGGGCGTCATTTGCTGAAGCGCTTGAATCTTCTGCGGGTTGGCTTCGATGCCTCGCTGGGAAACCATGAAGCCTAGAAACTTCCCCGAGGTGACACCGAAGGCGCACTTCGTTGGATTGAGCTTCATCCGATACCTTCGAAGTGTCGCGAAGCTTTCAGAAAGATCCCCAATATGCTTGGACACTTCCTTGCTTTTGACCAGTATGTCATCAACATACACTTCCATATTCCGGCCGATCTGCTCCTTGAAGACTTTGTTTACTAGCCTTTGGTAAGTGGCGCCTGCATTTTTCAGACCAAAGGGCATGACACGATAACAGTAGATACCTCGATCGGTTATAAAGGCAGTATTTTCTTCATCCTCGGGTGCCATTCGAATCTGGTTGTAGCCTGAATAGGTGTCCATGAAGGTCAGCATCTGATGACCGGAGGTGGCATCCATGAGCTGGTCAATCCGAAGGAGAGGGAAGCTATCCTTCGGGCATGCTTTGTTAAGGTCGGTGAAGTCGATGCAGATTCGCCATTTACCGTTCGACTTTTTCACCATAACGACATTGGACAGCCAGCTTGGATAATTCACCTCCTGAATGAAGTTTACCTTGATGAGCTTGTCCACCTCTTCTTCAATTGCTTGCTGTCGGTCAGGGGCGAAGCTTCTTTTCTTTTGCTTCACGGGTCGGAATATCTCGTCTGCATTGAGACGGTGGACGAGAACGTCCGGGCTGATCCCAAGCATGTCAGAAGCTGACCAAGCGAAGACATCTGTATTTCTTCGGAGAAAGTCGATCAGCTCCAGCCGGGGCTTCCCTTTCAGTAGCGACCCGATCCTTATGGTTCGGTCAGGCCGAGCTTCATCCAGCGGTAACTCCTCCAGCTCTTCGGCTGGTTCTCCTCGTTGCTCGGCGAAATCCTCCAAAGCGTCCAGTCCATCAATGTCGGGCAATCTGGATTGCAGGCTGGTGACGAAGCACTGCTGAGCTATAGTTTGGCTTCCTCGAACTACACCAACCCCTCGCTCGGTCGGGAACTTCATAACAAGATGTGGGATGGAGACGGCGGCTCTGAGGGACATCAAGCTGGGTCTTCCCAAGATCGCATTGTAAGGCGACCGGAGCTTGGTCACCAGGAAATCTGCACACACAGTGGCAATGGAAGGCCAGGTTTCTGCTCGGACCGTCAAGGTCACGACCCCCTCCGGGGTAATTACATCGCCGGTGAACCACATTAGGGTAGAGTCCACTGCTCGGAGATTCTCCATGAGAAGTTTCATCTTCACAAACACATCGAGGTACAAAACGTTGACGGAGCTTCTACTATCAATGAGAATTCAACTTACATCATAGTTGTTCAAATTAAGAGATACAACTAGCGCATCATCATGCGGGAACTGTATTCCCTGGAGGTCATCGTTGAAGAAAGAGATCTCGTCAGTTCGCGCTTTTTTCTGCGCCGAACCTTCTTCATAGTCCCTCCCGCCTGAAGGACCACCGACCGCCTCAATCACATTAATGTGGCCAGCGACCGGAGGATTTGGGGGAGGAAGAGGTTGCTGCTGGGGCTCAGGCCAGCGATCGCCCCTGTTTCTTAGCTCGGGGGCTCCCCTGAACCGATCCAGTCTACCCCGCTGGATGAGCCTTTCGATCTCATTCTTCAGTTGCCAGCACTCTTCAGTGTCGTGGCCATGGTCGCGGTGGTAGCAACAATACTTGGCGGGGTCTCTCTAGGCTGCATTTCCTCGGAGAGGAGGAGGTCGAGGGAGTTGGCGCTCGATTTTCATAAGGATCTCCGCTCTTGGGGCAGTAAGCGGAGTAAATCGATTGAACCTCCTAGGCGAGCTCCGGGTGCGGTTCCTTGGTGGCAGTTGAGGAATCCTTTGGCAGCGAGGCGGGCTTGGCTGACGGGTAGGTCAACGCTTATTTGAGCCCTTGGGCTCCTTCTTCGTAAGCTCGGCTCGGGCAGCTCTCCGTGATTCTTGGACTCTTGCATATTTGTCTGCTAGAGCCATCATGTCGAAGAGGTTTGGAGGGTAGCTGACCTTCAGTGCCAGGTAAAAATCACTTTCCTTTAATACTCCGCCCGTCAGGGCGGACATGACCACCTCATGATTAAGGTGGTCCACCTCTATTATGGCTGTGTTGAAACGGCCGAGATACTTCTTCAAAGACTCCCCCTCTCTCTGCTTATCCTCAGAGAGGGAGTCAGACCTCCGTCTGTGACGGTGGCTGCTGACGAACTGGTTGATGAAGAGGCAGCTCAGATCGTCGAAGGAATTAACTGAACCTGGTTTCAAAGCATTGAACCAGGTTCAAGCAGATCCCCTGAGGGTGGAAGGGAAAGCGCGGCAGAGGATCGCATCTGATGCCCCGTGGAACATCATGATCGATCGGAAGCTGTTGAGATGATCATCGGGGTCGAAGGAGCTATGATAAGGCTCGATGGTAGGCAGCTTGACATGGGAGGGAATCACTTCCTCCATGATCTTCTTAGAGAAGGGAATGCCCTGCTCCGCCTTATTCTGAAGCGGATGGGCCTGCTTGGCGACGTCTAGCTCTTAACGCATTTCTTGGAGCTGGCGGTGGATATCCCTATCAGGAAAAGCAGAAGGGGCAGGACAAGGAGGATATTAAGACGGTGTTGAATCATGACGAGAGAACACCGGGGAGAGGGATCGGGCCTGCCGAGATATAGGGAGATTCTTTGCTGCGGACTCTTTGGGGAGCTAGCTCAGCTTCTTTGGGATGGCGAGGGGGGTCCGCAACCCCAAGCGGGCTGGAAGAAGAGGTTGCTGGATGAGTGAGGGCTGCATCCTCCTCAGAGGGATGAGGGGCAGGAGCAGCCGGACGGAGGGCTTCGAAGCGCCCCTGAATCAGGTGGGCCAGAGCCTGGACTTGCTAGACTAATGAGGCGAACTGGTTCTGGGTCACCGGGGCTGCCAATGGCGATGGGTTCTCAACTGGCGGTGGTGGCGGCGCAACACTGCTCGCCGGATCAGGCCTTTGGGAGGCGACCTGATCTCGGGCTTCGGAGGGAGCCTTTCTTCGGTTGGCCATGGGAGGAGTTCTCTTTCAGATCGAGATCCTTATCTCCTGGATCATAAGTTTATGGGACTTGAGGCCCTTCCTCTAGCGCCAATTTGTTGCTGCCGAAATCTATCATCCGACTCAGGCGCGGTCGGGCTGCAGCATGGGCTCTCCGCTTGGGTGGACCTGCAAAACAGTCCTCATGCGAGAGGCATTGGGGGTGGCCCTCTGCGGAAGACCCTCCGACGCTCAAGTCAGTGGAGATCAGCAATCAATAAAAATGGGGAGAAGGCTCTTGCTGAAGAGTCCCTCCAGGGCTCTGAGCAGAGCGCTAATGGCGGAAGCTAAGGCAGAAGGAGAGAGGGTTCCAGTGAGCAAGTGCACATACCTGAGGAGTCGGCAAACGACTCTATTTATAGAGGATCACCTGATTCCCTAGGGGCGTCGTGGGTCCGAAAGTCGTTAGGATCTGAATCCAGTTTGTTATGAGGTCGGTAGGATTCGTATCTTGTTGGTTAGGGGATCGACGGCTAGGAGAGCTTGTTGATGTCTCGAGATTTGGTGAGGACATAGGCTCCAGGGCCCTAGGCCACTCTCGTGGGTCCTAGGTCACTCCCGGATATGATTTCTGTTTGGAATCTCACGAATTCAGGTTCTCCTACGTCGAATTCCGCAGAGGCATAGATATCGCTCGGGCTAGGCCGAGCGATGGGAGAGATCGGCTAGAGGGACGATATAGCTCGACTGGGGCTGAGAGATGATATAGCTCGGCTGGGGCCGAGAGATGGTATAGCTCGGCTGGGACCGAGAGATGGTATAGCTCGACTGGAACCGAGAGATAGTATAGCTCGGCTGGGGCCGAGAGATGCGATTCGCGCCTTGGGAGTCTTTGGTTCGGCGAGGGGCTAAGGTGCCCCAACTTATCGAGGCTGACTTATCTCAGGCGGGTGTCGCATAGCGGGTAGGAATCAGGGCTGGCCCTAGCCATGTGCACGATTATTGACACAATGATTTTACCCCTCAACAACAAGCAAACTCTGTCAAGTCTTATGGTCTTAAGTCTCCAAAACTCTAGGCTGACTCAGCATTGTGGTTTTTCTTGTCTTCTATCTGCTATTTGTCAAACCACGAATTGTGGATCTTGTAGTTGGACTATACCATTTCCTTTTCATCCTGGATACTGTTACTTATTTCTTCTCTTGATGAAGAGACGATACCTTTTTTTCTCATTTTCCTATATATTTCTGAAATACTTCATACTACTGTGAGTAAGATGGTTGCTGCAGGCATAATGAATCCAATGCAGTGATGTACATTTAACTAAATAACCTTTATTCTGGGCAGAAGTGGAACTCAAAAATGTTAGCTTGTGAGTTACCTTTATTTTTACCATCCTTGTACTAAGCAGAAGTGAAACCAGTAATTGTTAAGCGTGTGACTTGTTGATTACTGTTCTTGTTTACTTAGATCAAAACAATAAGAGAATCGTCCTAGCTTTGCAAAGCGGATTAAAGAGTGAGCTGACATGGGCTTTGAACACTCTTACATTGCTATCTTGTAAAGAGAAGGATGACCTGCATCGAGATGATGGCAGCATCAATGCATGGGATGATGATGAGTTTGTAATCAGGTTTTATCTTTCTTTTTATTCTTTATTTTTATGCAATAAAAAACATGCTCTTCTTTCATATATCTTTCAAATTATTTTTCTGATTGAGGTTTTAATTTGGTATTCACGGCTTGTACCATCTATCGACATGCCGTGATCTTAAAATATGGTACGTGCCTAAGAGAGACAGATTGTAGTATGATAGTTTAGACCTCTAACTTGGCAAATAATTAGATAGTTTATATTCTAAGAGGACGTGTCATGATTTTCTGACACGGTACGTGCCTAACAAGAGATAAATTATTCTAACCTTGAATTTGTAAAAATTATTGCTAGTGCAATATAAAGAAAAAAAGATAAAACCTGTTTGCATGGTGGATTCAGATTCCTGATTGCTTCTCTTGCTATTTTAATTAAATTAATTAATTAATTAATTAATTATTTTTTAATAATCGCTATTCTTAATATAATCCTCTACAAATAAATTTTTTTCTTTTTCATAAATAATTGCCTTTGATTTTTGAGGATACGATTCCGATTCACCACTAGCTATAGTAGTGAGTAGGTTTTATTTTTACCGTCAACGATAGCGATCAAATTTTGGCGCAGTTGCCTGGGATCCAGGCACGATTAGTTTACGAAAAAAAATTACCATAATTTTTTTTATTAATTTTATTCTTATTTTTGATTTTTTGTTTCATTATTATTCGTGCTTCTATATAAAACAAGAGTATAAAAAATTTCTTTTTTATTGAATAGTTATTGCTTTCTTTAGCTTATTATTATTTTTTGAGTTACTTTAATTATTAGTTTTTTATTTTCTTTTTAACATTAAAAAAATTACTTTTTTTTTCTATCACAAATTCACTTTTAACCTAATTAACCTTTTCTTTTAATTAACTTATCTTAAATAACCTAAAAGAAAACCCTAAGGCACTGTCCATAAAACATAATTAATTTAAGGAAACAAATAATAAACTTTAAAAACTTTCTAACTTAGATATCCGTTTGTTGCATAGCATTTTCATAATTAACTTTAAGGGCACAAATCCCTAATTAAAATAAGGTAGAGAGTTTATCACCTTTCCTTGGCCCATAAATTACATCCTTCATTTTACATTAACCCAAGCCTTTAACTCTAAAATTAACTAGACGTCAGCCTCTAAGGACTCAAGCTCAATAAGATAAGGCATCCAAAAGAGTTGGACTGGGTCGGGATTGACTCATTAACTGGTGTCTAGAAAGGAAAGAAAAGTAGTTATTTAATTAGTTCCGTTCGCTTACCTGACCAATTTAATTGGTGTCTAAGGCAAGCAACGGGAGGACCCAACTGACCTTACCCTTAACTGGCTAGTTGATCAGTTAATTTTTGACTTGGAGGGCTTCAAGATGGTCTTGGAAGTTAGGAGTTGTCTAGATCTAGGCCAATCCTAGAGTAGAGAGTCTAATCTTTGTTAACTTGATTGCTAATAATTATTAAACCCAAACTAAATTATTCTTCATTGTTCTTAGTTCTAGGAATCTTTTAGGATATTTTCTTTAAAATATTATCCTTTCTCTTCTATTAAATTAGTTTAAAAAAAAGAAAATTGAATTATTGTTTGCTTTAAAGTGTATTGGTAGGGTGTATGCTTGGTCGCCGATCGTTACAACCCAACCTCATACCCTTAAATCCTGAAATAGAGAGAACTTGTAGAGCAAACAGAGCATGCATTATGGATCTTAATTAAGAAAATAATCGACCATATCAATTGAAGGAGCACTTCGCCCCTTCACAATATACATATTTACCATGCATACAAGTACCCTTAGTAGAGGCTGTCCAATATGAAATTAAGTTTAGTGTAATCCAAATATTACCAGCTTTCCATGGATTTGCAAATGAAGATCCCTTTAAATATTTAGATGAATTCTTAAAAATTTGCTCAACTGTCCGATGAGGCACTTAGGCTTAAATTATTCCCTTTCTTTTTAAAAGATAAATTCAAGTATTGGTTAAATTCACTAGACACTATAATTTCAACTTGGGACCAACTTTAGAGGGAATTTCTTAAGAAATACTTTTCTATAGGAAAAACGAATCAAATCAGAAAAACCATAACCAGTTTTTTCCAGTTAGAGGGAGAAATGTTTCATAAAACATTGAAGAAATTAAAAGAATTAACTAGGAAATGTTCGCACCATGCAATACCTAAATGGCAGTTAGTTCAATGTTTTTATTATGGATTGTCACAAAGGCATCGACAAATGGTGGATGCCTCATGTGGAGGAACATTTTTGTCAAAAAATAAACATGAGGCATGACAACTTTTTAAAAATCTAAGTGAAAATTTCTTGCACCACATGTCTGTTGCCCATAGAGATCCTCCCACAGAACCTAAGAGAGGTGAAATATACAACATAGGTCAGTCTATAGACATTTATATCAAAATTGATATACTATCCCAAAAATTTGATCGAATTTTACATGTTGGAAACACCTCTTCCCCATCTACTCAATTACATGAGGTTTGTATAATCTGTTCAAGTCCGACCCATTCTATAGGTGAATGTCTAGCAGCATACCAATTTTCTGAGCTTGTTCAGGAGCAAGCCTACCAAGCCCAAACCTGAATGGCTCTTAAACCAGGAAATGATCAATATTCGAATACTTACAATCCTAGCTAGCGAAATCATTCAAATTTTTCATGGAAACCCCAACCTATCATCAGTCCAACATCAATTAGGCCTAACCATTAGGAGACCCAATTCAGAAGCATGTCGTATTCCCAATATCCAAGTGCTTCTCAACCTTCACCAAATAATCATGACCCTACTTTCGAAGAGAAGGTGTTACAGGCATTGAAAGGACTAGAAATAAATACTCAACTCCTTTACTCACACACATAATCCATTGCAAAACTAAAAATCTAGATAGGTCAACTAGCCACAACATTCAGTGAAAGGGAATGGGATAAGCTATCAAGTCAGTCCGAAGCTAACCCTAGGAACCAAAACATCCAAGGATCAAAACAAGGAACCCAGATTAACCAACTAAGTGTCATTCATACATTAAGATCTGGGAAACAAATAGATAACCGAGATGGTACATATAAAGAAGAAGAATTAGAAGTCCCACCACTTGAACAACTTATTGAGCTGAGTCAGTCCAAAACACCTGAGGCATCAGAGTCTAATGTGATGTCCAACCCACCAGCTGAGCCCATGTCAGAAGGAGATAAACCAAAAATTAGGATTGTAGCACCATTCCTAAATAGACTTAAGTCCAATCGAAATTTAGCCCAATTCAATAAGATTTTGGAGGTCTTTAAGCAAGTTAAAGTGAACATCCCCTTACTGGACATGATCCAACAGGTCTCAGCCTATGCTAAATTCCTTAAGGATCTATATACCAAAAAGAAGACCACCAATGTGCCCAAGAGAGCCTTTCTGACAGCCAGTGTGAGCTCTTATCTGTCAAACTACATGCTAGTGAAATATAAAGATCCAGGGTCACCCATTATTTCATGCATTATGGGAAGCACCCTCATAAATAGGGCTCTATTAGACTTAGGGCTAAGTGTTAATATATTACCATACTTTGTATATGAGCAACTAGGATTGGGAGAACTAAAGCCTATGAAAATGATCCTACAACTAGTAGATCGCTCTTTGAAAGTACCCAAGGGAATAGTAGAGGATGTGTTGATCAAAGTTAGTGACTTTATCTACCTGGTGGACTTTGTGATTTTAGAAATTGAGCCGACGACAAACCGAAAGAGCCACATCCCAGTGATTTTAGGTAGACCATTTTTGGCCACAGCTAATACCCTAATTAATTGCCGAAATGGATTAATGAAACTTTTCTTTGGAAATATGTCAATTGATCTTAATATTTTCAATCTTACCAATACATATCAAACGAGCGATTCAAATTATGTTCATGATACTGTTTATGATCTAATTGACCTTAGTGATGAAGAGCTTGACCTAGAAATCTACATAAACCAGATGGGGAGCAAATGAATGAGGTTGCTATAATTGATGAAAAATCAAAATGAAAACGTTTAATTGAACCATTAGAGAAAGTACCTAAGCATCTTAACTATGTATATCTAGGTCCATCAGAAACCCTGCCTGTGATTATTTCAATCGATCTAAACTCCTCACAAGAAAGAAAACTATTGAACGAGAATAAAGAAGTGTTAGGATGGACCATGGCTAATATAAAAGGGATTAGCCCCTCGATCGTTCAACATAGGATTCACTTAAGGAAGAAAACCAAGCCTATAAGAGAACCTCAAAGAAAATTTAAGCCAACCATGAAGGAAGTTGTAAGAAAAGAGATCATCAAATTTCTTGACAATGGTCTAAGTGAGTCATGACGTCTGGCTAAAGACGTTAAACTTAGCGCTTTTTGGAAAGCAACCCAAAATTTTTATGTTCTGACCTTTATTTTTGTGATTCTTATTTCTAGGAATAAGAGACTGCTCCGCACGGTCACTCCTAACATTACACGAGGTATATCTCGTTCAGGTGGTATTTATTTTATTTTATTTTTTCTTACTCCATTGAGGATAATGAGAATTAAGTTAGGGGATAAAAAAACCTTTTTCAAAAATATTTTGAAAACACCTTGGTAATTTTTAAAAAATTTAAAATTTTTTATAAATCATGTGCTATGAAAGAAATCCGTGAGCAAAATCGACTAGAAAAAGATAATAGAGTTAGAAAGTATTGGCTAATTACTGTAGTGATACTAGCTGTCAGACTTTTAGTGGCCTACTTAGGTCATCTAAAGGCTATTAGTACTTTCATTGCACATGCACACTGACTAGGTAAACTAGGTATTAATTGTAAGGTCAATTGGAGATTCAATCATTATTAAAAATTGGTAATTAATATACACCCTAATGAGAAAAACTTGAATTTAAGGAAAGAGCTACATGTCTGATATATATATATATATATATATATATATATATATATATATATATATATATATAGAAATAAAAAAAGCAAGTCTAAACATTGATTTTTCATCGAGTAACCGGACACCTTCGCCTAAGTAAGCGTTGTTCGCGTTATAAAGTGGGCAGTGTAAAGATATCGCTAAAAAAAAAAAAATAAAAAAATAAAAATATATATATCAGGCAGTATAAAAGCTACCTCAGGTTAGGTGCTTAATTTGAGGGTGCATAAAAAAATTAACCAAAGTAAGTGATAAACGAAGATACCATTATTCTTTACAAGCTAGTACCGAAATGCTAAGTGAGCCATCACAAACACAAGTACTATAGATCTATGGATGAACTCTAAGAAAGTTTATGATAGTTCTGACTACGAAATTTACTTCAAAAACTTAATACTTAGTTAGTGATACTAGCTAGCTTCTTTTAACCTTAAGTCTAGATTTAATTTTGTAAAAGAAAATCTTAGTGACATATGATTTTATTTTAATTACATTGCTAAGGGACTAGAAATGATTAAGTTGGAAGGTATGATAAGTCTATTTATTATCCCAATTTAACTATTAAAATAAATATTAATTACTTTTAATTTATTAAAAATTGATACTTTTATGGATGGTTGCAGAAAAGGGCCTATAAATGGAAAGAGCTCAATTTTTGAAGTCCAACGATGCAAACAACACTCAAATCAGGACTCTGTTTGCCCGAAAAGAAAGAAAGATATGATTTCGCATGATTCTTGGTGCAAACTAAGGCATGTAATGTGGAATGAAGGGCTGAGGAGTTTTCTCATAATATCTAAACGATCATGAGCCCGATTGACTCCAACTTTGACTAGGAGAAAGCCCTAGACAAGCTCTATAAAAGAAGGACCTTAGGCAGTTGTTAGGAGGGAGTTTTCTTCAAAGTTTTTTTTATATTTAGATCATTGTATTTAGGCATGAGAGAGAAAAATTATGGAGGGAATGCTCCTGGGAGAGAAAAATTATGGAGGAAATGCTAGCGGCAACAATGCACGGCTAGATTCCTTCAACTTGGGATGTTGATGAAGCTTGTAACCAAGTTCTATCTTTCTTTTTTTTCTTTATTTTTATGAAATAAAAATATGCTCTTTTTTCATATATCTTTCAAGTTATTTTTCTGATTGAGATTTTGATTTGGCATATACGGCCTGTACCTTCTATCGGCATGCCGTGATCTCAGGATACGATATGTACCTAAGAGAGATAGATCATAGTACGATAGTTTAGACCTCTAACTTTGTAAATAGTTAGATAGTTTATACTCTAAGAGGACGTGCCATGATCTTTTGATACAGTACGTGCCTAACAAGAGATAAATTATTCTAATATTGAATTTACAAAAATTATTGTTAGTGTAACATAAAGAAAAGAAGATAAAACCTATTTGCATGGTGGATTCGAATTCCTGGGTTACTTTTCTTGCTATTTTAATTTTGTTAATTAATTAATTGTTATCTTTTAATAACCACTATTCTTAATATAATCATTTACAGATAATTTTTTTCTTTTTTATGAAATAATTGCCCTTGATCTCCGAAAATACGATTCCGATTTACCACTAGCTATAGTAGTGAATAGGTTTTATTTTTGATCGCCAACGATAGTGATTATATGTGCTTCAAAAAATTGTCTTGTGGTTTATGCTGACTGGATTTACAACTTATCAATATAATAAAGTTAAATATGTCATAAAATTCTAATATTTAAATGTATTTCTTATGGTCCTAGCAACACACCATTTTTTGGATTCTAAGAAATATATTTTAACCTTAGAACTTTATTATAAGTTTAATTTTATAATTTTAATGAGCTATAAATCAAGTCGGCATAGGCTAATGTGAGGTTTACTGTTAACATGATCCTATCTAAATTTAAAAATCATATAAGTTTGATCAAGTGTTGAGCAAAGCTTTACCACTTATATTTTAATATAATTTTTCATGGTATCTTGTTTTATCATTATTTCTATGTGAAATTATTTTTTTAAGATTTTTATTTAAAGTGAAAGTACTTTAACTTGATATTCACCATAGCATTATTTTCTAAAATTATCTGAATTTTTTCTTGAGAGGAAGGGTTGATTTTTTATTTTTAAGGAACTTGATTTTTTTTTGTTGAATTCAAATGGGAATATTCTTATGAAAAATCTTAAGTAAATGGAAAGACATTTACTTAAATGATTTTGAAATAAGAGAGAGGAGAGATAATGTGAGCTCATGGAAGGCTCTTAACCTTGTATATCACATGAAAAAGGAAAAATTGAAAACCATGAAAAATTATAAAAAGGGCTGAATTGGCCCAAACTAGCAGTATGTTGCCAGTTTGGTACTACACCAGTTTAAAACTGATTTGGCACTGGTTTGTGGTTCCATAGGTTTTGTGGTAGTTGTGACATTGTCACTAGGAGACCTGCTTGGTATCAACTGGCTCTTTTCTTTTGCCGGCATATTTTGGAATCAAAGAAAATTCAAGGATTTTCTCTTCAAAAACCACCTCTTACCGAACTGTCTTCAGAAAAATTCTCCTCTCCTTTAATTCTTGGGAATGTCTTGTTAGAGGTGGGGCGCTGGTATCCGCCCACTCATCTTTGAAAAATATTCTTGGCATCTCTTAATGCCCTTTGTATATTCGTTTCTTTTTGTATATAATTCTTTCTAATAAAATTTTGGAGGAATTTTCTCTCCAAATTTTTAGTAAAAAAAAGACATTGTCACTAGGAGGCCCTCTATTTGTAGTGTGTGTGTTGAAGGTTATTTTGATGGATTTATGAAAAGAAATGAAGCAAGTTTTAGTTGGTTTATCTATGCTGAGGGGAGGTAATGACATCATTACTTAGTTTTTTTGGATGAATATTTGAATCCTTAGTTGGTAGCCTATTTTAGGATTATGGTAGACATGACGTGAGTTGTAGTCCCTTAGGTAATGGCATTACTGGCTTACTACTTTTTGGAGGGTCCCTTCCTCAAGTTCCCTTATGTGTTGAAGGTAATAAATACTATCCTCAGTGATCTGGTAAGGCAAACTTTACACTTCACTTTTGATTTATTTTTAGGTCCATCGAAGTATATCTTCAACCATAACTAGAAGATATTTGGATAGCCATAATATAAGCTATTATTTTTAAGTGCTAGTGTCATTGTCACTGAAAGGCCCTCTCTTTATAGTGTGTGCGTTGAAGGTTATTTTGATGGATTTTTGAAAGGAAATGAAGCAAGCAATTGATTTATTAGAAGGGATTTTTCTCTTAGGCTTATGTATGCTGAGGGGAGAAAGTTTTGCCATTAGTCAATCCTTTTGGTTTAATTATCAGCTGTTCAGACTTTTAATATTGTATATGCAGTAGCATACTTCAATATTCAGTTGCATACTATTATGCAATTTACCACTTAGGTCTTATATTTATATTTCATTGTGATGAGTATTATGCACTCAGTTTCCAGGTTGTTGCTTACTTAGGTTATTGACTAGCTACTGCAACAATAGTATTGTTGGAAATATTATCATGTTTTATAATTCTGTGCTCATCCTTTTGCTATACTACAATTTATGATATTTTAAGCTTCCACTTTATAATCTCATGTCGAGTCATTTATGGTTTCTTTTGTAGAACCTTACTATTGCACGAGAGCCTATTTTATGATGTCTTATATTTGAACGTGTTGATGATTTTTAGAATTTCCCAAGGCAGACTGCATTTAGTCTTCAAAATGTATTTAAAATTACAACATCATTCCTAGTGGAATGTATTTTGTCGTAAAAAATTCTATGCCGATGCCTGTTTTAATTGTTTTAATATGTCTTGTGGTTTAGCATGCTGACAATAATTATGAATGCAATTATATTTGCTGCTGGAACTAGCAGCACCTTCACAACATATATAGCTGCTACTCTATTGCGTAGAAAGTGAGTCATTTCTCTAGTGTGTGGTACATAATATCTCGTAGTTAGCATGATGACAAGTTGCATTCTGCTATTATCCAACTATATTCATGCAACTTGTCCATTCAATCAATTTCTTTCATTGCAATATTTTCTAGCCCAAAAGTTCCATGAATATAAGCTTCCTTTAAATTTAAATCAGTTGGCAGGCTATCGGTGAAAGTGGATTTCAGAGTGATCCATTTGTTTTGATTTGGAAGAAAGTAATGAATGTATTATGGTTTGTGGATTGTGGTTGACTGGTTATTTGTGATGCATTTGCTTATATTTCAGTTTTTTCAGTATATGGACTGTGGATCGGAGTGTTGAAACAGAATTACTAATTTACTGTTGTATGTTTTTGTTCTCTTCCTTCTCTTTGGGGTCAAATCAAACTCCTGTTATACCCAAAAGAAAAAAAATCTCATATGTAAGAGCTAGACTACATTCAATAATATAGCAATGCTTTCTTTTAGGTAAGCCATTTTATTCTGTGGTTCTTGGGCATCAAACATGTCTAACAATTTTATAGTTCACTAAAATTCTAAAAATTCTGTCTTGTTAAATTCACCACCACCATCACTTTGAAATAGCTTAATTTGTGATGAAATTGTAACTCTATTATTTTCTTGAATTTTTGCAAACACTAAAAAAAAAAAAAGGCTTGTGTTGTGAAAGAAACATTCATGTGTATCTCCTAAAATCATAAATGAATAATATATAATACAAGAATTTTTGAGAAGATAAAATTGGTGTAGGGCACTACAAATCACTATGTATCTTATGCAAAGAAGTAGTGCTATTATCACTAGAAGATTTTTTTTAAAAAAAGGAAAATTCATAAAGTTTTTCTCACCTAACAACTTGAGCAATATTGTTCCTTATTGAAATCTTTGATAAAAATAAAATTATTTTTAACAGGATAGGAAATTGCTCTTTAGTGAAGATAGGAGTAGCATCAATTGAAGATAAAATGAGTAAAAACCGATTACGGTGGTTTGGACATATATAACGAAGACCTTTAAATACTCCAGTTAGAAAGAGTAATCTTTTAACAATTTATGGTAATGATAGAGGTAGAGGTAAACCTAATCAAATGTAGCCAAATAATTAAGAAAGATATAACTATTTATAATTTGAGTATCTATTTAGTCCTGCATAGAGCAAAGTGGAGGAAGAAAATTCATGTAGCCGATCTCATGTAATTGGGAAAAGGCTTAGTTGAGTTGAGTTGAGGAAATTGCTTTTAGTGAGGAAGTCCCAACTATTAATTGCATACCTTCTCAAATATTGTCCTTTGTCCAACTAAAAATAGGGTCATCTTCTCTTTCTCAAAGGAGTATGATCTATCTTCTCTAATCTCGGTTGCTATTATTTTCCTAAGTGTCCTCTTTAATCACAAAATCATTTAAAAGGAATAAATGTTAGTAATAGTGAGCATTTACTATTATCATAATTTACATGTTTATTATATAATAATATCCTTGAATAATATTATTAATTATTCTAAATGTCTCTAATCGGTTATTATTATGGGAATAACAATAAATTAAGATTAGTATGAAATTTGATTGATATTCATGAGATGAATATGTGTATGAGATACAAATCAAATTTATATGTATTTGTTGAGAACAAATATTGGACAAGACCCATCTTGAGATTAATACATGGATCAAAGTCATAAGTTAATCTCTAGTAGTTGTGTCATTAAATTCTTAGACCTGAGATTGCTATAGTTCTCAACACGAGGAATGTTATGTTTTGACATAATCAAACGTTGTCTTTAACCGGATGATTATAAAGATTATGCTTGAACATAATACGACTCATGTAGTGAGATATGAGTGATTATGATGGAATTTGTCCCTCTTATTATAAGAGAGATATCTCTGGGCCCCTCGATGATTGAGACTGAGAAATGCATGGCCGTGCTCAAATGAATTGATGGAGATCAATATCATTTGTTTAATCAGTCAATTGGGTTTTGAGAAATTAAAGATAGAGCGATATAAGGTTAATTTTTTTCATGCCTTATATTCTATCAAGATATCATGTGGCAAAAAGATTATGTCATTAGCTACTTTAAGGTTGTCTCGGAACATAAGCTTTTCATTTAACTTGGGTAGTCATAATGTCTTGCTAGAGGCCGCTTATGACTTATAGGATCAAAATGTGATTTAGGCCTACTGCCAACGTTAATTGAACCTATAGGGTCATACACTAAGAACAGACAATAATGGTTACAGTTTGTTACTCTCTATAGTAATTTAAAATGATGAGATTATTTTAAATTACAAATAATAATTAGTTATCATTTAGATTCAAGTTTAATTTTGAGAAAATTTAAATTCACATTTTAAATTATGACAAGTAATTAATTTGTTATATTTTCTTATTGGATAAGAAATAATCCATAAAGGTTTTTGGTTAAAAATATAAATTCCTTATTTGGTAAGGATTAGGGTTTAAATTATCATTATTTAAAAGGAGTTTTAAATAAATATTAATTAAAATCCTAGTTAACCAAAAGCCCCTAGCAGACTTATATATATGATATATACGTTTTTAATGTCTATTGGGGCATTTGAAAGGTCGTGTCTATTGGGACATTTGAAGGGTCGTGTCTTTTGCCTTAAAAATAGATAAACAGAGAGTTGGAAACTATGGTTCGTTTTTATGAAAAATGGACTTGTTGAACTAGCATTCAAAAATTATTTTGGTGTCCGTTCGTGTGTGGATACTTGTAGAGGGTGGTCATCTTTTTGAAGGCAGCACCTTTGAAGATCCGAGCAAATATAACACAAGGACAGACGGATTATATACTGATCAACAAAAGGTAATATTTTTCGTTTATCCTTCTTTCATTTTTATGAAATGCATGTGATCCTTGGTGGGTTATGGAATAGATTTATTTTGTTTCCGCTGTCATTTTATTCCAATTAGATTGGGATTTTTCATTCTGTAATCCAACAGTGGTATCAGAGCCACTTGCGTTTTCATAAGAATCGAAACTGCCATGTTTGATTGTATGTATGAGATGTATATGATCTTGGCATGGTTTGCGTTCTTGTATATATATATATATATATATATATATATATATATATATATTAGTGTTTGCGCGAATGACATAGATATAGGTTTTCTAAGGTGTTAATTGATGAATCTATTTCCTGTAAGGATTCATTAATATGATTAAGAATCTGAATGTGATATTGCAATTAAAGTGTTTAATAACATGATATATGATTTCGGTGTTGTCTTAATTAGATTAATATATGAACTGAATTCACATATCAATAAGGATTTATCAATTGCTGTTTATGGTGGTGCGGATGTAAGCCTTAAATTTATTGATGAGATCAATAAAATCAAAATTTAGGACAAAACGTTATTGTATCTCCAAATTTTAGGAACCGCAGTACTACCTAATCAGAGCGCCTTATAAATTTAATTGGTTTTAAACAACACGCCTATTATTACGTATTTTCTTTAATGCAATATGTATATATATGATAACATGATATGTTTTGCATGGTGTGTTGCTTTGTATGGTGCATGGTATGGCCTTATGACCAATATGATTGGCAGGTTTTTATTATTCTTTTACAAGGGTTATAATTATTAAATATGGCCTGTGTGCCATTTTGTTTCATTGTAATTTTTCTTTTACTGTTAGTAGTATTTGTTTATTAATTGTAATAAAACAAGAACACAAGCAAGCCATTTGAAGTCATGCAATCCAACCATGGTGATGGAGGAGCTAGGTGTCTATGCACAAGATGATGGTCAAGTAGACATTATGGTGTTGCTCATTATTACCTAGGATTGACCATTGATCTTCATATTGGCTTATGAAGATCAATCTAGATAAGGCCATACTATGACACGTTTATTATATACATGTATGAGATGCTATGTATGATGATATCAATGAGTATGTGATACTAAATGCATGATGAAATCTATCTAGATCCCTCACATAAAATTTTAAGTTGACATGCCATCCATATTTAAACACTTGTCAAGGCTTTTATCACCTTAATGTGGGTTCTACCAAAGTAGAAGTACATTAGGTTACATTAGTGAGACAAGATGGGTAATGGTGCTACCCATATGTTTAAAAAATGGTTTAACTTAATTAGGTTATCAAAACTGTTTTGGGCCTAATGGCATGAGATGGGATTTAAACATGCCGGGACATATGATGTCAAAATCCCATAAATTTCTAAGAGTTGCATGAGTTGCAATTGGTAAGAGTTACCTACCTAAAAAACTTAATTTTAAGTGTCATGCCAAAGCTGACTTAAAGTTGAGTATAAATATGGATCTTAGCTCACTAAATTAATATGATTTTATTATTGAGGGTTGTTAATTTAGTGGGAGTTTTTCATAATCAAAATACTTAATGAACTTTGCATTTATTGTAGATGGCCAACCATGATAATAATTCTACTATGTCACTGTGATCAATCCTTGCGAAGGACAAATTTACTAGGACAACTTCCTTGACTGGTTTCAAAATTTGAGAATTGTTCTCAAGCAAGAAAGGAAGCTCTATGTCCTGGATCAGCCTCACCCTGAAGAACCAGCCGATAATGCTTCTAGAGCTGAAAAGAATGCTTATGAGAAGCATCATAATGACTCTATTGATGTTGCATGCTTGATGCTAGCTACCATGAGTTCTAAACTTCAGAAAGATTTGGAAAACATGGAAACTTATGATATGATTATCAATCTAAAGGAAATGTTTCAGCAACAAGCAAGGCAATAAAGGTATGATACTACCATGGCATTGCACTCTTGTAAAATGGCTGAGGGTGCTTCAATTAGTGCTCATGTGTTGAAAATGAAAGGCTATATTGAGCACCTTGATAGGCTTGGATTTCCATTGAGCCAAGAGTTGGCAATAGATTTGATCCTAAATTCACTTCCTAATAGTTATGACCAGTTTATCATGAACTATAACATGAATGAAATGGACAAATCAATTTCTGAGCTGCATACCATGCTTAAAACTGCTGAACAGAATATTAAGTCCAAGCCTGGCCATGTTTTGATGGTTCAAAAGGGAAAGGGCTTTATGAAGAAAGGAAAAGGAAAGGGTAAGGGAAGGGCTGGAAAGTCCAATGCTCAACCCAAGCCCAATCCTAAACCCAAGGCTAAAGCCCCAAAGGAGGGTGTCTATTTTTTTTGCAATGAACCTGGTCATTGAAGAGAAACTGCAAGCTGTATTTGGAGGATCTAAAGAAGAAGAAGAAGACTGGTGAGACCGGTTCTTCAGGTATTTATGTTATAGAGATTAATTTTCTCCTTCTAGTTCCTGGGTATTAGATACTGGATGTGGATCTCACATTTGCACAAATGTGCAGGGGCTTAAAAGGAGTAGACAACTGAAGAAGGGCGAAGTTGATCTTCGAGTAGGCAATGGAGCAAAAGTTGCTGCTTTAGCTGTAGGAAGTTACGAACTTTCTTTGCCCAGTGGGCTTTTGTTAGTTTTGAACAATTGCTTTTATGTTCCTACAATGTGAAGGAATATTTTTCAGTTTCTTGTTTGGATAATGATGGTTTTTCTTTTATTATTAAGAATAATAATTGCTCCATTTATCATAAAGACATGTTCTATGCAAATGCCGAATTACTAGATGGTCTTTATGTTTTGAATCTTCAAAAATCCAACAATTCTTCTATCTATAACATAACTACCAAGAAATTTAAGTCCAATGACTTAAATTCAACCTATCTTTGGCATTGTCGACTTGGCCATATAAATGAGAAACACATATCAAAACTCCATCAAGATGGACTTTTGAACTCATTTGATTTTGAATCATATGATACATGTGAATCTTGTCTATTGGGTAAGATGACAAAGGATCCCTTTACTGGACACAGTGAAAGGGCCAATGAATTATTGGGCCTAATACATACAGATGTATGTGGACCAGTAAGTTCAGATGCTAGAGGAGGTTACAAGTAGTTCATTACATTTACTGATGACTTCAGTAGATATGGTTATGTCTACTTGATGAGACACAAATCTGAATCATTTGAAATGTTCAAATCTTTTCAAAATGAAGTACAAACCAACATGGTAAGACAATCAAGGCACTTCGATCTGATCGAGGTGAAGAATATTTGAGCCGAGATTTTTATGACCATCTTAGAAGTTGTGGAATCATTCCACAACTAACTCCTCCTGGAACACCACAATGGAATGGTGTGTCTGAAAGAAGGAATCGAACTTTATTAGATATGGTTCGATCTATGATGAGTCTAACGGATCTTCCACTACCTTTTGGGGTTATGCACTTGAAACAGCTGCGTTCACACTAAATCGAGTCCCAACCAAAGCGGTTGAAAAGACACCATATGAGATGTGGACTGGTAAAAAGCCTAGTTTGTCTTTTCTTAAGATTTGGGGTTATGAAGCTTATGTAAAATGTCAAGTTTCAAATAAGCTGAAACCCAAGTCTGGCAAATATTTTTTGTGGGGTATCCTAAAGAGACTAAAGGATACTACTTTTACAATCCCATTGAGAACAAAGTGTTTGTTGCTCGGAATGGTGTCTTTCTAGAAAGGAAATTTATTTCTAAAGGAACCAGTGGGAGCAAGGTGCAACTCGAAGAAATTCGAGAACCACAAGATAATATTGAACCGCCTGTGGATGCTCAAAGTCAACAAACCATTGTTGACACAACACCTGTAGCACAAAAATTACGTAGATTTGATAGGATACATCATGAGCCCGAGAGATATGGATTTCTTATGACTGATAATCATGATGTATTGTTAGTGGATCAAAATGAACCTACTACATATCAGAGGCTATGCTAGATCCAGACTCTGAGAAATGGTTAGAGGCCATGAAGTTTGAAATCCAATCCATGTATGATAATTAGGTATGGACCTTGATTGAGCCACCTGAAGGTACAAAGACCATTGGATGCAAATGAGTTTTCAAAAAGAAAACTGACATGGATGGTAAAGTGCATACTTACAAAGCAAGGCTAGTTGCAAAAGGTTTCAAACAAACTCATGGCATAGATTATGATGAAACTTTTTCACCTGTAGCCATGCTTAAGTCTATTAGAATTCTCATTGCCATTGCTGCATATTATGACTATGAGATTTGGCAAACGGATGTTAAAATTGTGTTTCTTAATGGAAACTTACTTGAGGATGTGTACATGACACAACATGAGGGTTTTGTACAACCTGAGAATTCTAGTAAAGTATACAAGCTTCAAAGATCCATTTATAGTTTGAAGCAGGCTTCTCGGAGTTGGAATCTTCGTTTTGATGAATTAGTCAAAAAGTTTGGATTTATCAAAAATGAAGATGAACCTTGTGTTTACAAGAAAGTTAGTGGGAGTACCATTGTATTTCTGGTCTTATATGTTGATGACATTTTACTCATTGGGAATGATATCCCTACCTTGCAGAGTGTCAAGTCTTGGTTAGGGAAATGTTTCTCAATGAAAGACTTAGGCGAAGCTGCCTATATCCTAGGGATAAAGATCTATAGAGATAGATCTAAGAGGCTGATTGGTCTAAGTCAAAGTATTTACATAGACAAAGTACTGAAAAGGTTTAGTATGCAAGATTCCAAGAGAGTTGCCTATGTCTCATGGTATTACACTTAGCAAATCTCAGTGTCCTAACACAAAAGATGAGCGAGAGCGCATGAGTAAGATTCCTTATGCTTCAGCAATAGTATCTATCATGTATGCTATGTTGTACACTAGACAGATGTCTCATATGCTTTAAGCATAACAAGTAGATACCAGTCAGATCCCGGTGAGAGTCACTGGATGGCTGTCAAGAACATTCTTAAGTATCTGAGAAGTTCTAAAGATGTGTTCTTGGTGTATGGCGGATTGGAAGATGATCTGGTTGTAAGTGGTTACACAGATGCAAGCTTTCAATCTGACAAAGATGATTTTCGATCGCAGTCAGGATATGTGTTTTGTTTAAATGGTGGTGCTGTTAGCTGGAAAAGTTTGAAGCAAAGCACTATTGCTGATTCTACAACTGAAGCCGAATACATAGCAGCATCTGATGCAGCAAAGGAAGCAGTTTGGATCAAGAAGTTCATTACTGACCTTGGAGTGGTTCCTAGCATCACAAATCCTGTTGATGTTCATTGTGACAATAATGGTGCTATCGCACAAGCAAAGGAACCTAGGTCACATCAGCGATCCAAACACATTCTTAGGCGTTATCATCTCATTCGAGAAATCATTGAGAGAGGTGACGTAAAAATATTCAGAGTTCCAACAGATGACAATGTTGCTGATCCATTGACTAAGCTTCTATCACAAGTAAAGCATGATCGTCATGCTAGGTCATAGGTATTAGATACATTGATGAGTGGGCCTAGTGCAAGTGGGAGATTGTTAGTAATAGTACCCTAGGCCTATTGTTTGGACATGGTATTTTGAATATTTATGAGCATTTACTATTATCATAATTTGCATGTTTATTATATAATAATATCCTTGAATAATATTATTAATTATTCTAAATGCCTCTAATCGGTTATTGTTGTGGAATAACAATAAATTAAGATTAGTATAAAATTTGATTGATATTCATGGGATGAATATATGTATGAGATACAAATCAAATTTATATGTATTTGTTGAGAACAAATATTGGACAAGACCCACCTTAAGATTAATACATAGATCAAAGTCATAAGTTAATCTCTAGTAGTTGTGTCATTAAATCTTTAGACCTGAGATTGCTATAGTTCTCAACATGAGGAATATTATGTTTTGACATAATCAAACGTTGTCTTTAACCGGATGATTATAAAGATTATGCTTGAACATAATACGAATCATATAGTGAGATATGAGTGATTAAGATGGAATTTGTCCCTCTTATTATAAGAGAGAAATCTCTGGGCCCCTCGATAATTGAGACTGAGAAATGCATGGCCGTGCTCAAATGAATTGATGGAGATCAATATCATTTGTTTAGTCAGTCTAATTGGGTTTCGAGAAATTAAAGATAGAGCGATATAAGGTTGACTTTTTCCATGCCTTATATTCTATCAAGATATCATGTGGCAAAAGGATTATGTCATTAGCTACTTTAAGGTTGTCTCGAAACGTGAGCTTTTTATTTAACTTGGATAGTCATAATGTCTTGCTAGAGGCCGCTTATGACTTGTAGGATCAAAATGTGATTTAGGCCTACTGCCAATGTTAATTGAACCTATAGGGTCGCACACTAAGAACGGACAATAATGGTTACGGTTTGTTACTCTCTATACTAATTTAAAATGATGAGATTATTTTAAATTATAAATAATAATTAGTTATCATTTAGATTCGAGTTTAATTTTGAGAAAATTTATATTCGTAATTTAAATTATGACAAGTAATTAATTTGTTATATTTTCTTATTGGATAAGGAAATAATTCATAAAGGTTTTTGGTTAAAAATATAAATCCCTTATTTGGTAAGGATTAGGGTTTAAATTATCATTATTTAAAAGAAGTTTTAAATAAATATTAATTAAAATTCTAGTTAACCAAAAACTCCTAGCAGACTTGTATATATATATATATATATATATATATATATATACATACGTTTTTAATGTCTATTGGGGCATTTGAAAGGTCGTGTCTATTGGGACATTTGAAGGGTTGTGTCTTTTGCCTTAAAAATAGATAAACAGAGAGTTGGAAACTATGGTTCGTTTTTGTGAAAAATGGACTTGTTGAACTAGCATTCAAAAACTATTTTGGTGTCCGTTCGTGTGTGGATACTTGTAGAGGGTGGTCGTCTTTATGAAGGCAGCACCTTTGAAGATCCGAGCAAATCTAACACAAGGACAGACGGATTATATACTGATCAACAAAAGGTAATATTTTTCGTTTATCCTTCTTTCGTTTTTATGAAACGTATGTGATCCTTGGTGGGTTATGGAATAGATTTATTTTGTTTCTGCTGCCATTTTATTCCAATTAGATTGGAATTTTCCATTCCGTAATCCAACTATAAAATGATGCAAGGCAAATCATCAACTAGCTAACCAATTGAAATCAAGTTCTTTATAATTTTGGGCACTAACAAAGCATTCTTAAGATGCAATTTATCAGAACCAGTAGAAATAGTGGCATGATCAATGTATACCATTACCTACAAGAATTTCATCTCCTTCTTTATAAGGCCAAACATCATAAAGTTTACCTACATCATTTGTTATATTAGATGTGGCACTAGAATCAGGGATCCAATCAGGATCTTGGGAATCCCCAAGAGACATGGCAGTGAGAGCTTGAAAAATTTCTGCTTTTTGAAAAGCATGGTAGTAGTATTTCAAGGTTGTATGAGTTTACTATAAATCTAGACAATCACTGTAGCTTTTTGTTGTTTATTATTATGCAATTTTTAGCTAGAATCACCGTCATTATTTCTTTTTGGTTAGATCGGTTGGATTGCTTTTGTGAGGTTTGTGTGAATCTTTGGCCTCTTGAACTGAATTTAGCTCTTCCATGGGAACCATTTTTACCACCTTGTGCTCCTTTTTTAGTTGGTTAATAAAAGCTTAATTATTGTTAACAAGCTAACTTCTGGAGCATTTTTCATAGATAATCACAAGATTATTGAACTTTTCAAAAGAAGGTTAAGGGATAATGAACCTACATGGTTGTAACAAAGGTGTTATATTTGTCGTCAAGGCCATTTAAGGCTTTATAAACATTGTCTTGATTTTCTATAGGTTATTAGATGCAACAAGTTTATCACAAATTAATTTTACCTTTTAGAGTTATTTATTAAGAGAAGAAAATTCACTTCTTCATATGTCTTATAACCAATGCATTAGATTATAAGTCCTTTTTTAGATGCATTGGCATAACATTTTTTTAATGCACTTTCATACAATATTCAAGGTTTGGTTTTTCTTTTCCATTAGAAGAAACCATGGGAGCCTTAAGTCTTTAACTTATCTAATGTATGTTTAGCCATTTGAATTCTCTCAATGAGAGGTAATAATTGATACAATGAAAACCTTTAAATGCCCTAGTTAGAAAAAGTAATCTTTTAACAATCCATGATAAGTATAGAAGTAGAGGTAGACCTAAACTAATATGAACAGAAATAATTAAAAAATATATAACTATTTATAATTTGAATATCGACTTATAAATAATTGGTTTGTTCTGATAATTGGTCTATTCAGGAGAATAGAGCAGAGTGGAAGAAATAAATTCATGTAGTCGATCCCATATAGTTGGGAAAAGGCTTGGATAAGCCGAGTTGAGTTGAGTAAAGGCAATAATTGGTCTGTTCTGATACTATTTGTCATATGTCAGGATTTTGCTCAAAAAAATAAATCAAGAAGTTATTATTTGGATTCCTTGATCTTGTATAAGTACTAATAATTTTTTTGGTACGTAATCAATACGGGACTAAACACTCGTCACTAGAGGCTTTTGCATATACCATAAAAAATCTTAAGGATAATAACTTCTTCACTCAACATAAAGTTTGCATTGTTATTAGTTTGTATATATATTTTACAAGGTGTAAAATATATATGGAAGAAAATCATGTATACTAAAGGAAATAATCAATAAAATGATTGCTCATAATGGCCAATCCATACGGTAAACTCAAGCTCCCTAACGCCTAGAATCATGCAGTCCTGGTTACATTTCATGGTATTGGATTTGATTGAATCTTCGTTTCCTGGTTACATTTAATAGGATTGGATTTGATTGAATCCTCATTAAAAAAAAGGTCCTGGTTTTAGTTGGTATGAAGAGTGCCTTAGTCTTGAAAACATTTCATAGGATTAGATTGATTGAATCCCACTAAAAAAAGTCCCGGTGTTAGTTGGTATGAAGAATGACTTGTTGCGTGAGAACTCTGTGTTGGTCGAATGGATGGATGAAGCCGAAGCTGCGAGGAAAAGATTGATGAAACAAACAACCCTTTTGCCTACTAGATACTATTAAATATTACATGAAAATTAGTAGTCTTTATTATAGAACAAGAACGCAATATCATTAGAATATTTAGACATTGAAAGTAATTTTATCCAATTCCAACGGTCAGATAAAAGATACACATATCTTGGACAAAAGTTGAATTAATCAATTTTCTACTAGTTCTCCGTCAAACGTATTTGAACAATCCTTAATATGCCCTTTACAGACTCATTTGCAAGAATTATTTATATGATTGTTTTCTTTATAGTCTCTTCAAAATGTGTGCAGTACTTAACTTTCGACCAGTCTATCTGTAATGCTCGGTAATAAATGTGGGATTACCTGGATTGTGGATGACTGGATTACCGAGTCTACGTGTAATGGTTGGAGTTTCATTTCACGTGTGACGTTTGAGTTCCCAATCTCCTTTAGCTGAGGCATCGCGAGGCTTATTCATCGGCTTTAAAGGAGAGCATGGGCAACTCTTTCATCCATCCTCGCGGTAAGCCTTTGCCCATGCCTGAGAGAAAGAGAGAGATCTAAGAGAGAGAGAGAGAGCCTGGGAGGAGAGGGCCACGCTGGCCCTTCTTCTGGATGGGAGCTGATTCAGGCCCGGCGGCGTGCCTGCTGCCTCGCCGGCTTGGGTGGCAGCCGGTTACCCCCACCGGCACCGGATGAGCGTTCGGTGAGGGTCTGGTTAGCCGGTGGTGGTCGACCGTACCACCGGCATAGTAAGGAGCCGCGGAAGAAAGAAAGAGGAAGAAAGAGAGAGGGGGAGGCGTGGCTGCGGCGGCGACCGGTCCAGAGCTGATCGCCGGCGATCGATCTGCTCGGGGATTGGCCAATGGCGGTCTTGGCCATCGGCATGGGTCTTCCCTTGTTCGGGTGAACCAGGGGAGAGGGAGAAATAAAAAAATGAAAACAGGGGAAGCCCTATTTTGGGCTTTGGGTTGTGTTGGGCCAGCCCAGTGAGCCCCTTTGAGCAGAATTTTGGGCACTGTAATAGGTCGAGGACAGAGAAATGAGCATATGGCCTGGATTAGTGTTGATCTTAGTTTCTGGAGAAATTTTTATTTTTCCATTTGGACTGTTATTCTTGGAGATATTTAAGCCCAAAGTTAGGCCCAGGATTAGAATGGGTAGAACTTAGGGGACACTTTGTTATTTCAATTTTAGAGATTTAATTATGTAAAATAATGCTATAGGTACCCAGATGTTCAAATAACTGGTTTACATTTTAGGATTAGCATGCTGAGATAAGTAAGCCAATTATCATGATTTCATAAATTATTTAATATTAGATCTTTGGATTTATAGTTGTATTAATTTATGAAATGAAAAAAATAGAATTTTGATATTTGATTTGGTTATTTCGAAATTAGTAAATAGTAACATGAGTATGCAATTGAGTATTGCTATGGTTATATGCAACTGCTAATATTTTGCAAAGTAATGAATTTATAAATATGCAAAAGATGAAGGATATGATTATTTTGATTTTGCAAAATATATTGATACTATTGATATATTTATATACAATTGCTAATAATGTTCAAACCACTATATATGTGAGAAGCTTATGCTTGTGTTGATGCATGATATGTTACATGCAAAATATGATAATGATAATTGAGAATATACTTATTGTATCGCCGTGGTTCTCATATGATGTGAAATAATGTAAAATGATGTGATATACCAAAAAATACGGGATCCACCTCTATAGAGGGAATATGTGGAGGACACACATTTTTAGGGTGTGTTGTAATTGATTATGATATATGGCATAACGCTGGTACCAGGACCCTTCCTCTCAGGGGACATTTAAGAGCGATACACCAGTTGGGTGTGTTGTAGGGCCGTAGGACATATAAGAATTGGTAATTATATAGATACAGTGGGTTTGTTTACATTGCATATTTTGGCATTTATTGTATAACTAAGCTTCCAAAATTACTTTGAGTAGATGATATGCATGTTCTGATAACATGACAAAATGTATTTGAAATTGAAAGCTTTTTACATGTATTTTACATGGAAATCTAATTTGACAATATCTTGAAATGATTATATTATATTAGTAGGTTTACTTATTGAGTGTGAGCTCATTTAAATCTCATAATATTTTTCAGAGCCACAAGACTGAAGAAAAAAATATGGGATAGATGGAGCTTCTCTTAAAATAAATTAGATCCAACATTTTGATATAACCCCAGTGATTTATGTTTGTAGGGCACGTAGCCCAAAACTTATATTTATGGCTTGTATTAAAGTTATTGACTTTGAATGACATATAGTTATTGCCTCTTCTTGAATTAAGTGTTATGATTCAGGACGCCTTGTACGCCTGGCATGCGGCGGATTAGCACCTTGGATCCAATATTAGATTTGGGGCATGATAGCTTTAGTGGTATCAGAGCCTAGGTTATGACCTTAGGAACACATACATGATGATACTCTAGGCAAAATACTAGGATGACATTGAGACGATTATAACTTTATAGGAATTTTAAGTACTATGCTTTGAAAGCCTGAAATTTAAAGTTTATCATGATATTAATGAAAAATAATTTATCAGGAGATAGGAATGGCTCGTCACACTAGAAGCCAACAAAATGATGAGGGCTCCCAGGTTGGTAATTCTATTCAGCAGGGAGGTCAGGAAGCTACCAGAGGTGTTGGCCCTATCAATCTAGTTGGGGTTGATCACCAGCGACTCCAGACCGAGATGCTTCAGGTTCTCTCAAGTATGGCATAGTTGATGTGGGACATGCAACAACAGATCCAACAGGTTTTGTCCACTCAGTCTGCCCCTCCTATTTCGCAGACTCAGCCTGCTCCTTCTGTTCCGCAGACTCAGCTTGCTCCTACTGTTCCGCAAACTCAGCCAACCTTACCTACTCAATCCGCACCATTGACCTAGCCTACTCCACCTCAACCTTGGGTAGGGGTTGGTCGCAGCTTTGCTGACTTCAAAAGTTTTGCCCCTGCCCTTTTCACTAGATCCACCAACCCTGTTGATGCTGAGCGATGGATGCGAAATATGGAGAAGGCTTTCACGACCCATGGTAGCTAAGAGAAGGAGCGGATCAGATTTTCCACCTATCTTCTTCAGGGGAGGCTTATGATTGGTGGTTAGTTGAGGAGCAACGATGGGGTGGACGGGCTATTACTTGGGGAGAGTTTAGGAAGACCTTTTTTGACAAATACTTTCCCAGTAGTGTGCAGAGACATATGGAATCAGAATTTATCAATTTGGAGCAAAGGAATCTTTCCATGATCCAATATGAACTGAATTCACCAGTTGGCCCAGTTTGCTCCAAATATAGTAACCAATGAGATGACCAAGATCATCAGATTCACTGAGGGACTGCAGTCTAGACTGAGGCAAGCAGTCAATGCATTTGAGCTTCCCACTTACAGTGCTGTGGTGAATAAGGCCTTGATGATTGAGAGGGATATGAATGTAGTCCAGAGAGATTGGGAGCAGCAGAGGAAGAAGAAATGGCATATTTCTGGTCAATCCCCAGCTCAGACCAAAAAGAAAGGTGCACATCAGGCCCCAGCAGGACAAAGGAATAGGGAGACACATTGCCTTCATCGTGGGAACTTCCACCCAGGAAGGCCTTGCCGCAGATTGCCTGGTGCCTACTTTCTATGTGGGAAAGCAGATCACAAGATGGCCACCTGTCCCCTTTGGAAGGATCAACATCCCTCTTCAGATTAAGGGAAGATCCAACAGCAGCCGCCTAGGACCCAGGGAAGTATCTTTACCCTCACTTAGTAGGATGCTGCCGCCTCTAATTCTGTGGTGACAATTATACCATTTAATTTTATGTCTAGTATTACATTCATATCAAGTGCAATACATTGATAATTGATAAAAAAAATCAGATTAAATCTTTGATGATTAAAACAAATTATAATTATGGCCAGGAATGATTAAAGTGGGCACTACTTATGCTCAAACTTTAATTGACCCAGGTGCCACATATTCTTTCATATCTGACACCTATTTTGACAAGAATGCATCATTGACATCCGTTCCTCTAGAGCAAGAGTTGCATATTGAATTTTCAAATGGAGATATTATGAAGGTTGACATAGTATGCAAATCCTGCTCGATTGACATGGAGGATAGGAGGTTAAAAGCAGATCTATTCGTCCTTCCACAGAAGTTCTTTGATATTATCCTTGGAATGGATTTGTTAGCATCTTATCATGCTTCAGTAGACTGCTTCAGAAAAATTGTGAACTATAAAATTCCAAGTCAACATGAATTCAGTTTTACTGGTAGTCAGAAACACCTAGCCTCGGTGTTTGTATCAGCGCTGCTGGCTGGAAAGTATCTGATAAATGGTGGTCAAGGATTTCTTGCTATAGTCAAGGACCTTCATCAGGAAGAGACCAAGTTGGAGGATATTCCAGTAGCTCAGGAATTCCTTGATGTCTTCCCAGATGAATTGACTGATTTGCCTCTAGATTGGGAAGTTGAATTCTCCATTGATCTAGTTCATGAAACTGGACCTATATCCAAGGTCCTTGTCATGCCCCAAACCCAATATTGGATCCAAGGTGACAACCCGCCGCATGCCAGACATGCAAGGTATCCTGAATCATAACACTTAATTCAAGAAGAGGCAATAACTATATGTCATTCAAAGTCAATAACTTTAATACAAGCCATAAATATAAATTTAATTTGGGCAGACCAGTCACAAACTTATATCCCATGTTCCACCCAAATCCATCACACAGGCTCGCAATATGTTTTCCAGAATCTGTATGGTCCTCTCTGATTGTCCATCTGACTAGGGATGATAGGCTGTGCTGAAGTTTAATTTGGTTCCCATGGCTCTATGAAGACTTTTCCAGAACCAGGATACAAACCTGGTATCCCAATATGATACAATAGATATGGGAACACCATGGAGTCTCACGATCTGCTCAATATACAAACTGACCAATCTTTCACTAGAGACCCCAGCTCTGAAAGGTAGGAAATGAGCTGATTTTATTAGTCTGTCCACAATAACCCAAACTGCATCATTATTCCTGGGAGTTTTGGGCAGACCAGTCACAAAGTCCATCGTAACCTTTCCCCATTTCCACTGTGAAATCATCAGAGATTGAAAAGGTCCCGCAGGCCTTTGATGCTCAGCCTTCACTCGCTAACACACCAAGCACTTGGCCACATACTGAGCAATCTCTCTTTTCATACCCTTCCATCAAAAAATTTTCTTTAAGTCTCTGTACATCTTAGTGCCACTTGGATGCACAGTATAGGGAGAGTAGTGAGCCTCCTTCAAAATTTCGGCTTTTAGCTCCTCTATGTTTGGCACATAAAGTCTACCTTCAAATCTTAGGGATCCATCTTCCATTACACAAAATTCATTCCGAACTCCTGACTGCACAGCTTCTTTAATCCTTTGTAAATCCGGATCTTCTTTCTGGGAGGACTTGATCCTGTCAATTAGGGTTGGTTGGAGTACAAGTGCTGCTACAAGTCTATCAGACTGTTGTACTCTCAATCCAACCTCCCACCTCTCAAGGTCCCTCAGAATGTGAGGCTAGGAAGTAATCATAGCAGCTAACTCTAAAGAGGATTTTCTGCTCAAAGCATCAGCTACTACATTGGCCTTCCTAAGATGATAGTGTAGGTTCAGGTCATAATCCTTTAGTAGCTCCAACCATCTCCTCTGCCTCAAGTTTAGCTCATTCTGTGTGAAGATGTATTTTAGGCTCTTATGGTCTGTATACACATCACATATAGGTAATATATCCAAATCTTCAAGGAAAAAATAATAGCAGCCAATTCAAGATCATGAGTAGGATAATTCTGCTCATAAGGCTTTAGTTGTCTAGAGGCATAGGCTATCACCTTTTCGTTCTGCATTAGAATGCATCCTAATCCTTTTCGAGAGGCATCAGTAAATAGAGTAAATCCTTCATATTAGATCGGAAGGATACGAATGGGAGCTGACACCAGGCGCTACTTTAACTCCTAAAAACTTTTTTCACACTTCTCTGTCCAGACAAACTTCACTCGCTTTTGGGTTAAGCAAGTTAGGGGTAGGGTAAGGCGAGAAAAGTCCTCCATAAATTTATGGTAGTACCCGGCTAGCCCCAAGAAGCTTCTGACTTCTGCCACATTGGAAGGCCGGCTCCAGCTAATAATAGCTTCAATCTTTTTCGGGTCCATAGATATGCCATCTTTGGATATTATATGACCCAAAAAAGATACTTGATGCAACCAAAAATTACACTTATGCAGCTTGGCATAAAGTTTCTTCTCCCGAAGAATATGTAGCACGATTCTCAGGTGGTCCTCATGCTCCTTTGGCTTTTGGAATATATCAAGATATCATCAGTGAAAATCACCACAAACTGATCCAAATATAGCTTAAAAATTCTGTTCATCAAATCCATGAATGCTGCTAGGGCATTAGTTAACCCAAACGACATCACCAAGAACTCATAGTGGCCATATCTGGTTCTGAATGCTATCTTAGGCACATCTCCTTCTTTGACTTTGAGTTGATGGTATCCCGACCTGGGATCAATCTTTAAGAATATCCGGGCTCCTTGGAGTTGATCAAACAAGTCATCAATCCTCGACAGAGGATACTTATTCTGCACTGTTACCTTATTAATTTCCCGATAGTCAATGCAGAGCCAAAGACTGCCATCTTTCTTCTTAACAAATAGGACTGGAGCACCCCAAGGAGAAACACTTGGTCTGATAAATCCCCGACCTAGGAGCTCCTGCAATTGATCCTTCAGTTACCTTAGCTCAGCTGGGGCCATGCGGTAAGGGGCTGTGATGCTCCTCCCAATAGTCGCACATCGGAAAATTGGGAGTTGGTTGTATGGTTTATAATCAGTTAAGGAAGATGGACAAGTACCAATTGAATCCCTTTTTGGTTATGGTGGCCCAAGTTAGTGTGGACCTTGTTCGTCTTGCTTTCTTATAACGAAACGGGTTCGTGGATGCTGCGGGCCCAGGGCCCGGATCGTTACAATATTGTATCAGAGCCATGCATAAGCCAGAAGTGTAGGAGCTAAGTGCCACACAGGGCAAAGTGCTACATCGATGGGAGCCACCTCTTAAACCTGTAGGGGCCACAGGGCAAAGTTCTACATTGATGGGATCCACCTCATGAATCTATGGGGGTCACCTCTAGAATCCTGCCTGCCTGGTGGTTGTGATCAATTATTGCGATGAGGATGTCACCTCTATAAGGGAGTATATTGTGATGCCCCTCCCAATAGTCCTACATTGGGAAATTGGGAGTTGGTTGTATGGTTTATAACTAGTTAAGAAAGATGGACAAGTATCAATTGGATCCCTTTTGGGCTGTGGTGGCCCAAGTTGGTGTGGACCTTGTCCGTCTTGTTTTCTTGCAATGAAACGGGCTCATGGGTGCTGCGGGTCCAGGGCTCGGGTTGTTACAACCTCTTGAACCTATGGGGGCCACAGAAGGTGGGGGCCATAAGGCAGAGTGCTATATTGATGGAAGCCACCTCTTGAACCTATGGGAGCCACCTCTAGAATCCTGCATACCTAGTGGTTATGATCATGTGTCTCGACGACGAGGACGTCACCTCTGTAAGGGGGTAGATTGTGATGCCCCTCCTAATAGTTTCACATCAAAAAATTGGGAGTTGGTTATATGATTTATAATCAGTTAAGAAATATGGACAAGGACCAATTGGATCTCTTTTGGACTATGGTAGCTCAAATTGGTATGGACCTTGTTTGTCTTGCTTTCTTGTAACGAAATGGGTTTGTGGGAGCTGCGAGCCCAGAGCCTGGGTAGTTACACTATCTCCCATAATCCTTGGGCAAAAAAATCTTCTTTTATTGCTTCTGGTCCACCATGTTCTCTCAGTCCTTTTTCTTGGTGGACCATATGATGGAAGAGTTAAGAAATAAACAAACGGGAAGATAAGAATAAAACTAGATTCCACTAAAAAATAGAAAAGAAGGGTGAAATATTTTGTAATCGTACCCAAGATTTTTTTCTTGCACAATTATCATTCTATTGGCAGTTGATTCCTAATCTATCACATTATTGTGAATTTTTTTCTTTTTATTATTCAAAGATCTTATAAAAACGCATGCTAGCCACTTTCCCTTCTAAGATTGCAATTCTTTTTTTTTTTTTTTTTTTCTTTCTTTCACTCATAAGATAGGAGATGAGTCCTGCACTGAAAGCATATTAGAACATAACTATAATAAAATATTAAGGGAAGAAAATAATATCTTGCAACCAGCTAGCAGCGCCGCCTCAAATCGTTGACCATCACTGGTGGGGCTGATTTGCTTTGCCACCAGACTTGTTCTTGGACTTTTTGTGTAAGGTATCGACTTCCAAAAATAATCACATCAGTACATGATGACAGCCATATAATTGAGGCACCAAAAACTTATATGTCAAGAGGACCATCTCGGCAATTTAGAATGTGCATAGTTTTTGGTAGATTCCCAGATTTCCCAAATCAAAGAAGATAACCACACGTTCAAGATGTTCCTTTTTATATTTTAGAAGGTAAACAGGAGAATGTTCCCCAAATTTATTGAGAGAAAAATATTTACAAGATAAGAAGATCGTACAGAGCAAAAGAGTTAAGCAAGGTTAATAAGAGGTTTTAAGATATCATGGGCCGTATAAGCCCTTCTTCTGGTATACATTTCTAAGATTTGAAGGTATACAGAGTTTTTCTAGAAATAGCTTGGGAGAAGGAAGCTTTGAAAGAGAATATTTTAAAGTTTTTCTCGCTATATATGTGCCACTATAATGAAAGGCAAATTGATTCCATGCCAATGGCTAGGATGAGGGGATGGAGAAGAGCCATCCATATGTGATCAAGATTTTGGGCCTCGAAGTAATCTCACCTTAGTCTCAGGATAGATCAAATATTCTCCAGAAACGTAAAATGGATTGTTACCCGTTTTTATAAGTGCTTTGTTTTCCGTTGAAAGTGCTGTGCACTGGTATTCTGCGGTCATACTATGTACGCGTGCGAAAGAACTTGAAAGTATGACATGGCACAATTATGAAGCTGAGAATGAAGGAAAGGAAAACGATTGTCGCGAAAGTCAGTAGACCTCACAATCCGGGAACCTGCTGATAACTTTCATTATTCTAAACTCGATTACTGCATCCACTGTCATATTCAAATTTGAAAGTTGAAACGTGCCTTCAAAGTTGTCTTCAAAGTCAACCTCAGGCTGCATAGAACGGGTCCGGCAGGAAGGTGGTGAGGTTGAATGATTTGGTTTTCGTAAAGAAAAAGAAATTGCTATCAAATTAAACTAAGAATAAGTATTTACGCGTTTAAATGTTTCTCTGGTTTTCTTTGCTTACAGGCTGTAAGTTAGGCGCTAGCGCACGGCATTGCTCATAAGAAACCTAAAAAGGTTTATGTTGATAGACTGGGACAGAGCCACCAGCCCTTCTATCATCCATTTTGTTTGATCTACCGATCAAAAAGATCATCTCCTCTCATTCTTTCATCTACTTGGATGGCGGATCCTGCCACTCTCGTTTGCCAAGGCCTACAATGCTTCTGCCCAACCGTCTTGCCGTCGATACAACAACGCTTGGCCAAAGAGATCCATGCTTTCCTTCGGCTGGAGCAGAATTGGTCCTTCCTCAAAACGGAGACAGATAATTTACAGGCCACGCTAGACGACCTTAAAGTTCTGGTTGGCCAAAGAGTGCCAACTGCTAAATTTGATCTGTGGCAACGGCGGGCTGAGCAACTCCAACGACGAAGTCCTACTCCCGAGGACTACGAAAAGCTGCGGAGATGCCTCTGTCTCTGCCGCTGCACTCCAAACCTCATCCATCGCTACCGACTCGGCAAGCAGGTCGAGAAGAAGCTGCAGGAGGCCATTCGATTAGTTCAAGAAGGGAACGGCATCACCTTGGTTGCCAACGACCCACAACCGCCTTTCATTGAGGAGGGGCCCAGAAAAGCGATCTTCGGCATGGATTCTGTTCTGGAGAAGCTCTGGAGATTCTTCGACGATGAGAACAAGAGCATCATCGGCATATGGGGGCAAGGGGGTATTGGGAAGACGACGCTTCTCAACAGATTTAACAACGAATTGAAGGATAGAAGCGCTGATTACCATGTGGTGATCAAAATCGAAGTGTCCAACTCTGAGACATTGAATGTGGCGGATATCCAGTCGACGATCGCCGATAGGTTGGATCTCTGCTGGAACGACGATGGCACCGAGGCTTTTCGGGCTAAGCAGCTGCTAAGGGCCTTGAAAGAAAAAAGGTTCGTTCTCCTTTTGGACGACGTGTGGGAAGATTTTATCTTGGAGGCTGTGGGAATCCCGACCCCCAGCATGGAAAACAACTGCAAGCTGATCGTTGCCTCGCGGTATCAGAAGGTGTGCAACGACATGGGCGCCAACGAAAGCCTGATCCGAATGCAATGCTTGGACGATGCAGCAGCATGGGACATGTTTCGCAGCCGTTTGACTCCTAGAGCTCGGAAGACGATCGACGAACCTAGCGAGAACAATGCTATAAGAGATCATGCCAGGGCTATCGTCCGCTGCTGCGAGGGCCTTCCCCTGGCTCTGAGTGTCGTTGGCACGGCTGTGGCAGGCCTGAGGAGCTCCAAGGAGTGGAGATTCGCGGCAACGGCAATGGAGGTCTATCCATCTCGGCGGCTTCCTGATTTTGACCGTATTCTGGCTCGACTAAAATACGGCTACGACAAGCTCGACACCGTGTTGCAGCAGTGCTTCCTCTACTGCACTCTCTTCCCGGAGCATGGCTCCATCAAGAAAGACCAACTCGTGGATTACTGGATAGCTGAAAGGCTCATTGCACCAGGCGAAGGGCGTCCCACCCACGATGATCTATGTGACGAAGGGCACTTCATCATCCGAAGTCTAATTTCTAAAAGCTTGTTGCAAGGCAGCGACGATGCAGGGGCAGTAAAAATGCATAACATTATCCGGAGGCTGGGCCGGTCGCTAGACGAGGGGAAATTTCTAGTGCGAGCGGGAGGGGGTCTGGAGAGAGTGCCAGAAGGTGAAGACTTGGAAGGTTTCACGAGGATATCTCTCATGTCCAATGATCTCAAGGACCTCCCTGCCTTGCCAAACTGTAGGAATCTCCGGACCTTGCTGCTCCAGAAAAACCCAAAGTTGGACGAACTTAATCCGCAGTTGTTTAGATTCATGCCTAATCTCAGGGTCCTTGATCTTTCCTACACTGCTATCACTAAGCTTCCAGATATCGATGCTTTGACCCAACTGGATCTTCTCAATCTATGCCACACACGCATCACCGCGCTGCCCAAGCGATTGTGGATTCTGAAGCAACTGAGGCATCTGAATTTGAGCAAGACCTCTGCCCTGAAGGAGATCCCTAATGGCACCATTTCGAAGCTCTACAAGCTAAGAGTTCTGAACCTCTACAAAAGTAACTATGGAATTCGGGAAGTGGCGGACCTGAATCTAGACGGGCTGGAAGAGCTCGATGCCCTTGGAATCACCATTTATTCAAAAGAAGTTCTTGGGAAGTTAAAGAAGACCGATCCGCTTGTGAAATCAACTCATCTTTTGAGTCTAAAGTACTGCGAAACCATGAAATCCATTACTCTCTCGGACTTGAAGCATATGAAGCATCTCGAAGAGCTTCATGTCGAGTCCTGCAATGAGTTGGAGGAATTGATTGCTGACAACAATGAACAGAATGCTTCGTGTCTGCAGGTGCTCACCCTGGCCATTCTTCCAAACCTCGAAAAAGTATCGTTGGAACCAGTCCGCCACTTACTGAACAACCTTCGCAACCTAAATATCGACTCATGTCCCAAATTGGAGGATGTTTCCTGGGTCCTACAACTAGAGTCCCTTGAAAGGCTCGTTATATCTCGCTGCCATGGGATGGAAAGCATTGTAGGAGAGAGGATCAATGGGATGCAGCTAATGGGACCAACTTGGACGACTGGAGACAATGTGATGGAAGGAACGAAGAAAGAAAGAAATGATGCACAGAATGCCATGTCTCAAGGCAAAGAAATAGAAGAAGAAGATGGAATCAATGGCCAAAATGAAAGGAAGGATGGCTTTTCTAGGCTCAAAACAATACTGCTGAATGACCTGCCGAAGCTGGAGATCATCTGTCGCCCGAGGGATTTTCCTTGTCTAGAGAGCATCAGAGTGGAAGCATGTCCAAATCTTAGAAGACTTCCATTGGTCCGCAACAGCAGAGTAAAGAAACTGAAACAGGTTTCTGGTTCTCGAGATTGGTGGAATAACCTGGTGTGGGAAGAGAACACAAAGCCTATTTTCAGTGGCCACTTTACTCCGATTTGATGGGAAAACTCGAAGCAAATGCCCTTTAACAGCTACGAGGCACCTATGTTTTTGGTCCGTAGAGGTTCTTCCCTGGCCTTTTTTCATGTATTTATTCCGTCAGTCTTTGATTAGGCCTTGTGTTATAATGAACAAGTATTTTGGTATTTTTTTGAAACATGAACTTTGAAGTTGAATTACGATGTTATACGTATTTTTTTTTACAGGAGATGTTTGTACAATTCTTTATATATTAATTTATACAATTCTCTCCTGAAAAGGATTTTTCCAACTACATTAATTCTTTACATTAAATTATAGTCCGGACTAATTCATGACGGGCTTGGTCAACCATAGAAATTATCAAAGCTGGAGCTGGTGGATTCAACCAAAAGAAACACTGCCTTCCAGCGCGCAGGAAATGGTATGATTGAAATGTAATAACGTGAATTTGAGGTTAAAAGGTCAATTATCTCTATCAACTTCTTTGAGCATGTGGTCTTGCGTGATGCCGTGCAACCACTGCAACGCGTGATTGCTTGCTTGAGGAGTGTGAGGACTGTGAGGGCAATACTTCAGTGAATTGGTTTTCCATTTTTTTTGGTTGGAGATGAAGAGTTCTTCTCGGACAAAATAAAGCAATATCTTAACAAGTCTTTCTTCCTGCACCTCCCTTTTTAATAATTGGAAGAAGTCTCATCAATTTTTCTTTTAAAAAAAAAAAAAAATGATAATAACAGCAAGGCATATGTGTTAGAATAGTCAACATACAGCAATCTTTTAATAATCTTTCTTTGTCCTGCCCTTCGTTGAATATTCTTCGTCGACAAAAATATTTAACAAAAAGAATGCGGTGGAATCGTGCGCTGGTTTACACGACAAATAGAGCCCAGCCTCCTCATCCATTTCTTTTTCTCCAAACAGGTCCATTCGGCCAACATCAGTACTTGCCCGCTTGCGTTAAGTTTTACGCATTCTTATCCTTCTTCCTTCGCAGAGAGTCAACGAAGAAAATATCAAAACAATGGATCGGATGATAAATTTTTGATCCAGAGGTATGGTTTAGAAAAGTTTCATTCTTATTAAACTCTTTGGTTTAGCAGAATCTTGCAAACTCTGTCGTCTAGCCATGGCGGAAACGAAGCTGGATTCTTGGTGTCTCCCAACCATTTGGAAATATGGCATCACAAAATTACACCATAAGGCCCCGGCAAAGCCGACGGTGAAGCAACCGTCAGGAAGTCCAGATCGTCACAAGACTACCGGACCATCGACGAGCCATCATCGCCGCCCCATCGATGTGAACGAGAGACGAGACCTGCCCACCGTCATCGACATTCCTGTCACGGCTCTGGGCGTAGAGCTTAGGTTGAAGGAGCTCGGGAATTGCCACAGTGACCAAAGTGCGCTCATGATCGGCATATGGGGGCCGGCAGGAGTTGGCAAGACAACTCTCATGAAAGCATTCAACAACACCTTCCTCAGCTGCAGTCATGATTTCGATGTGGTCATCTTTGCCTCGGCTTCCCTGGACTCCAACGTGGGGCGCCTACAGGCGGCCATCGCAAAGAGGCTGGGCTTGCCATGGCAAGAGAGTGAGAGCAAAGAGAGGAAAGCTGCACGCATATCACTTGCACTTGAGAAGAAGAGGTGCTTGCTCATCCTGGATGATATCTGGAATGGGTTCGATCTCGACGAGGTCGGGATTCCCCTCCCTGATGCCGGAAATAGCTGCAGGGTGCTCTTCACCACGAGACGCCAAGAGGTTTGCAGAGAGATGGGTGCTAGTCGGACTATGAGGGTGGATCCCCTGGAGCCAGAGGTGGCATGGCAGCTATTCCAAACATTTGCCGGCGAGGCAGCCTCAAGTCCCGAAATAATAGATGTGGCCAAGGACGTAGCCCGCGAATGTGATGGGTTGCCGCTTGGGCTGATGACGGTCGGACGTTCCATGGCCACGGTGACGAGCAGAGAGGAGTGGATGGAAGGACTAGCAGCGTTGAGGCAATCAAAGGAGGAATTCCTACGGGGAATGGAACCAGCGCTCTTCCACTTTGACTACAGTCACAAAAGACTCACTCCCAAGCAATTGAGAGATTGCATCGCATATTGTTCCCTTTTCCCTAAAAATCATTCCATCAAGAAGAAAGAACTTGTCAGCTACTTTCTTGGAGAAGGCTTCTTGGATGATTCCTGTGGCACGGACAGAGCCCATCAGAAGGGAGAGGACTACATAGAGGAGCTGAAGGCCATAGGCATGTTGAAAGACGGCGACGATCCTGATTTGGAGGTGGTGATGCATGACGTACTTCGCGATCTCATCTTAGACGTAAAGAAGGACGAGTTCCTGGTTCAAGCGGGGATTGGACTGACATCCATGCCTAAGATGCAGAATCGCGTAGAGACCGAGAAATTATCTCTGATGTACAACTACATCGACGAGCTTTGTGGACTAAGAGGCAGCCCCAAGCTTACAACACTCATACTCAAACGAAATGCTCATTTGAAAAAGATAGCAGACGATTCATTCAAGGCTGCGGCTGCTCTCAGACTGGTAGATTTCTCGCACACGGGCATGAAAGCAATCCCAACTGGGATTGACCGATTGGTCCAGTTGAGGCATCTTGATCTATCTTTCACCAAGATCAAGTCACTCCCCAGAGAGGTCGGTGAGCTGGTGAATTTGATGCAGCTGCTTCTCGAGGGAACAAGTAAGCTCTCAATGATTCCTGATAACGTAATATCCAAGCTCTCCAAATTGCTGGCGCTGAACATGCGTGGAAGCTATGGGAATTGGGATGTGGAAGACGGAGAAGGTGAAGTTGAGAGAAGTGGAGCGAGCATCGAGGAACTTGAGCGCTTGAAACAACTAAGCGATCTTGGAATTACCATTTGCAACACCCAGGCATGGGAAAGGTTCTTGAAGTCCCATACACTGTCTAAATCCACTGGCTTGCTGACTCTGAAGAATTGTGAAAATCTGAAATCCGTGCACCTGTCTTCAGGTCTCGAGAAGCTAAGAGAAGTCACCATCTCTGACTGCATCTTCTTAAAAGAGCTCAAGATTGGAGGTGCTAACGAAGAGGTGGATGAAGGAACTTGGCAGCTCCCGCACCTTGAGGTTCTCTCTCTCAAGGCTCTTTATCAAGCAGAGATCATCTGGTCTGGAGCAATTACTCCTAAATGCCTTCCAATGTTTCGCAAGCTAGACATAAGCTTCTGCCATGGTCTGAAAGATATCAGTTGGGTTCTACAACTCAAGCATATCGAGCATATAAACTTAGATACCTGTAAGCAAATGGAGGAGATGATTAGTGGAGAAAGTGGTGATCATGTCTCTTACGATCTGCCAAGGCTGAAAGCTCTCACACTCCGAAACCTGCCAAAATTAAAGAGCCTCAGCGAGAGCCCATTATCTGTTCCCTCTCTGGAGTATATCAAGGTGTTGCAGTGCCCCCAGCTGACGACTCTGCCACATTTAACCACTGGTTCCATTCCGGGGGTCCTTCGTGGTGAGAAAGAATGGTGGAATGCTTTAGAATGGAAGACTGATATGCAGGAAATTAGTTCATTCTGGTTTTTCCAAGCAGCAGAGTGAAGACAAAAGATTATCTCTGCGCTTCTTTTTTGAGGAAATTTCTCTGTGCTTGTTTTGTCTGTGCGCTTCTTTTCTTCTCCTCTGCCTTCCTCTTCCTTTTCTTCCCAAATCTTGCTTGATACTATGTTTGTGGATCTTTTATGTATCTATTATTTTGCAGTCTGTCAGCTAACCCTGAGTCATGTAAAAAGTAATATGGGATACGTTCTTTACTGTCAAACTCTGGTTGCTACCTTTCTTATCCCTGGTAGAATTGAGTGGTGTTCTTGTTTACCGTTAACTTATGTTCTTCAAGAAGAAGCATCAAGTTTTTGACATGGAAACCATGATCACTTCGGGGAGTCTTGGTGGTCTTTGAAAAGCCTATCCAACTGTGATGAATTTCATGAGTTAGTGAAGCTTCGGGCAGTAGAGCGTGTTGGGTAATGGGCCAAAATAGGCCTGGAATACCTAAATAAGCATGGAAAGCCTATTACCTCCTTCTGTGGGTAAATAATAAATTGTAAGGATATTTAGTCCCACATTGGAAAAATTAAGTAATGAAGGTTTATTTATATGAAAACATCTTCCTTGAAGCTTAAGTTCTTTAGGCTTACCATAAGTGAAGAGTACGCATCACCACCGCGCACGCGCGTATGCAAAGGGCGCTTTGTAGGTGCACTTTGCACTTAGATGCTTTAAATTTTTTCTTGATCATGAGGATTCGAGATAAGGCATCGCTCCGATCAGGCCGTTGTGATAAGTCAACGTTTCAATCTTATATTAAAGCGAAGGGCGCTTTGTAAGTGCACTTTGCACTTAGAGGCTTTAAATTTTTTCCTGCAATCACCTATTTGATAACGTGATCTGTGCATTGCTCCGATCAGGCCGTTGTGATAAGTCAACGTTTTAATATTGAAATGGTGTATTAAAGCCATGCAACCACCTATTTGATAACGTGATCATCAGATCACGATGCTGAAACGACATATCGGAACGTGAATTGGCTTATCTGATCAATTGATCATCAGATTACGGGGTGAATCAATGTATCAAAGGCTTTCTTTGATCAAATCCAATTAACCAAATTAAATCAAATTAAACCCGAATGGATGCATCCAGAAGGCATCTAAAATCTATAAATAGGACCGTAGGCATTTATTCCAATCCATTCCATTTTTGAATTCCATTCTTCTCTTAGGCATTTGCATACTCTCCTTAGAGAAGTATAGCAATAGTGCATTTAAAAAAGAGAGAGAAGCATTCTTGGTTCGATATTTTTGGTGAATTATAGTACTGCTTTTGTCAAAAAAAGACTGTTGTATTCTGGGAGACAATCGTCATACACACAGTAAGCACTGTTACAGGACGAAATTATCTTAAGGACATAGAGTGTGACCTAGACTCAATCTTATCAATGAGGTAGCCACAATCTGCCCCAATAATCTTAAGATAATTTTTTGCTATTACGAAAGTGCTGCTGTAGATGGCTACAATGACTGCACCCGTTCAAGCTGAGAAACTGGAGTTCTTTGGCACTGACTTCAAGAGGTGGTAACAGAAGATGCTGTTCTACCTCACCACTCTGAATCTGATCAGAGTACTGAATGAAGATCCACAAGTCCTGAAGGAATGAGAGACCAAAAAGCATGTAATTGCTGTGGTGAAAACATGGAAGCATTTAGACTTCCTTTGCAAGAACTACATCCTCAAGGTCTGGATAATACTTTGTACAATGTGTACAATAGTATTGCTACTGCTAAAGAGTTGTGGGCATCTCTGGATAAAAAGTACAAGATAGAGGATGCATGACATAAAAAGTTTTGTGGTCGGAAGGTTATTAGACTACAAAATTATCGACCACAAAACTGTTATGGAGCAAGTCCAAGAGCTCCAAATCATCCTGCATAAGATACTTGCAGAGAGAATGTCTCTCAGTGAGTCATTCTAGGTAGCTGCCATTATAGAGAAGCTACCATCATTATGGAAAGACTTTAAGAACTACCTAAAGCATAAGCAGAAGGAAATGAGACTTGAAGATCTAATTGTTCGCCTGAGGATCGAGAAAGACAATAAGAGCCAAGATAAGAAGACAGAAGAACAACCTGCTGAGCCAAAGGCCAACCTCATAAAAGGAAGAAAGAAATGCAAGTTTCCAGGCGAAGGCTTTAAACAGAAGAAGGACAATCCAAAGAAATATAAGTTCAAGGGAAAGTGCTTTGTCTATGGAAAGCAAGGACACAAATCCAAGGACTACCGTTTCAAGGATAAAGAAAAGAAAGATGTCACCATTACTGAAACCCTATCCCAAGAAGTATCCGAGATGATGCTGTCAGCTATTGTGTTTGAAGCAAACATGGTTGACAAAGCTAATGAGTGGTACATCGACATTGGAGCTACCAGACATGTCTGCTCTGATAAGAGTATGTTCTCATCATATACTCCTATCAATGGTAGAAATATGGTCATGGATAACTCCACTATATCCAAGATAGAAGGACTTGGCCGCATGTTTTGAAGATGACATATGGCAAGGAGCTTCTACTTAACGATGTGCTACTTGTCCCTGACATCCGGAAGAATAGCAAACATAGCTTTAGGATGGTTTTTGAGTTTGATAAATTTATACTTACTAAGGGAGGGATATTTATTGGAAAGGGTTACTTGAATAATGGATTATTCAAGGTAAATATAATGACTGTACACAGAAACCTTGAAATGAATAAAGCTTCTTCTTCAGCTAATATGGTTGACTCTTCTTGTTTATGGCATGATAGATTAGGATATGTAAATTTTATTTATTATAAAAATTAATGAAATTAAAATTATTACCTAATCATGAAATTGATCCACATTACAAGTGTGAAGTATGTGTTGAAGCTAAGTTAGCAAAACACCATTTCTATTAGTAGAAAGAAATACTGAATCTCTTGACTTAATTCATAGTGATCTATGTGACTAAAAGTCAGTTCAAACTCGAGAAGGTAAAAAGTATTTTATAACATTTATTGATGATTCAATAAGATACTGCTATGTGTATCTACTAAAGTCTAAAGATGAGGCTTTAAAAATATTTAAATGTTATAAGAATGAAGTTAAAAATTAACTTGGTAAAAAGATTAAGGCCATAAGAAGTGATAGAGGTGGAGAATATGATGCACCTTTTGATGAATTTTGTCAAAAGCATGGCATTATTCATCAAACTACTGCTCCTTATTCGCCTCAATCTAATGAAATTGCGGAACACAAAAATCACACATTAAAAGAAATAATGAATGCTATGTTGATAAATTTTGATACACCACATAATTTATGGGGAGAAGCAATTCTCTTAGCAAATCATATTCTTAATAAGATATCTCTTAAGAAGAATGATGTTACTCCATATAAGTTATGTAAAGGAAAGAAGCCTTCTTACAATTACTTAAGAGTATGGGGATATCTAGCTAAAGTAGCTATTTCGGACCCTAAAAAGGTCAAAATAGGACCTAAAACTATTGATTGTAATTTTATCGGTTATGCACATAATAGTAGTATATATCGCTTTCTTGTATATAAATCAGATATATCTTATATACAAGAAAATACAATCATGGAATCAAGGAATGCATCATTCTTTGAAAATAAATTTTCAAGCAAAGAAAATTAGAAATAAGTTCAAATAAAAGAACTTATGATAATACTGCTAGATCCACATGTGATCAAGATTATGGGCCTCGAAGTAATCCTCAAAGTAATCTCACCTTAGTCTCAGGATAGATCAAATATTCTCCAGAAACGTGTAATTAATGGATTGTTACCCTTTTTATAAGTGCTTTGTTTTCCCGTTGAAAGTGCTGTGCACTGGTATTCTGGGGACAAAATTTGTACGCGTGCGAAAGGATCTGAAAGTAAGACTTCGCACAATTATGAAGCTGAGAATGAAGGAAAGGAAAACGATTGTCACGAAAGTCAATAGACCTCACAATCCGGGAACCTGCTGATAACTTTCATTATTCTAAACTCGATTACTGCATCCACTGGCATATTCATATTTGAAAGTTGAAACGTGCCTTCTAAGTTGTCTTCAAAGTCAACCTCAGCTGCATACAACGCGTGCGGGAGGAAGGTGGTGAGGTTGAATGATTTGGTTTTCGTAAAGAAAAAGAAATTGCTATCAAATTAACCTAAGAATAAGTATTTACGCAAGCAGAAACTAAAATTTTATTTTTCTTATGATTTTTTTCCCCGGTTTAAATGTTTCTCTGGTTTTCTTTGCTTACAGGCTGTAAGTTGGGCGCTAGCGCACGGCATTGCTCATAAGAAACACCTAAAAAGGTTTATGTTGATAGACTGGGACAGAGCCACCAGCCCTTCTATCATCCATTTTGTTTGATCTACCGATCAAAAAGATCATCTCCTCTCATTCCTTCATCTACTTGTGTTGGAAGATTATAGAAAAATTATATGATCCAATCCTTTTGATTTTGATGATTACTAAAAACCATTGAGTTTATTAAAGGATGTAATGAGTTTATGTAAATGAGCAACAAATTTATTTTGAACTATCAATGAACATGCTCAAGTTTAACTTTAATCAATTTTGAAAGTGACTTTAAGCTTAATATTCAAACTTTTGAAAAGAAATGTTATAATTCATGTTTTAATCAATGAGCTTTTGGAATAGTTCTTGAATCAACTCTAAATGTCAATTTTATTGTATTCAAGTCAAAACAATGAATTAAAATGAATCTGGAACGATTTTAATGTCAATCAGAAAAGTTTCTGATTTTTGATACGTTCCGGAGCCGACTCCTGAGTTTCAGAGTCGACTCCGCTCAGTGTACAGAAATGTGCATCTGTGTCGAGTCGACCCATGAAATTGTCGAGTCGACCCCTGATTCTGTCGAGCCGACTCCTGGACTGTGCGAGTCGACTCTGCTCAAACACTAGAAGAGTGTTTTTCTGAGCACCTCTCGAGTCGACCCCAAGCCTTTCACGAGTCGACTCCCGACTTTCAGGAGTCGACACTTCACTTTTAGCGAGTCGACCCCTAACCTTTTTAAACATTTCTATTTTTGGTAAGACGAGCTCGAGCCGACTTGGGAAAAGCATGAGTCGACTCCAGCAAATCTGGGCGCAATTTTTAACGATGACACATCAGCCCCAACGGTAAGATTTTTAAATAACGGCTATTTTTTCTTGTCTCTAATGGATATATTTTTGCAGAATCTATATATAGAGGAGCTCTTTTCATATCACACAAGTTTTTTGAAAATCAAAAAGAGAGAAAAGAATATCTTTTGAAAAGAGGGAAAAACAGAGCATATTGGAAAAATCTTCTAGCTCAAAGGAGAGTGATTCAAAAGGAGTGAAATCAAATAGGAAGATTCGTCTGCTCCAGATCTTCAATCCATAAAAGTCAAAAGAAAATCCAAGAGCATTTCAAAGATCAAATCGAAGGATTTTCAAAGGAAGAAAAAGCTTCATCTCAACTCCAAAGTCTTCAACGGTCAAGAATCTTGCTGAGGCGTGATTCAACATTTCAAGAGGAGTTAAAGAGAAGAAGGAAGAAAGCCAAAGCCACTAACATCTGCAATACAATCAGGCTTTTCTAACTCTTTATTTTGTACTTCATTTGTATATTTGCTCAAGGGGAGCATTTCATTATCCAAACACTTTTATTCTAATTGTTTGCTGATTCAATCAGTGGATTGAATCAGTGGAGGTTGATATACCTCGTTGCAAGCCGGAGTGCTTGTGTTGGGTTAGTTGTGAGCCCATGAAAAACAACGTGTAGGGTTTTGTGCTGGTAAGCCCGAGTTAAAACCAATTGGGTTCGTTGTTCACCGGGAAAACAACAAGTTTGAGTTGTGAGCTTGGAAAACAACTCGGCTGTAATCTAGAGAGATTATAGTGTGGACCCAAGTGAATCTTGGGAGTGGACGTAGGTGTTGGTTGCACCGAACCACTATAAAATTATCTTGTGTTTGCCGTGCTATATTTGCTCTCTCTATCTCTCTTTATTAATTGCTTGTGCATTGCTTATTAGTTAATTTCACTCACTTGCACATCTTGAGCAAATCTGTTTAAAACTTCTAAAAAGTTTTAAATTTTTAAGAACCCAATTCACCCCCCCCCCTCTTGGGTTGCCATCTGGGCCAACAATTGGTATCAGAGCAAGTGCTCATTTAGAATTTGATCTCACGATCAAGAGCTAAAGATCCAATGGCAACACAAATTGGTTCAAGTTTTGCTGAAGGTCATTCTACGAATAGACCTCCACTATTTAATGGAACCAACTATTCATATTGGAAAGCTAGAATGAGAATATTCATTCAAGCTTCTGATTATGAATTGTGGGGTGTAATAATAAATGGACCTAGTACACCCACACATTATTGATGGCACTATTGTTCCTAAGCCCGAAAGGGATTGGAATGATAATGATAGGAGAATGGCACAACTTAATGCTAAGGCCATTAATATTTTATATTGTTCCTTAGATGCTAATGAATTCAATAGAATCTCAACTTGTAATTCCGCAAAAGAAATTTGGGATAGGTTGGAGGTTACCCATGAGGAACAAACCAAGTAAAAGAATCAAAGATAAATATTTTGGTTCATAAATATGAATTATTTAGCATGGAACAATCTGAAACCATCACATGCATGTTCACTAGATTCACTGATATTGTGAATGGTTTGAAAAGTCTTGGTAAAATATACTAACTCTGAACTTGTTCGCAAAATTCTTAGGTCATTACCAAGATCATGGGAAGCAAAAATGACTGCAATCCAAGAAGCCAAAGACCTCAACATTACCCTTAGAGGAGCTTCTAGGATCCTTATGACCCATGAGCTGACAATGAGGCAGCATGTTGAGGAGGAGTCAAAGAAAAAGAAGACCATTGCCCTCAAAGCTGCAAAAGGAAGAAAGCAGCAGCGATGATGATGATGATGATGATGATGAGAGCCCTCCTTGCAAGGAAATTCAAGAAATTTATGAAAGAAAGAAACCCTTCCACAAAAAAATTTGGAGCAAAAATGGAAGGAGAAAAAGAAAAGGATAAGAAAAAGGACAAGGACAAAGAAAAAGAGCCCTTAGTATGCTATGAATGTAATAAACCGGGCATTTTAGATATGAATGTCCTTTACTTGAAGAAAGCCTACAAAAAAAAAAAAGGCTACATGGCAACTTGGAGTGACAGTGAGAATCTTCTTCCGAAGAAGAAGAACAAAAGAAGTTGCAATATCTGCTTCATGGCGACGACAACGATAATGAGGTAAGTTCCGAAACCCTCGATGATGAATTTACTTTGATGAAATGTTTGAGGCTTTCAATGAACTTGTGATTGATTTAAATTTGAAAAAGAAGTATAAATTTTTGAAAAATGAAAATTAGCTTAGCTAAAAGTAAAAATGAATTAGCTTTAGAAGTTAAGAACTTAACTAATGAAAAAGAAGAACTTAGCAAAGAAAGAGATAATCTTAATCAAAAAATAGATTTGTTAAAATCTGAAACTAAAAACTCAACAAAAGATTTAAAAGATCAATTAGAAACTTTAGCTTTAGAAAAAGAACAGCAAGTTAAAGAAAATGACTCTATTAAGAAAGATGTTAAAAAATAAAAAGACATTGTTGAGAAGTTCACTTAAGTTCAACTAAACTTAACATGATCTTAGATAGTCAAAAAGCTGTTTTTGACAAAGCCGGATTAGGATATAACACTTAAGGAAACAAAAATCTTTAAAAATATTTTTAAAAGCCAACCAAAGTAATATACTTGTTTAAATGTAATCAAAAAGGACATAAATCATTTGAATGTAAAACGTTAAATAATAAAACAAGTTAAATGTTAAAGGAAGAAAATATGGGTTCCGAAAGGAACAATTTTTGTTGCTACTAACCATGAAGGACCCAAGAAAGCTTGGGTACCTAAACATAAAGTTTGATTATGTTGCAGGAATGTCTTGTGGCCAAGAGATCAAAGAGAAAGTGGTATCTTGATAGTGGCTGCTCAAGACATATGACGGGTGACAAAGAAGAATTCATCACCCTAGAAGAAAAGAAAGGTGGAGTTGTTACATTTGGCGATAACGGTAAAGGTCAAATCTTGGGCCTTGGTAAATTCGTATAACTCCATCCACATTTATTGATAATGTACTTTATGTTGATGGTTTAAGCATAATCTAATTAGTATAAGTCAATTATGTGATAAAGGTTTAAAGTTTCATTTAAATCTTCTTATGCACTGTAACTAATCCCATTGATAATAGCATTGTTTTACTGGTTATAGAATGGCAATGTATACTTGATTGATTTAGACAAATTGTCTTTGAGTAATCATTGCTTAATTGCTGAATAATGCTAATATAAATGAAATTAGTTGGTTGTGGCATCGTAGATTAGGTCATGCAAGCACACACCTTATTTCAAAACTAATTAAAATGGATTTAGTAAAGGTTACCTAAATTAGATTTTGAAAATAATAAAATATGTGATGCATGTCAATTTGGAAAACAAACTAGAAGTTCTTTCAAATCTAAAAACATTGTTTCAACTTCTAGGCACTAGAGCTACTTCACATGGACCTTTTTGGACCAACTAGAACCACAAGTCTAGGAGGAAAGAAATATGGTCTAGTGATAGTAGATGATTACTCTAGATTCACTTGGGTAATGTTTTTAGCTCACAAAGATGAGACTTTCTCGATATTCATGAAATTCTTCAAGAAAGTAACAAATGAGAAAAACACTACCATAGTGTCTCTAAGAAGTGATCATGGAACTGAATTTGAAAATCACTTATTTGAAAGTTTTTGCAATGAAAATGGAATTAATCATAATTTTTCAGCACCTAGGACCCACAACAAAATGGTGTAGTTGAAAGGAAAAATAGGACTCTAGAAGACATGGCCCGTACCATGCTATGTGAAAGTAACTTACCAAATACTTTTGGGCGGAAGCTATTAACACAGCATGTTACATCTTAAATAGAGCCTTAATAAGACCAATTTAAAGAAAACACCTTATGAATTATGGCATGAAAGAAAACCAAATATAAAATATTTCATGCATTTGGTTGTAAATGTTTTGTTCATAATAATGGTAAAAACAATTTAGGCAAATTTGATGCTAAATCTGATGAAGGAATATTCTTAGGATACTCAACAACTAGTAAAGCATATAGAGTATTTAACAAGAAAACTTTAGTTGTTGAAGAATCCATTCATGTAGTTTTTGATGAATCTTTAGCATCTAGTTCTGAAAAGCTTGATGATGAGGAAGATACAAACATAATTGAAAAAGATCTTGAAAAATTAAATATTGATGTATCTTTGATCATGAGCAAGAAGCTAAAGATAATGATTCACCTAAGGATGATGATGTCAATAATCATAATGATGTAGATCTACCTAGGGATTGGAGATATGCTTATAGTCATCCCAAGGAATTGATTATAGGTGATCCATCTCAAGGAATAAGAACTAGATCATCTATGAGAAATATTAGTAATCATCTTGCATTTGTATCACAAATTGAACCTAAAACTATTGAAGAAGCTGAAAAAGATAATAATTGGATGTTAGCAATGCAAGAAGAATTAAATCAATTTACAAGAAATAATGTATGGACCTTAGTTGAAAGACCTAAAAATCATTCAGTTATAGGATCAAAATGGATTTTTAGAAATAAACTAGATGAAAATGGCATAGTAATTAGAAACAAAGCTAGATTAGTTGCAAAAGGATATAATCAAGAAGAAGGTATTGATTTTGATGAAACCTTTGCACCTGTAGCTAGATTAGAAGCCATTAGGCTATTACTTGCATTTGCATGTCATATGAATTTTAACTTATTTCAAATGGATGTAAAAAGTGCATTTTTAAATGGATTTATAAATGAAGAAGTTTATGTAGAACAACCACCAGGTTTTGAAGATCACGAATTTTCAAATCACGTTTTTAAATTGCACAAAGCATTATATGGTTTGAAACAAGCACCTAGAGCTTGGTATGATAGATTAAGTAAATTCTTAATTGAAAATGATTTTATAAGAGGAAATGTTGATAAAACTTTGTTTTTGAAAAGAAAAGGTAAAGATTTATTAGTAGTTCAAATATATGTTGATGACATTATTTTTGGTGCTACTAACAATTCTCTATGTCAAGAATTTGCTAAGTTGATGCAGGGAGAATTTGAAATGAGCATGATGGGAGAACTCAACTTCTTCCTTGGACTCCAAATCAAACAAAGCAAAGAGGGAATCTTCATCAACCAAACAAAATACACAAGAGAAATCTAAAGAAGTTTGGTATGGAATCAATTAAACCCCTCGGAACACCAATGAGTCCTTCATGCAAGCTGGACAAAGATGAAGAAGGTAAGAAGGTTGATCAAAATATTATCGAGGTATAATCGGATCCCTACTTTACTTAACTGCAAGTAGACCAGACATAATGTTTGCTGTTTGCTTATGTGCTAGATTTCAGTCAGAACCTAAAGAATCACATTTAATTGCTGTTAAAAGAATACTAAGATATGTAAGTGGAACAAAAAATGTAGGTTTATGGTATTCTAGAGACTCCACATTAAATCTGATTGCATACACTGATTCTGATTATGCTGGATGTAAGTTAGATAGAAAAAGCACAAGTGGTGCATGCCAATTCTTAGGAAGTAACTTAATCTCATGGTTTAGCAAAAAGCAAAATTCAGTTGCATTATCAACTACTGAAGCTGAATATGTAGCAGCTGGAAGTTGCTGTGCTCAAATCCTATGGATTAAGCGACAACTTGAAGACTATGGTATCACACTTGATAAAACACCTATAAGATGTGATAACACAAGTGCAATTAATCTAACAAAGAATCCAATTCAACATTCAAGAACTAAACACATAGAAATTAGATATCATTTTATAAGAGAACATGTAGCAAATAATGAAATATGTCTTGATTATGTTAACACTGAAGAACAATTAGCAGACATATTTACAAAACCTTTAAGTGAAGAAAGATTCTGTTATCTTAGAGGAGAGTTAGGGATTTGTGATCCATTAGAATGAATTTGAAACCCCTAAGGAAATTTTATCTAAGATTCTTTCAAATCCTTGATCTTTAAGGAAATCTTATCTAGAATTCATATCTAATTGATCATCATATCCAATGATTATTTTATCAATTTTCATGATCAATTCCGGACACATTTCAGAAATTTCATGTTTTTGCTCTGAAATGGTCTCGGAGCCGACTCGGTGCGTATCGGAGTCGACTCCTGGTTTCAACTGAAACTCTCGGGTCGACCCCTCTCGGCGCGAGTCGACTCCATGTCGGGATGGTTTCTGTGACTGTCCGGAGTCGACCCCTGGCTTTGCGCGAGCCGACTCGAAGTGGTCCCAGGTTGATTTATCTAGGGCAGAGTCGACTCGCCGTTCATTCCATTCGATCCAATCTCTCAAAATACTCTCTCCAAAACTCTTCCAGACCTTCCAAACTCCTAGAATCCCTGATTACACCTTCCAATCGATCAAATGGCACCCAAAACTAGAGGTTCCAATTTGTGCGGCCGGTGTCAAGAGGAAGCGAGCCGTGAGGAAGACGGTGAAGGCGTCCGGTGCGTGAGCCTTCTCCAAGCACGGATTCCACTTCATCTCTTCTACTCCGACTGCTTCTCCTGCTGCCTCCTTCCCAGGTAGATCGTTAGCGGATAGAATCATTACTACGGTAGAAGGTGGATTTTGAATTATTTGAGGCAAGGGATTTCTAGTTGGGAGACAATTATAGAGATGGGTTGGGAGAAAATTTGTTCCTAGATTGCCCTACTTATCCCTCTTGGTTAAGGAATTCTATAAGAATTGTCTAGAGGAGATCATGGTCTTATAAGCAATGTGAGAGGAGTAGATCTCAGTGACTGTGAGCTTTTGTCTAGATTGTTGGATCTACCCTTGTCTGGACTTCCACATTTTCTTCTGATGACCGAAGCCCCACTTTATCTAGATTATTAAACCGGGATGTTGTCGGATTTGAAGAGGTATTTGCCAATCAGCTTTCTTTAGAACTGAGATTACTTCACAACATTGCAGTAGGATTCTTTTCCAAAATAGGAGATTTGATTATGTATCGGAAAGAGATTCTTTGTGATGGATGCATTGTAACGGGCAAACCTATCAACCTTCCCAGTATGATTCTTGGTACATTGCAGACTGTGGAGGAAAAGGAAATCAGCTGCCCTATGGTATGATCCTCACTAAGATTTTTCGAAGCCAAGGGTTGTGATTTCTGATAATGAGCCTATGAGGAATCTGAGACACACAGATTTTTATAGCTTGGCCACCATTCATCGGATGGGATTTATTAAAAAGAATGGAATGGGAAAGGAAAGGAGTGACAGAAGATAGAGCTACAGATGCTGAGGCACAGGACCATCAGTTAGACATCCTTCACCTGCACCTCCGAGCCCTTTATTTCTGCCCTGCTCCTAGCCCCAGTTCCATTTGATCAAGCTTCATCTTCTGCTGTTTTTCAGATCAACAATTATGCAACTCAAAGCCTTACTTGATGATCAGAAAGCTTAAAACAGAGTTTGAGAATAAATTTATGAATTTGAGAGAGACTCTATATTCTTTGGATGATCGTATCACAAAATTGAGTCTACTCTCAGCTCTTCTCGGCATCTTTAAGTGGAGATCTCAAGAATATTTTTGAAGAACTTAAAGATATATGCGGAGATGGAGAACATATGCAAAGAGCAACGCAGAGCTTCAAGACAAAATTTTGACTGCTTGCACCTTTGTGATGAAAGACTCAAGGACTATGTAAAATTCAATCTGATGGAATGAAAAATATAGTAGATCATTTGACTAGGATTGTTAGAACTCATTTTTGAGTTATAGATTTCAATCCTTGTTATGTATGAAGTTTTTGTTATGTTTCATTTTGAAATCAATGTATGAACATTTTGATGTATTAGACCTTTAATGAAATGAATTCTTTATTTCCCTATTTCAATGATTGAATGAAATTTGAATGAATGTTTATGCTTCTCTACCTTTTTGTTGATAACAAAAAAGGGGGAGAGTTTTATAGTTTATGATTGTGATAAAATGAGATAAACAATGAGATATTAATTAAGTTTCATAGGGGGAGCTACCTCATTCAGGGAGCCTAAGCCTAACTATGAAAACAAAATAAATTCACTAATCAATCATGCATAACTCAATGTTTTTGTCATCATCAAAAAGGGGGAGATTGTTGGAAGATTATTGAAAAATTATATGCCCCAATCCTTTTGATTTTGATGATTACTAAAAGCCATTGAGTTTATTAAAAGATGTAATGAGTTTATTTAAATGAGCAATGAATTTATTTTGAACAATCAATGAGAATGTTAAAGTTTGACTTTAATCAATTTTGAAAGTAACTTTAAGCTCAATGTTTAAACTTTCAAAAGAAATTTATAATTCATGTTTTAATCAATGAGTTTTTGGAATAGTTCTTGAATTAATTCTTAATGTCAATTTTATTGATTCAAGTCAAAACAATGAATTAAAATGAATCTGGAACGATTTTAATGTCAATCAGAAAAGTTTCTGATTTTTGATACGTTCCGGAGCCGACTCTGAGTTTCAGAGTCGACTCCGCTCAGAGTACAGAAATGTGCATCTGTCTCGAGTCGACCCATGAAATTGTCGAGTCGACCCCTGATTCTGTCGAGCCGACTCCATGACTGTGCGAGTCGACTCCGCTCAGACACCAGAAGAGTGTTTTTCTGAGCACTTCGCGAGTCGACCCCAACCTTTCATGAGTCGACCCCGACTTTCAGGAGTCGACACTTTACTTTTGCGAGTCGACCCCTAACCTTTTTAAACATTTCTATTTTTGGTAAGACGAGCTCGAGCCGACTCGGGAAAAGCATGAGTCGACTCCAGCAAATCTGGGCGCGATTTTTAACGATGCCATCAGCTCCAACGGTAAGATTTTTGATTAACGGCTATTTTTCTTGTCTCTAACGGATATATTTTTGCAGAATCTATAAATAGAGAGCTCTTTTCAATCAACAAGTTTTTTGAAAATCAAAAAGAGAGAAAAGAATATCTTTTGAAAAGAGGAAAAAATAGAGCATATTGGAAAAATCTTCTAGCTCAAAGGAAAGTGATTCAAAAGGAGTGAAATCAAATAGGAAGTTCGTCTGCTTCAATCTTCAATCCACAAAAGTCAAAGAAAATCCAAAAGCTTTCAAAGATCAAATCGAAGGATTTTCAAAGGAAGAAAAAGCTTCATCTCAACTCCAAAGTCTTCAACGGTCAAGAATCTTGCTGAGGCGTGATTCAACATTTCAAGAGGAGTTAAAGAGAAGAAGGAAGAAAGCCAAAGCCACTAAATCTGCAATACAATCAGGCTTTTCTAACTCTTTATTTTGTATTTCATTTGTATATTTGCTCAAGGGGAGCATTTCATTATCCAAACACTTTTATTCTAATTGTTTGCTGATTCAATCAGTGGATTGAATCAGTGGAGGTTGATATACCTCGTTGCAAGCCGGAGTGCTTGTGTTGGGTTAGTTGTGAGCCCGTGAAAAACAACGTGTAGGGTTTTGTGCTGGTAAGCCCGAGTTAAAACCAGCTGGGTTCGTTGTGCACCCGGAAAAACAACAAGTTTGAGTTGTGAGCTTGGAAAACAACTCGGCTGTAATCTAGGAGATTATAGTGTGGACCCAAGTGAATCTTGGGAGTGGACGTAGGTGTTGGTTGCACCGAACCACTATAAAATTATCTTGTGTTTGCCGTGCTATATTTGCTCTCTCTATCTCTCTTTATTAATTGCTTGTGCATTGCTATTTATTAGTTAATTTCACTCACTTGTACATCTTGAGCAAATCTGTTTAAAACTTCTAAAAAGTCTTAAATTTTTTAAGAACCCAATTCACCCCCCCTCTTGGGTTGCCATCTGGGCCAACAACTTGGATGGAGGATCCTGCCACTCTCCTTTGCCAAGGCCTACAATGCTTCTGCCCAACTGTCTTGCCGTCGATACAGCAACGCTTGGCCGAAGAGATCCATGCTTTCCTTCAGCTGGAGCAGAATTGGTCCTCCCTCAAAATGGAGACAGATAATTTACAGGTCACCCTAGACGACCTTAAAGCTCTGGTTAGCCGGAAGGTGCCAACTGCTAAATTTGATCTGTGTCAACGGCAGGCTGAGCAACTCCAACGACGAAGTCATACTCCAGAGGACTACGAAAAGCTGCGGAGAAGCCTCTGTCTCTGCCGCTGCACTCCAAACCTCATCCATCGCTACCGACTCGGCAAGCAGGTCGAGAAGAAGCTGCAGGAGGCCATTCGATTAGTTCAAGAAGGGAACAGCATCACCTTGGTTGCCAACGACCCACAACCGCCTTTCATTGAGGAGGGGCCAGAAAAGCGATCTTCGGCATGGATTCTGTTCTGGAGAAGCTCTGGAAATTCTTCGACGATGAGAACAAGAGCATCATCGGCATCTGGGGGCAAGGGGGTATTGGGAAGACGACGCTTCTCAACAGATTTAACAACGAATTGAAGGATAGAAGCGCTGATTACCATGTGGTGATCAAAATCGAAGTATCCAACTATGAGACATTGAATGTGGCGGATATCCAGTCGACGATCGCCGATAGGTTGGATCTCTGCTGGAACGACGATGGCACCGAGGCTTTTCGGGCTAAGCAGCTGCTAAGGGCCTTGAAAGAAAAGAGGTTCGTGCTCCTTTTGGACGACGTGTGGGAAGATTTTAGCTTGGAGGCTGTGGGAATCCCCACCCCCAGCATGGAAAACAACTGCAAGCTAATCGTTGCCTCGCGGTATCAGAAGGTGTGCAATGATATGGGCGCCAACGAAAGCCTGATCCGAATGCAATGCTGAGACGACGCAGCAGCATGGGATATGTTTTGCAGCCGTTTGACTTCTAGAGCTCGAAAGCCGATTGACGAACTTAGCAAGAATAATGCTATAAGAGAACATGCCAGGGCTATCGTCCGCCGCTGCGAGGGCCTGCCTCTCGCTCTGAGTGTCGTTGGCACGGCTGTGGCAGGCCTGAGGAGCTCCAAGGAGTGGAGATTCGTAGCAACGGCAATGGAGGTCTATCCATCTCGGTGGCTTCCTGATTTTGACCGTATTCTGGCTCGACTAAAGTATGGCTATGATAAGCTCAATGCCGCGCTGCAGAAGTGCTTGCTCTATTGTACTCTCTTCCCGGAGCATGGCTCCATCAAGAAAGACCAACTCGTGGATTACTGTATAGCTGAAGGGCTCATTGCACCAGGTGAAGGCGTCCCACCCACGATGATCTATCTGCGAAGGGCACTTCATCATCCGAAGTCTAATTTCTAAAAGCTTGTTGCAAGGCAGCGACGATGCAGGGGCAGTAAAAACGCATAACATTATCCGGAGGCTGGGCCGGTCGCTAGACGAAGGGAAATTTCTAGTGCGAGCGGGAGGGGGTCTGGAGAGAGTGCCAGAAGGTGAAGACTTGGAAGGTTTCACGAGGATATCTCTCATGTCCAATGATCTCAAGGACCTCCCTGCCTTGCCAAACTGTAGGAATCTCCGGACCTTGCTGCTCCAGAAAAACCCAAAGTTGGACGAACTTAATCCGCACGCATCACCGCGCTGCCCAAGCGACTGTGGATTCTGAAGCAACTGAGGCATCTGAATTTGAGCAAGACCTATGCCCTGAAGGAGATCCCTAATGGCACCATCTCGAAGCTGTACAAGCTAAGAGTTCTGAACCTCTACAAAAGTAACTATGGAATTCGGGAAGTGGCGGACCTGAATCTAGACGGGCTGGAAGAGCTCGATGCCCGTGGAATCACCATTTATTCAAAAGAAGTTCTTGGGAAGTTAAAGAAGACCGATCCGCTTGTGAAATCAACTCATCTTTTGAGTCTGAAGTACTGCGAAACCATGAAATCCATCCCTCTCTCGGACTTGAAGCATATGAAGCATGGCAAGAGAGTGAGAGCAAAGAGCGGAAAGCTGCACGCATATCACTTGCACTCGAGAAGAAGAGGTGCTTGCTCATCCTGGATGATATCTGGAATGGGTTCGATCTCGACGAGGTCGGGATTCCCCTCCCTGATGCCGGAAATAGCTGTAGGGTGCTCTTCACCACGAGACGCCAAGAGGTTTGCTGAGAGATGGGTGCTAGTCGGACTATGAGGGTGGATCCCCTGGAGCCAGAGGTGGCATGGCAGCTATTCCAAACATTTGCCGGCGAGGCAGCCTCAAGTCCCGAAATAATAGATGTGGCCAAGGACGTAGCCCGCGAATGTGATGGGTTGCCGCTTGGGCTGATGACGGCCGGACGTTCCCTGGCCACGGTGACGAGCAGAGAGGAGTGGATGGAAGGACTAGCAGCGTTGAGGCAATCAAAGGAGGAATTACTACGGGGAATGGTACCAGCTCTCTTCCACTTTGACTACAGTCACAAAAGACTCACCCCCAAGCAATTGAGAGATTGCATCGGATATTGTTCCCTTCTCCCTAAAAATCATTCCATCAAGAAGAAAGAATACTTTGTGGGAGAAGGCTTCTTGGATGATTCCTGTCGCACGGACAGAGCCCGAAGGCAGAGGACTACATAGAGGAGACGGCGACGATCCTGATTTGGAGGTGGTGATGCATGACGTACTTCGCGATCTCATCTTAGACGTAAAGAAGGACGAGTTCCTGGTTCAAGCGGGGATTGGACTGACATCCATGCCTAAGATGCAGAATTGCGCAGAGGCCGAGAAATTATCTCTGATGTACAACTACATCGACGAGGTTGGTGGACTAAGAGGCAGTCCCAAGCTTAAAACACTCATATTCAAACGAAATGCTCATTTGAAAAAGATAGCAGACGATTCATTCAAGGCTGCGGCTGCTCTCAGACTAGTAGATTTCTCGCACACGGGCATGAAAGCAATACCAACTGGGATTGACCGATTGGTCCAGTTGAGGCATCTTGATCTATCCTTCACCAAGATCAAGTCACTCCCCAGAGAGGTCGGTGAGCTGGTGAATTTGATACAGCTGCTTCTCGAGGGAACAAAGTAAGCTCTCAATGATTCCTGATAACGTAATAACCAAGCTCTCCAAATTGCTGGCGCTGAAGATGCGTGGAAGCTATGGGAATTGGGATGTGGAAGACGGAGAAGGTGAAGTTGAGAGAAGTGGAGCGAGCATCGAGGAACTTGAGCGCTTGAAACAACTAAGCGATCTTGGAATCACCATTTGCAACACCCAGGCATGGGAAAGGTTCTTGAAGTCCCCTACACTGTCTAAATGCTGAAAGATTTGAATAAAGGGAGTAAGTAAGAAGCAATAAGAATAATGATTTGGATAAGAACCGAGAGAGATGAAGATAGAGATATGCTAAGCTAGGGCTGAAAACGGGGCTACGCACGGAACTAGGGCTGAAAACGGGTCGGATAAAATCTGACAGTATCCATAAATACCTACTTAGTTTATTTAAACAAATCTCAATAATTTCCTACTTGTTTAAAACAAACTAAGTTTACATCTAAAATTAAGAACAAGGAGCATTAATATAGCTAGGTATCTTTCGATTTAAACCTAACCTTAGTCAAAATACCACAAAGCTTTAACGAAATTTCAGGTAGCATAAACGCTTTGAACCAGTTATTCCTTGTGTCAAAACCGATGATACTTCACACATAGTCCTTAGTGTTTCTTGTCTGCACCACATGCTTAGCACAATTTATGGCCATGTGCTTATCCTATTTTATGAATCTTTTCATGAGAGAAACTCCAACTCTCACTTGAGACGACGCAATCTCAAGATTCATATAGGTGAAGTTCTTTCAGTATCTCTGTTATAACAGATACTTGTCCACATGACTGAACTTCATTAAGAGTTTAAAAAACTCAACCCTCCAACTTGTAACAGTCAGCACTATACACTAAGTGCAGCTACAATCCACTTATCAATGACTTTCTGTTACCCATTGAACCCAAGACTAGTCATTTCCTAGTATTAGGTTGGGTTGCCATCATTGGTGGATTTTTACTCAAGGATTTTTAGATCTATCCCTCTGGAAGTCATTTTCACTAAATCTCTTGTAAGAGGTTTAGTAAGTGGATCAGCTAGATTATAGCTTGATCACATAAAAGTGAGAGAAGTTATTCCATCCTTGATTAATTTTTTCACATACTCATGTCTCAGACTAATATGTTTAGACTTTTCATTGTACACTTCACTGTACGCTCTAGCTAAAGTGGCTTGGCTATCACAATATATCGATACGGTTGAAATATTCTCACATGCCAATGGGATTTTCAATAGAAGATCCCTTAACCACTCAGCCTCAAGTTCTACTGAAGCTAGAGCCACAAACTCTGACTCCATTGTTGAGTGTATAATGTAAGTTTGTTTCTTGAATTTTCAAGATATTGCACCACCCACTAGTGTAACACCCAAATAGTGGTAGATTTACTATCTCCCACATTCGATATCCAATTTGCATTGGTACATCCTTCCAATATAGCAGCAAATTTAGAGTATTGTAGACCTAGTCTTTTTACTTTCAAAAGATAATCAAAGACTCTATCAATAGCCTTCCAATGCTCTACACTCAGGTTGCTAGTGAACCTACTTAGCTTACTAACTGCAAATGCATCAAATACATTAGACAACCAATAGGACTTACATACTCAAGTTAAGTCACAACTCGTCCACTATTCTTTTCAAGCTTTAGACTTGGATCGAACGGGGTATTCACTTCTTTGAACTTCAAATGTTTGAACTTATATATCACTTTCTCAATATAATGTGATTGACTAAGTTCGAAACCCCTACTATTTTGTTTTACTTTGATGCCCAAAATAGTATCAACTTGTCCAAAATCTTTCATCTTGAAAGTAGATGATAGAAACCTCTTCGTTTCTTGTATGCCTTTTATTTTATTGCTAATGATTAATATATCATCAACATAAAGGCACACATATACCATAAAGTTACCATGCACTTTAGTATATAAACACTTATCAGAAACATTGTGAACAAATCCATTTGAGAGTATGACAGAGTTAAACTTCTCATGCCATTGTTTGGACGCTTGTTTCAATCCATACAAGGATTTAACAAGCTTGCACACTTTATGTTCATTACCCGGTAGAATAAAACCCTCTAGTTGTTCCATATAGACCTCTTCATCGAGATCACCATTTAAGAATGCCGTTTTGACATCCATTTAATGAACATAAAGGTTGTGTAATGAAGCCAATGCAAATAATACTCTAATTGTTGTTATTCTAGCTACAGGCGCATATGTATCAAAATAGTCAATTCCTTCTTTTTGTTGAAAACTTTTAGCTACTAGTCTTGCCTTATAAGTGTTTAAAGTACCATCACTATGATACTTCTTAACAATCCATTTACAACCAATATGCTTAGACCCTTTGGGTAAATCGATAAGCTTCCAAGTGTGGTTTAATATAATAGAATCCATCTCATCTTGAATAGCTTCCTTTCAAAAAATAGAATCTCTCGAAGCTATTGCTTCCTTAAAAGTTATAAGATCGTTCCACTTAGGGTATGTTTGGATGGAATGGAATAGAGGGGAGGGAAAGAAAAAGGAGGTGAAAGATCATAAGTTACCTTGTTTAGGAGAAGGATGAAAGAAAGAGGGGGAAGAAAATGGGAGTAACTAGTTCCCCTCCTTTTCCTCTTTAAAGAATAATAGGTACCTTACGAATAAAATCCTCTCGACTTCCTTCTATCAAATAGAAAGAAATGAGTTGAGAATCTATCTCTTCGGTCCTAAATCCTTAACTTTTCGGATTCTCTTACCTTTCCAAAGTTTTGGTTGTTTTTTTTCAACAACTTTTGAAGAATTCTCTTCGCAAGAATCTTCATTTGTGGGACTTTGAGAATTCTTTCTTGAAGTGATAAAATTCTCAAAGAATTTCATATCTCTAGATTCTATTATCACATTAGACTTCAAATTAAGGAGTCTATAGGCTTTGCTATTTGTAGCATATCCTACAAAAGTGCACCTAATTCCACGAGGACCCAACTTAGTCCTTTTAGGATTGGTATTCTTATAATAAGCAAGACACCCTCACACTTTAAAATAGCCTATATTAGGCTTTCTGCCTTTCCACAACTCATATGAAAAGGTCTTATTCTTTTTAGTAGGAATTCTATTAAGAATATGACATGCAGATAATAATGTTTTATCCCATAAATTAAAAGGCAACTCAGCATGCAACAATATAGCGTTATCATCTCTAAAAATGTTCTATTTTTATGTTCTGCTAACCCATTTTGTTCGGATGTGCATGGTGTAGAACACTCATGTACGATTTCGTTTTGTTCACAAAACATATTAAAATCATTAGGAAAATATTCTCCACCCCTATCACTTCTAAGGATATTAATATATCTACCTAATTAATTTTTCACTTCTGCTTTATAAACTTTAAAAGCATGAAAAGCCTCATCTTTGTGCTTAAGTAAGTAAATATATGTATATCTAGAGTAATCATCAATAAAAGTAATAAAATATCTATTACCACATCTAGTTAACATACCATTTAACTCATAAATATCAATATGCACAAGTTCTAGCAAATTAGTATTCCTCTCTACACTATGAAATGGCTTTTTAGTCATCTTTGATTTAATGCAAATTTTATATTTATTAAACTTATCAATATTGCAAGAAATCATGCCATATTTAATTAATCTTTTCATAGTGCTAATACCAATATGTACTAATCTACCATGCCATAAAGTAATGGAATCATCAATATAAGTAGAAGATACACTATTATTATTATTATTATCAATAATACAAAGCTTGACCATTCCATCAGTAGAATAGTCTTTTTCAACAAAAACACCATTGCGAGACAATATAAGTTTTTCCGACTCAAATACACTTTTAATCCCCGATTTACCCAATAAATCCCCATTAACAAGATTCCTATTCATATCCGGCATATACAGCACATTGATCAAAGTGATCTTCTTGCCGAATGTAAAGTGGAGATCCACGCTTCCTTTTCTAAGCACCTTAGACCGACCTTCATTGCCCATTTGAATTTCTTGTCCATTGGTGATATCCACATAAGTCTTAACAAGTGACTTGTCATAAGAAACATGGATGGTGGCACAAGTATCATATCACCAATCGGGAACCTTGCCTCTGACTACCATGACTTCGCTCACGGTGGCGACGATCTCATCGTCTACTTCAATTGCATTTACTTTATTGGTTTGTCCCTTTCGGTGCCTGCGATCACGAGCAAAGTGCCCATATTTGCCACATACAAAGCAACTCACATTGGACTTGTTTTTGTTGAATTTCTTGAAGTTATCTTGATCCCTTTTAGGACTGAGTTTGTTCTCTTTCATTTTCTTGGACTTCTTAGGATTGCTCACAGCATTTGCCTTTGAAGTACCAAAATTTACTTTCTCAATCTTTTCATGCACCCTCAATTCCTCCTCAATTCGAAGGTATTTTTTCAATTATTTCAAGGAATAATCCTCGAAGTTGTGAAGCAGTTTCTTTCTGAATCCATTCCACGATGATGGCAACTTTGCAATAATCGCACCTACTTGAAAAGGTTCAGGAACCTCTATCTTCACCGCCACCAATTTGACAATAATTTGCAACTCATGCACTTGTGCAAGAATTGCTTTCTCATCATTCATCTTGAAATCAAAGAACTTAGAGATGAAAATTTTTTTAGTACCTTCTTCCTCGGCCTTATACTTGAATTCAAGCGCGTTCCAAATCTCCCGCGGAGATTGAGTGTTGGTGTAGAGGTCGTAGAAGCAATCTGATAATGCATTGAGGATGTGGCCATGACATGTGAGATCATCTTCATGCCTCTTTTTTCTTTCGACCTTAAGTTCATCAGAGTCCTCGGCGGTGGGCTCGGGAATAGATGCCAAATCCGGATCCAACACATATAAGATCTTCAATGCTGCGAGTAAGAACTTCAGTTTGTCTTGCCATCGTGTGAAAATGGTACCATCAAAACGATCTAATCTCATGAGGTATTGATTCATGAGTTTGATGGTAGATAAGGTAGTCTCGGTCTCCATTCACATAACACTTAAGATTGTTGAAAGATTTGAATAAGAGAAGTAAGAAGAGATAGGGATAATGATTTGGATAAGGACCAAGAGAGATGAAGATAAGGATAGGTTTAAATCACTCACGGAATGCTTTCCTTAAGCGTTATTTGCACCCTCTCGAATGCTATATAGGTGAATAGCAAATACATCGCAGGATATGACAAGCCTTTGATCGAGTTTGCACCAAAGCACTAATGAAAACTTAATTGTAGACAATAACTGATATTTTTCTGATTCTCTGTTGATTTGATTTGTGTGTGGATTTATAGAAGTGATTCTCTGTTGATTTGATTCGTATGTGGATTTATAGAAGTTGAGCGCCGTAGCACTGGAGCATGTAAAGCATTGATTCCCGAAGAGCCACATTGCTTCGCAACATATCCATTGCAGAGATTTGAAACGGATAAAATTTCTTTTTGAAATGAAGCATCACGCTGCTTAGCTTCTGAGGCGAGAATCGTCACGGAAGAGTCCGCAACTATTCCCTAAATACATTCACAAACACCTACTTAGTTTATTTAAATAAAATCTCAATACTAAATCCACTAGCCTGCTGACTCTGAAGAATTGTGAAAATCTAAAATCCGTGCACCTGTCTTCAGGTCTCGAGAAGCTAAGAGAAGTCACCATCTCTGACTGCATCTTCTTAAAAGAGCTCAAGATTGCAGGTGCTGACAAAGAGGTGGATGAAGGAATTTGGCAGCTCCTGCACCTTGAGGTTCTCTCTCTCAAGGCTCTTTATCAAGCAGAGATCATCTGGTCTGGAGCAATTACCCTTAAATGCCTTCCAATGTTTCACAAGCTAGACATAAGCTTCTGCCATGGTCTGAAAGATATCAGTTGGGTTCTACAACTCAAGCATATCGAGCATATAAACTTAGATACCTGTAAGCAAATGGAGGAGATGATTAGTGGAGAAAGAGGTGACCATGTGTCTTATGATCTGCCAAGGCTAAAAGCTCTCACACTCCGAAACCTGCCAAAATTAAAGAGGCTCAGCAAGAGCCCATTATCTGTTCCCTCTCTGGAGTATATCAAGGTGTTGCAGTGCCCCCAGCTGACAACTCTGCCACATTTAACCACTGGTTCCATTCCGGGAGTCCTTCATCGTGAGAAAGAATGGTGGAATGCTTTAGCATGGAAGACTGATATGCAGGAAATTAGTTCATTCTGGTTTTTCCAAGCAGCGGAAGATTATCTCTGCGCTTCTTTTTTGAGGAAATTTCTCTGTGCTTGTTTTTACTGCGTGCTTTTCTTCTCCTCCGCCTTCCTCTTCCTTTTCTTCCCAAATCTTGCTTGATACCATGTTTCAGTTTGTAGATCTTTTATGTATCTTTTATTTTGCAGTCTGTCAGCTAACCCTGAGTCATGTAAAAAGTAATATGGGATATGTTCTTTACTCTCAAACTCTGTTTGCTACCTTTCTTATCCCTGGTAGAATTGAGTGGTGTTCTTGTTTACCGTTAACTTATGTTCTTCAAGAAGAAGCATCAAGTGTTTGACATGGAAACTGATGTGGCTGATCCAGCACCGTTAGAATAAATAGTAACAACAGCTAACGGAGGTCACCGCATCTCAACCCTGAGACCCCCTCCGGTCTCGGGGTGCACAAGCATCATCTCACCCCCGAGACCCCCTCCGGTCTCAGGGTGAGGTCACCATATCTCGACCCCGAGACCCTCCTCCGGTCTCGGGGTGCACAAGCATCATTTCACCCCCGAGACCCCCTCCGGTCTCGGGGTGAGGTCACCATATCTTGACCCGGGGTCTCGGGGTGCACAAGCATCATCTCACCCCCGAGACCCCCTCCGGTCTCGGGGTGAGGTCACCATATCTCGACCTCGAGACCCCTCTCCGGTCTCAGGGTGCACAAGCATCATCTCACCCCCGAGATCCCCTCCGATTTTGGGGTGAGGTCACCATATCTTGACCCCGAGATCCCCTCTGGTCTCGGGGTGCATAAGCATCATCTCACCCCCGAGACCCCCTCCGGTCTCGGGGTGAGGTCACCATATCTCGACCCTGAGACCCCCCTCCGGTCTTGGGCTGCACAAGCATCATCTCACCCCCGAGACCCCCTCCGGTCTCGAGGAGAGGTCAGTACATCTCAACCTCGAGACCCCCTCCGGTCTCGAGGTGCGCAGGCATCATCAACGTTCAGTACGTGAACCAGTCTTCGAACCAAACGACAACTTCGGGCCACCTGGCGCACCCACGTGACTCATCGTGCGCTCGTGGCTGCTTGCGGCCATGCCTCATAACGGCGTATGGTGCATTGCATGTGTCACTGTGCATGACTGTGCCCCGTTATGGAGTACGATTCACTACCACTTGCAACTGTGCACGGTCATGTCAAGCAATGGTGCGCATCAAATGCAACCGCGGCTGCTAGACACCTGTAAAGCCATATTGACAGGTAACGCGGGATGCCTCCGGCGTGCACAGTGATGGTATGACAGCAATCTTCTGGAACAGAAAGATGGGACATTCAAACAGGTATAAAAGCGTGCGCCCACGCTGTAAGTAGGGGCTCGAACTCCGATTTTCTAGTTTTCTTCCTACTAGCTAAAACCCTAATTGCTTCAGCTCTCTTCGGCTGAGCAGTTCTCATCTGATCTCAAGTGACTAACTTGAGCATCGGTGGGTCCCCACCGGAGCATCCGGTTAGAGGTGGGCACTGGGCCGTGCCGCCCATGGCACGGCACAGCCTAGGCCCTGATGGGCCGTGCCAGGCATGGCCCGGCACTGCTACAGTATCGGGTTGTGTCGGCACGGTCCAATTTATCGGGCCGTGCCGAGCTCAGAAAATTTTTTCTGTTGGCCCAGCACGGCACGGCCCATGACGGGCTTGGGCCAGCCCGTCGTGCCGTGCCGGCACGGCCCACCTGGGCCGTGCCTGGCATGGCCCAGGTGGGCCGTGCTAGGGATGACCCACCTGGGGCCTGGCCCGTGCATAGCTCAAATAAAAAAAAAATTATAAAAAATATAATTTTTTGATAAATTAAAAAATTATTAGGAATAAAAAATTTTTATTAATATAAAGCCACCATAATGGTGGGGAGTTTGGCATAGACCCCTACCAGTTTATTAATTTAAAATTAAAATGGTACAGAAGGGAGGGGGGCTAGGCCTGACCTCTAGAACATAATACAATAAGTAAGAAGAAAAAAATAGAAAGATTGTAATCATCGGATTATCGCCGATCGGATGATCGCAACCGTCGGATCGATCATCGCCGATCGGGATCATGGCTTGGATCGATCGCAACTGTCAGATCGTCTCCGATGGGATAGATCGCAACCATTGGATCGATCATCCTCGATCGGGATCATGGCTTGGATCGATCGCAACCGTCGGATCGTCTCTGATCGGATCGATCACAATAGTTCGATCGATCATCACCAATCGGGATCATGGATTGGATCGATCACAACCGTCGGATCGATCATCGCCAATCGGGATCATGGCTTGGATCGATCGAAGACGTCGGATCATCTCTGATCGGATTGATCACAATGGTCCGATCGATCATCGCCGATCGGGATCATAGCTTGGATCGATCGCAATCGTCGGATCGTCTCCGATTGGATAGATCGTAAATGTTCGATCGATAATAGCATATCAGGATCATGGCACGGATCGATCGCAATCGTCGGATCGATCATCGCTGATCGGGATCATTGCTTGGATCGATCGCAACCGTCGGATCATCGCCGATCGAATGGATCGCAACCATCGGATTGATCATCGCCGATCAGGATCATGACATAGATCGATCGCAACCGTCGGATCATCTCCGATCGGATCGATCACAACCGTCAGATCGATCATCCCTGATTGGGATCATGGCTTAGATCGATCGCAACTGTCGGATTGTCTCCGATCGGATTGATCGCAACGATCTGATCGATCATCATCGATCGGGATCATGACTTGGATCGATCACAACCGTTGAATCGTCTCCGATCGGATTGATCGCAATACTCCGATCGATCATTGCCGATCGGGATCATGGCTTGGATCGGTCGCAACCATCGAATCATCTCCGATCGGATGAATCACAACTGTTGGATTGATCATCGCCGATCGGGATCATGGCTTGGATCGATCGCAACCGTCAGATCATCTTCGATCGAATTGATCGCAACCGTCAGATTGATCATCGCCGATCGAGATCATGGCTTGGATCGATCCAGACGTCGGATCATCTCCGATCGGATGGATCGCAACCGTCGGATTGATCATCGCCGATCGGGATCATGGCTTGGATCGATCGCAGACGTCGGATCATCTCCGATCAGATGGATCGTAACCGTCGGATTGATCATCGCCGATCATGATCATGGCTTGGATCGATCGCAGACATCGGATCGTCTCCGATCGAATTGATCGCAATAGTCCGATCGATCATTATCGATCGGGATCATGGCTTGGATCGATCGCAACCATCAGATCGTCTCCGATCGGATGGATCGCAGCTGTTGGATTGATCATCGCTGATCGGGATTATGGCTTGGATCGATCGCAACCATCGGATCATCTCCGATTGGATGGATCGCAACCGTCGAATCGATCATCGCCAATCGAGATCATGGCTTGGATTGATCGCAATCGTTGGATCATCGCCGATCGAATGGATCACAACCGTCGGATCAATCATTGCCGATCGGGATCATGGCATGGATCGATTGCAACCGTCGGACCATCTTCGATCGGATCGATCGCAACCGTCGGATCGATTATCGCCGAATGGGATCATGGCTTGGATCGATCGCAACCGTCGGATCGTCTCCGATCGGATTGATCGCAATGGTCCGATCGATCATCGTCGATCGGGATCATAGCTTGGATCGATCGCAACCGTCGGATCATCGCCGATGGGATAGATCACAACTGTTGGATCGATCATCCCCGATCGGAATCATGGCTAGGATCGATCGCAACCGTCGGATCATCTCCGATCGAATTAATCGCAACAGTCCGATCGATCATCGCCGATCGGGATCACGACTTAGATCGATCACAACCATCGGATCATCGCCGATCGGATGGATCGCAACCGTCGGATCATCTCCGTCAGATCGATCGCAATCGTCGGATCCATCATCGCCGATCAGGATCATGGCTTGGATTAGCTGGCTGGTGCCTAGGCGCATAGTGTGCTCCTGGCACCAGCCGTGCCATGGTACGGCCCACAAAATGGCCCACCAGGGCCGTTCTGGATGGCACGGCCCAGTAGGGCCATTGCTGGGCCGTGCCAAAACGGCCCTTCTGGGCCGTTTTGTGGGCCGTGCCATGGCACAGCCCAGCAGGGCCGTTGCTGGGCCATGCCATGGCACGGCCCATAAAATGGCCCAGAAGTGCCATTTTGGCACGGCCCTACTGGGCCATGCTAGGCACGGCCCGTGGCCCATTTCTTGATGGGTCACGGGCCGTGCTGAATTTGAATTTTTTTTAGTGGGCCGTGCCTGGCACGGCCCATTTATTAATTGGTCGTGCCAGGCACGGCACGGTAATTTTTCTAGCACGATGGGCTTGGGCCGTGCCTGGCACGGCACGGCCCAGTGCCCATGCCTACATCCGGTCTCTAGGGACTTTTCTTGCAGGGGTCCGGAGAGGACATCCGTCTTCCCCGATGCTTGAAGAAGGTGACTTGGCGTCATCAGAAACCATGATAACTTCGAGGAGCCTTGGTGGTCTCTAAAAAGCCTATCTAACCGTGATGAATTTCATGAGTTAGTGAAGCTTTGGGCAGTACAGTGTTGACACTTGTTTTTAACCCCAAATCCATTTCCCTTAAAAAATAATTTTCTGTTGTAGTTAGCTGAAGAATCCCTCTTCAATTGCTTCCAGAATCCCTCTCTCAGAATTGTAATTTCGTGTCAATTCCTCTTACCACACGTGAAGAATCACCACAAGAGGATACCATGTCAAATGAAGCCTGAATTACTTCAACATATACAAGCATACGTATCCTCTATTCCGAATGCTCGATAAGCCATCAAAATCTCCGAAGAGCTTTGTACAATGAACTTATATCCAACTTGAAAAATTGCATTAAAAATGTTAGAATAAGTTAACCAATCCAGGAGGAAAATATATTCGTTCTGGAATAGGAAAAGCAGCGAACTAGAATATATCGAAAGCAGAACAAAACATAACTCGCAACCTTGGCCATCATAACCAAGAAAAAGAAAAAATCAAAATCAAAACCGAGGATCAACTCAACGAAACGATAAAATAGACTTGATTTAATCTCATTTTGTGATGATTTACTTTGTTGTTGCTACGATATATATTGGAAAGAATGAAAGCATGCCTGCTTGGAATAGGACAGCTGTAATGCTCTATTTCTAACCGAAACAGAGCATCTCTCTCCATCATCTTCCCGCTGAAACCCTAGCTTCCACCCACCTTCCCGCGACCCGCACTAGCTCCCTGACATGGCCGAATAGCCTAATAGCCCTATCGGCTGCTGTATGGGCCATAACCACACAGAAGCCACCTTCAAATCATCGATTCCCTATAAATAAGATCCCAACCCTCTTCTTTGAGCTTATCCATTCCTCTCTAACTCTCCTCTTTTCTCCTCACTCCCTCTCTTTCTTGGCTTGAAACTTTGCTACTGGAGCCGAGATGCTGCTGTTGTTGAAAGGGCCACCCAATTCTGTTCTTGCTCAAGGCCGATTCCCAATCGCGGACAGTCGTTGTTGGTTTGTGACCACAGAGCTTGATCCTATGATCATCGGAAGGCCACCATACCACCTTCATCTTTCTTGTGTGACACGCAGCAAGGGAAGAAGAAATCAATGGAGTACAAGAAAGGGAAAGCCAAGAAAGAACAGCATACACAGGCTTTACATGATGTGATCCCTCTATATGTCCGACAAAGATGATAAAACTTTCATGTAACAAATAACTTAGGAATGCATGTTGAATTCAAGAATATTATTCTAAATATATTTTAATTAGTTTATTAATATATATTGTTGTCGCCAAATCACCTTTCTTGGACGTTAGGTGAGGTCCGGGACTCAGTGGCCGATGGGCCTGAGGATGCTCCTACGCTCCGTCTCATATTTGATCCTGCAAACAAGTCCCCGTAGGTTGATTGTTCCGGCAGGGACCCTCCGATGCTTAAGTAAGTGGTCTGAAAAATAGTAGAGAATCTTTCCTTGTTCGAAAGTTTGCTAGGGACTTAAAGAAATTCTTGGAGTTGGAAAAGTTGACGTCCCCTCCCTCATCATGAGTGAAGGTTCTTATACCTGGTTGAGGATCCTTCTTATCCCTTTTTGGGCGGTTGTTGATTCTGAGATGTCACGGTCTAGCCTAGAGCGAACGGTAAGGCCAGTAGCGGCAGGGGTGTTTGCTGCTTGGCGACCTGTCAGGTCTGGCGGACCACCTCCTAGTCTGACATGGACAGCTACAGCCAGTTGGTGTGCCAAGTCTTATCAGAAATATCATTACAGACAGCAAGTAGGTTAGGTCTTATTGGACATGCGCCATAGTTGGTTGGTGGGTCACGTGGGGCCTTTGATGAACCACATGGGACCGAGGTAGGTAGCGGGCCATGTGGGCGCTAGGACCGATGTTGGATTCGGACTTGAGGCCGATGCTGGAGTCGGTCTGGGGGCCGATGCTGGAGTTGGTCATAAGGTCGACGCTGGAGTCAGCACTGGAGGCCGAGGTAATCCATTGAGTCATGACGACTTTAATTTTTGATTTTGCCTTTGTCAGTCAGCTTCTTCCATTAATTGTAACGTGATCAGCCACATCATATATATATATATATATATATATATATCAATATTCTATCATGATTATGATTTATCGTTTTATTAACACTTTTTCTTTTTACTCTTTATGCATTTTGAAAGAAAAAAATATTTATGAAAAAAAATTATAATTAAACAAAAATATCTTTTTATAATATATATTATAAAAATATATTATTATTATTTTATTAGTAAATAATAATTATTAAAATTTATTTTATTTTAAAAATAAAATTTATATATGATTAATGTATATATTAAAAATAGAGTTTGATAAGAGAGAATTGGGCTTCAATCATAAAATAATAGTATATAATTAGATTTGATAATAAATAAACCTTATCAACTTATCTTATTATAATCAAAAAATAGATATCTAAATTATTTCACCAGATAACATCGACTCAAATAAATATAAATTCTTGAGTAATTTGATACGGCTCAATATATATATATATATAAAACTAGTTCTTTTTAGTTGGAAAGAATGTAAAATCGCATCAATGAAAATTTGATTGCATACATTCAATTGAAATTTTTATGTTATGCTAACCCATTTTGTTCGGATGTGCATACATTGGTCTTGTGGCATTATTTATTTATTTATTTATTTTTGTTCTCTTTGCCATCTTTGAGGGTATCAGAGATGGAAAAAATCTCCTACGACTCGGCTCCTTAATTAGTACAATTAGTACCATATTGGCTTATTAATATCTCGCAGCGAAATCTTTTTATGGAAAAAACTAATGTCAACTAAATGATTTATAAAAAAAAACAACAACAACAACAATAATAATAAAAACTACTATGCGAAGAACATAGTAGTTATTATTATTATAATAGTAACTATTATGCTCTTCTAATGCTCTATTTTCTAATCTTTTTTGTTTTATACAGAATATCTATGTGAAGAACATATGGCTTGCTGGTCCGACGTTCCACAGGAGATGCTATCGGTCATCGCCCGTTTACTCACCAAAAACTCCGATTACATCCGGTTCAGATCCATCTGCGTCTCTTGGCAACGCGCGGCGGATCCCATCAAATCCCCGTCCAACCGCCTCTGCTGATCCTCCCGAAGAACCAAGGCTTGTACAGCCCCTCCACCAACACAACCTATCCCTAGGCAACGCGAGGATTCAGTTCATTAAAAAAAAAAAAAAAAAAGGCCAAACGTCCAGCGCCAGATTCCAGCGGACTCCACGCAACGCGTTCAATTTTAGCGAAAAAATCGGCCAGCGGACGAGTCCCACAAAAAAAAAAATTCCCATCTTTTGGAGAACCGAACGTTCCGCTTTGAATCTGGCCTCACGCAACCGTGGAACTTCACTCTGTTGCCAAGTATTTGGAGGCAGTTAAAAACGGATTTACAGCCGGGATGAGATTCGAGGGAGAAGATGTTCCAGAGAAAAGATTCATTGGGACGGGAGTTGGAGATATTTCTTCACAATGGGCAAGTTCTAAGTGGAGATCGTTGAAGGTGCAATGGGATGAAGCCACTAGCATTCAGAGGCCAGATAGGGTTTCACCATGGGATATAGAGCCTTTTACTGGTCCGGTGACTACCTTAGTAGTGTTTGATAGAAAAAATATTATCCATATATAAGTGTACGAGATAGAATTTATCCCCTGGCTATCCCTAGGGATATCCTTTGACTATCCCATTGATCATATCAAATACAAAAAGGTAAATCCATAGGATAACTTTTTTTTACTCTTATTTGGAGGGATAACCAGCTATTCCTGCATTCTCTAGGAAATAAGTTGAGGGGATATCCCATGGTTAACCATGAATTATCCCTTTGGTTAACTTTATTCCCAGCTATCCCTTATAGTTATGGCTTTTGGGAATAAGAGGGGATATCCCCTCTTATCCCCTATTTCAAACACTATCTAAATGTCACTCAACCACTGTTTATGAGAAGTAAAAGATCTCGTGCACCTTCGGATCTTGCAAAGTTGGTATGTTTGATGAAGCTTTTTATTCTTTCTTTTTCTCTGTTTAGGTATAAATGTTGGTTTTTTAATGGGAGTCTTACGCTAGCTCTCTTCCATTTCAAGTTGAGTGGAGCATTTAATGCATGACATTTTAATGCATAGGATCTCATCTAATGCATGGCATTTATTGCATTTAATGCAGGGAAAGGAGATTTTTGTTATACCTGGCATTGTAAAGTTTTCGGGCTTCCTGTACCTCATGCGGAATCGAATGAAAAACGGAACGTTTTAGCGGATTCCGTTCCGTGACCATGGGCAATCTCCTTCCACAAAATAAAATCTTATTCATTGGTCTAAATTATCTTTTATATATATATATATATATATATATATATATATATATATATATATATATATATATATATATTGTTGGGAGGATAAAATCATCATTGCATTAATATCTGCGCGAGGCGGTTAGGGCTAATCTCCTCCCTTTGTCCCCTCCGGGCTTCCGTAGCTCGGCCCCTCCGGGCTCCCGTAGCTCGGCCCCTCCGGGCTCCCGTAGCTCGGCCCCTCCGGGCTTTCTTAGCTCGGCCCCTTCGGGTTCCCGTAGCTCGGCCCCTTCGGGCTTTCTTAGCTCGGCCTCTCCGGGCTCCCGTAGCTCGGCCCCTCCGGGCTTTCTTAGCTCGGCCCTCTCCGGGCTTCCGTAGCTCGGCCCCTCCGGGCTTTCTTAGCTCGGCCCTCTCCGGGCTTCCGTAGCTCGGCCCCTCCGGGCTTTCGTAGCTCGGCCCCTCCGGGCTTCCGTAGCTCGGTCCCTCCGGACTTCCGTAGCTCGGCCCCTCCGGGCTTTCGTGGCTCGGCCCCTCCGGGCTTCCGTGGCTCGGTCCCTCCGGGCTTTCTTAGCTCGACCCCTCCGGGCTTCCGTGGCTCGGCCCCTTCGGGCTTCCGTAGCTCGGCCCCTCCGGGCTTCCTTAGCTCGGCCCTTCCGGGCTTCCGTAGCTCGGCTTCTTCGAGCGATCCACAACCCAACATCTACCTCCGCGGAACCTGACGCGGGAGAGCCCAAGCCTACCAGAACGGCATCCTAGAAAAGAAATCATGTCGGGACGTGGCCTAAAGCCTATCATAACCGCCCCAGGCCTACTCAACCAGATCTCGAGACATAAAGGAGCTCTCCCAGCCGTCGATACCAGAACAAATGGGATATGGATTCTAACGGCTCCACAACGGCCTGATTCTGCCCGCCTCCATATCTTAACAACCTCTGAACCTTCCAGAAGACGCTCAAGACCCAGGTGACAGTCTATAAATACCATAATCACAGATTCCCTCAGGTACGCAACCCTGGACGCACTCTCTCTCTCTCTCTCCTTGGGCACAGGCACGCGCCTCTTACGCGCGCACCCCACTCCTCTCTCCAACAGCTCGTCGGCGCTCCTGCCCTCTGGAGCTTCCGATTGGCCATCCCCGGAGAGGTCTCCCAGAGAGATCCACCTTCCCATTATCTGGTTGATCGCCGATTTCTCCCCCACTGACTTGAGCGTCGGAGGGTCTTCCGCGGAGGACCACCCCCAGCGTCCCTCCGCGCGTGGACTTCTTTTGCAGGTCCGCCCCCCTCTTCCTGGAGATCGACCGCGCCCGAGTCGGAGGACGGATTTCAGCGGCAACAGATTGGCGCTAGAGGAAGGGTCTCAAGTCCCATTAAAACTTGAAGAAAGGAGACAAGGATCTAGATCCGAAGAAGAACCTCCCCAATGGCCAACCGGAGAAGAGCAGCCTCTGAAGCCCAAGATCAGGTCGCTTCTCAGAGGCCTGATCCGACTGGCGCTGCAGCACCGCAACCTCCACCGGTCGAAACCCCGTCGCCGCCTGCCATCCCGGTGACCCAAGACCAGTTCGCTACACTGGTCCAACAGGTCCAAGCCCTTACCCACCTGGTACAAGAGCGCCTTGTAGCTCCTCCTGCTTTGCATCCTCAGAAAGAGACGATGATTTCTTCTTCGCCAGCGACCTCCTCCTCTGATCCGCATGGATCAGCGGATCCCCCACATCACCCCAGGGGGGACAAACCAGCCCCGCGAGCCGGTTATGATAGAGATCCTCCCAGATCTCGGCGAGCCCGCTCCCTCTCCCCGGCGACATCCCACCATGATTCCACGCCATCCTTGCGATTCTCCCGCCCAGCTCCTCCTCTAACTGGTGAAGATGAGATCCGTCGTCAGATCCAGGAGATGCGTCAGGAGCTGGACGCCGCCAAGCAGACCCATCTGCCTCAGCCCAAGGCAGAGCAGGGCATCCCTTTCTCTAAGGGAATCATGGAGGAAGTGATTCTCTCCCACGTCAAACTGCCGGCCGTCGAACCCTATCACGGCTCCACTGATCCGGACGACCATCTCAGTAGCTTCCGGTCAATAATGATGTTCCACGGAGCATCTGATGCGGTCCTCTACCGAGCCTTCCCATCCACCCTCAGAGGATCCGCCCGAACCTGGTTCAACGCCTTGAAACCGGGTTCCATTGATTCATTCGACGAGCTGAGCCACCTTTTTATTGGCCAGTTTGTCAGCAGCCGCCACCATCGACGAAGATCCGACTCCCTCTCGAAGTTAAGCAAGAGAGGGGGAGTCCTTGAGGAATTACCTTGGCCGTTTCAACAAGGCCATGTTAGAGGTGGACCACCTTAATCATGAGGTGGCTATGTCCGCCCTGGCGGGGGGAGTTTCGAAGGAGAGCGACTTCTATCTGGCAATGGAGGTCAGCTACCCCCCATGTCTATCCGATATGATGGCCCTTGCGGACAAGTACGCTAGGGTCGAGGAGTCGCGGAGAGTGGCCGCGCTGAGCAAGCAAAGAAGAAGCAAGAGCCCAAAGTCCCCGACAGACACCGTCCCGTTCGTCGACCAAGTCCACCTCGCCGCCAAAGAGTCCCTCCGCTGCCACCAAGGAATCGCTCCTGGAGTCCTCCCAGGCGATTCGACCGCTATACTCCTCTGACTGTGCCCCGGGCGCAGATCCTCATGGAGATAGAGCATCAACTTCCCCGGCTGGTACCTCTCCGAGGGAACCCGACCCGAAGAGATCCCGCCAAATACTGCCGCTACCATAGGGAGCACGGTCATGACACTGAAGAATGTTGGCAGCTGAAGAATGAAATAGAGAGGTTGATTCGGTGGGGACGGCTAGATCAGTTTAGGAGGGCACCCGAGCCGCAACAACAAGGAGGTGACCGCCAGCCCGAGCTCCCACAACTTCCTCCTCCACCCAATCCGCCCGTGGTCGGTCGTATTAATGTGATTGAAGGCCGGCGGATCGAGCCCAGAGGCGGCAGAGATGGGTCAGTGCCAAAGAAGGCACGGATGGGCGAGCTCTCCTTCTCCGACGATGATCTCCTGGGAGTACAACTCCCCCACGATGACGCATTAGTTGTATCCCTTAACCTGAACAATTATGATGTAAGCCGAATCCTTGTTGATAGTGGAAGCTCGGTAAACGTTTTGTACCTCGGTGTGTTTACCAGGATGAAACTGCTCATGGAAAATCTTCGAGCCGTGGATTCCGCCTTGATGGGATTCACCGGTGACGTCATCGTCCCGGAAGGAATCGTCACCCTGACGGTCCGCGCGGGAACATGGCCCCTTGTGGCCATTGTTCAGACCGATTTCCTGGTAACCGACCTCAGGTCCCCATATAACGCTATATTCGGCAGGCCTGGTTTAATGTCTCTCAAGGTAGTGGTCTCCATCCCGCATCTGTCTATGAAGTTCCCTACCGAGCAAGGAGTTGGCGTGGTTCGGGGAAGTCAAGCCATGGCTCGGCAATGTTTCGTTACGAGCCTCCAGTCTAGGATGCCCGAAGTTGACGGGTTAGACGCTCGCGAGGACTTCGCCGAACAGCGGGGAGAACCGGTAGAGGAATTGGAGGAAGTACCGTTGGACGAAGCTCGGCCCGACCGAACCACAAGGATCGGGTCGCTACTCAAAGGAGAGTCTCGACACAGGTTGATCAGTTTCCTCCAAAGCAATGCCGACATCTTCGCCTGGACCGCCTCTGACATGCCGGGAATCAGCCCCGAGGTCCTCGTCCACCGTCTCAATGTGGACGAGAGACACAGGCCTGTTAAGCAGAAGAAAAGAAGCTTCGCCCCAGAGCGGCAAAAAGCCATTGAGGAAGAGGTCGACAAACTCATAAAGGCCAACTTCGTCCGAGAGGTGAATTACCCTAACTGGCTGTCAAATGTCGTCATGGTGAAAAAGTCGAACGGCAAATGGAGGATCTGCATCGACTTCACCGACCTCAACAAAGCCTGCCCAAAGGACAGCTTCCCCCTCCCTCGGATCGATCAGCTTGTGGACGCCACCTCAGGCCACCAAATGCTGTCGTTCATGGACGCCTATTCCGGCTACAATCAGATCCGAATGGCCCCTAAAGATGAAGAAAAGACCGCCTTCATAACCGATCGAGGTACCTACTGTTACCGAGTTATGCCTTTTGGTCTTAAGAATGCAGGGGCGACCTACCAGCGGCTGGTCAACAAGGTGTTCAAGGAGCAAATCGGCCGGAACATGGAGGTGTACGTGGACGACATGCTGGTTAAAAGCAAGGAGGCGTCGCAGCATGTCGAGGACCTCTCGGAGAGCTTTGCAACGTTGCGCAAATATGGGATGAAGCTCAACCGACCAAGTGCGCCTTCGGCGTCAACTCGGGAAGTTCCTCGGGTTCATGGTCTCCCAGCGAGGTATCGAAGCTAACCCCCAGAAGATTCAAGCCCTCCAACAAATGGCGCCCCCAGCATCTGTCAAAGAGGTCCAGCGCCTAACCGGAGGATAGCGGCCCTTAACCGCTTTGTGGCGCGGTCGGCCGAGAGATGCCTCCCCTTCTTCAAAACTCTCCGATCGGCCAAAAATTTCCAGTGGACTCCCGAGTGCCAAAATCATTTCAAGAACTCAAGAAGTACCTCGGCTCGCCTCCGCTTCTCAGTAGTCCGACCCCAGGAGAGACCCTATTCTTGTACCTAGCTGTTTCGGAGAGCGCGGTTTGTTCGGTGCTAGTCAAAGAAGAAGGCAAGATCCAGAAGCTGATCTACTATGTGAGCAGGTTGCTCCGCGATGCGGAGATGAGGTACAGCAGAATCGAGAAGATGGTGTTGGCCTTGATCACCTCGGTTCGAAAGCTGCGGCCGTACTTTCAAGCACATGCTGTAACGGTCCTGACTGACCAACCTATCAGGGCGGTGGTCATCGTCCGAAAACATCGGGGAGAATGACCAAATGGGCCATCGAGCTAAGCGAGCATGACATACATTTTTAGCCCCGCCCAGCCATCAAAGCTCAGGTACTGGCCGACTTCCTCCTCGAGTGTACCATCCCGAAGGATGGTTCTACCCCTGACTCTCTGGAAGAGCCAAAGTCTAGAGCCCGGTGGCTCCTCCACGTCGACGGGTCGTCCAATGCCCACCACTCTGGCGCGGGTCTAGTCCTCACCAGTCCTGAGGGGATGACCTTCGAGTATGGCGTCTGATTCTCCTTCCTGGCTTCCAACAACGAAGCCGAGTACGAAGCTCTGTTAGCTAGTCTCCGGATCGCCCGCAATCTGAAGGTGGAAAAGCTCAACGCCTTCACGACTCTCAGCTGGTAGCCGGCCATGTTCGGGGAGAGTTCGAAGCTCGGGAACCGAACATGATTCGATATCTCCAGGAGGTGCGTGATTTGCTTCCCCATTTTTCTGAATTTGAAATTATTCAAATTCCCAGATCCGAGAACGCCCGTGCCGACCTACTTTCCCGACTGGCCACTGCGGAGGCAATGGATGCCGAGCAAAAATTCCACCTGGAGACTCTGGAAAAGCCGAGCATCGTGGAAGCCGACCGCGTGATGCAGGTTGAGGCCGAACCATCCTGGTTCGACCTATCCTCAAATATCTCAAAGAAGGATCGCTTCTGTCTGACCGAAGAGAGGCTAGGAAGCTGAAGCTGCAGGCCATCCACTACGTATTGATTGACAACCAACTGTATAAGCGGTCATTTTTCATGCCGCTGCTTAGGTGCCTTCGCCCATCAGAAGCGGACTACGCTCTGCACGAGGTACATGAAGGGATTTGCGGCAACCATCTGGGAAGCCGGTCCCTCTGCCATAAAGTGCTGCGACAAGGCTATTACTGGCCGACCATGCAGAAAGACGCGGACGATCTGGTCCGCGCCTGCGACCCCTGCCAAAGACATTCAAACATCCAAAGACTCCCTTCCGCCGAGCTCGTTTCCATATCCTCCGCTTGGCCTTTTGCCAAATGGGGGATGGACATCCTCGGCCATTCCCGCTTGCAACAGGGCAGCGGAAATTCTTATTTGTCGCCATCGACTACTTCACCAAATGGGTCGAAGCAGAAGCAGTCGCACAAATTACTGAGGCACGGGCCCGAGACTTTGTGTGGAGGTCTATCATCTGCCGATTCGGCCTCCCCCATACTATAATCACCGATAACGGCAAGCAGTTCGATAACTCCAAATTTCGCCAGTTCTGCGAGGAGCACGGGATTCGTCATCACCTCACTTCGGTCGGGCACCCACAAGCCAACGGGGCGGCGAGGTGACCAATAGAACCCTCCTCCAGGGAATTAAAGCTCGTCTTTCCAGAGCCCAAGGCAGGTGGGCGGACGAGTTGCACCATGTCTTATGGGCCTACCGCACAACCCCAAGAGCCCCAACAGCGAGACCCCTTTCAGAATGGCCTTCGGTACAGAGGCCGTTATCCCTGTGGAGGTCGGCCTCCCATCATTGCGGGTGGAGAGCTACTCAGAGGAAACTAGCAACGAACAACTCCACACCAACCTCGACCTGATAGAAGAAATCAGAGAGAAGGCCCGGATCAGAACGGCTGCCTATCAGCAAAGGGTGGCCCGTTATCACGCCTCCAGGATCAAAGGAAAAGCTTTCCTGCCTGGTGACCTTGTCCTCCGAAAGGCTTCTGTTTCCAAACCGCTGGAGCAAGGAAAGCTGGCGCCAAACTGGGAGGGCCCGTACCAGGTGGCGGAGATTATTGGACCAGGAACCTAAAAGCTGCAGGATCTGAACGGGAAGTTCATTCCCCAGACTTGGAACGCGGACAACCTTCGCAAATATTATCAATAGGGTATGTCCTCCCTGAATTCACCCTCGCATGCCTTACTACACATTCCTGCTTATCTGCTCCCTCAAAACCTGTAGCGTGAATCATTATGCACTATATTGCTATAAATCGCAAGAAGAAACGGATACTGCTTACCAATCCTCAGCACAACCGAGCTCTCTGTTTGAACAGGAATCTCCGAACCTTGGCAGGGCCAAGTAAAATATTTCTCCGAACCTCGGCAGGGCCGAGCAACAAATCTCCGAACCTTGGCAGGGCCAAGTAAAATATTTCTCCGAACCTCGGCAGGGCCGAGCAACAAATCTCCGAACCTTGGCAGGGCCAAGTAAAATATTTCTCCGAACCTCGGCAGGGCCGAGCAACAAATCTCCGAACCTTGGCAGGGCCAAGTAAAATATTTCTCCGAACCTCGGCAGGGCCGAGCAACCAATCTCCGAACCTTGGCAGGGCCAAGTAAAATATTTCTCCGAACCTCGGCAGGGCCGAGCAACAAATCTCCGAACCTTGGCAGGGCCAAGTAAAATATTTCTCCGAACCTCGGCAGGGCCGAGCAACAAATCTCCGAACCTTGGCAGGGCCAAGTAAAATATTTCTCCGAACCTCGGCAGGGCCGAGCAACAAATCCTCCGAGCCATGGTAAGGTCAGGTAAAAGTCATTCGGGCTAAAAACCCAGCGAAAAAGCCTAAGTATACATGCCTCGACCAAAGCCGAATGGCCCCCAAATAGTCCCCGAAGGACTTCGTCCGGTTTAAAAACGAGCGCGTTGAACAAAAACCGTCGACGCGCAAGAAGAAGCCACCATTGGCAAACCCCCTCTTGAGGCCATCGAGCCCCACGTAGTCGGCCAAAGGCCCCAAGCAGAGCTATGAGATTTCCCTCTCTGCTACTGAAAACCTTTTTGGGTGACACCCCTATAACCCGTCATTCAAAGGGCCTATATCAAGGCGCAAAAACGACGGGGCCACACCAACACCTTGATTCATCACATGAGTCAGGCCATAAACTCTTAAAGAAAGGGATTTCAAAAATATGATCCATCTTTCATTCATAAAAAGAGGGACTACAAAGAGGCAGTAAAAAACAAAAGCAAGAGGAGAGGCCCTAAATCAGAATTCGGAGTCACTCCCGGAGGCTAGCAGCCTCCAGGCGCTCCGTCAAGTCAGCCACTTGCTGACGAAGGGATGCAATCTCCTCCCTCTGCTGGTCCATCAACCGGCGTGAGGCCTCCGCCTCCCTGACCAACACATCCAAGTGCTCTTCGGCGATCCTCGCAAGACGCTGATTACTCGCAAAGGCCAACGCTAGGCCCTCTCCGTCAACAGTAACGGAGGTACGCCTCCCCTCCGACCGCGGCAGGCTGTCGAGCGAGGAACACGACCCGACTGATGATCGCCCTAAGGAGGCCATTTCTTCGAACTTGGACCGAAGGATGGCCAAAACCAATGCCTCCTGGTCGTATTTATACTCGTCAAGCAGGTATCTCTATCGGTCGCACCATGACCACCGACCTATAAGAACTTACCACGCGTCGTCGTTTCAACGTTTGTGAAATCCGAGGTGTCGCGCCCCATCCCGAGCGAGATCGGTAAGCGCGAGCAGGTTGTTTGGGAGTTCCCCAAGCAAACATTTTCCGATCTGTCGGCCCCTGCAATAAATGCATTCGGCGCTTCCCCGAGCCTCTTAATGCTGGCCTCTTTTTCGGGAAATGCAAAAGTCCGGCATTCGGCCAATAACCTGTCCCCTCGGGAAGAGTGACGCCACCAATAAAAGCGTGAAAATGTACCGTCCGTTCCGCTCTGACGCCCCTTATCAAGCGTCACGTGGACCTAATGCTGTGGCCCGCAATGACAGCTAAGTCGCTCCCTTGAGCCCGGATCCTCGGACCTGGGCGAGGCCAAGCAAAACGTTCTCCGAACCTCGGCAGGGCCGAGTTACAGAATCTCCGAACCTCGGCGGGGCCGAGTGATTGAATCACTGAACCTTGGCAGGGCCAAGTCAAGTATCTCCGAACCTCGGCTGGGCCGAGCGAGCTAAATCTCCGAACCTCGGCGGGGCCGAGTGATTGAATCTCCGAACCTCGGCGGGGCCGAGTGATTGAATCACCGAACCTTGGCAGGGCCAAGTCAAGTATCTCCGAACCTCGGCTGGGCCGAGCGAGCTAAATCTCCGAACCTCGGCGGGGCCGAGTGATTGAATCTCCGAACCTTGGCAAGGCCAAGTCAAGTATCTCCGAACCTCGGCTGGGCCGAGCGAGCTAAATCTCCGAACCTCGGCTGGGCCGAGCGAGCTAAATCTCCGATCCTTGGCAGGGCCAAGACAAATACCCTCGAAACTCGGCTGGCCCGAGCGACAAGTTCCCTGAACCATGATAGGAGGGGGTGCGAATTCCCTGAACCTCGGCTAAGGCCGACCCACGATAAATCAGGCTCCGGCAAAAGCGAAGCACGAAAATACCAGGCTTCTAACCAGAGCAAGGAGCATGTTTCGCCGAATGATCTATGAACCGCCACACACGAGCCTCGATTAGTTCGGATGGCGTGAGATCCTCGTCTAGGGACTAGCGGGACGCCTTTGTACCCCACAAACAATAATGACTACAAGTTCGGCACAAGAAGAGATAGAGATCAAAAAATAGAACATAACTCTCTTTATTGCTGATCAAGATCAGTTACAAATGCCTCACAGGCGTTACAAGAACATTGAAATGCATAAAATAAAGGCAAATACAAAACTCGGGCAACTGCTCCAAAGCAGACTTGGCCAATCTATGACATTCCAGCATCCGATCGTCAAGCCAGACAAGTCGCATCCAGTCGGTTCGGGCCGATAATAGCCGATCGAACTGGACCAATAGTTGCAACTGGCTTCAAGTGGTAGCGATATCTCGGTGACCCAACCGAGATATCTGGATGGCCATCCCAAACCACCCAATCGAGGAGCCCCTCGGCGAGCAAGCAGGAGGCCAGCGGACCCTGGCGTCAGAACGCTCTCCCAAACCGAGTGCGTGCCGCCGCGCCTTCCCAAGTCTCAAGGACAACGAGTCGGCAGATGAGGTCCTTTCACCCCCTTCCCAGGCGATGGAAAGTTCCCCAGGCGGCTGAGCCCGGGAATCCGAACCAGGGGAGGAGGCGAAGTTCATGCAACCCATGGGAGACCCGCGTGCACTTCCTACCCTGTGTTCCCGAAGGGGAACTGCAAAGGCCACACCAGAAGAGTTATTGTGCGCTCCCCGTGTGACCTCTGCGCCCTCCTTGTGCGCTCTCCATATGATCTCCGGGACTCATCCCCTAAGGGCGAGCCATTCTTCGGCAACTCCCCGGTCGCCCCAGCTGTCTGGCGGCAAGGAGCCCCTGAGAGGAAAAATCGGTCCTCCTACTCGTAGCAGCAGAGAAGTGAGCATAATGGAAGCTCTGATGGAAAAGACACCTTGGGGATAACCAAACATGACCCCTTTTTCCCTTTTTATAGGCAGAAAAGAACCGGGAACAAGCTATCAAAGCTAAAAGTCCTGAGTTTCAAACACTTGGCCCATACCTCAACGTGGCCCCTCAGGATGAACGCAGCGCCCCACCGCGCGCCAAGCCCACCGCCTTAGTTGTGACGTGTACGGAGATCTCTTCCTGATCCCGAATCACGGTCATTAAATGCAGGAGATCGTCCGCTGACGCTTCGAAAACTGGCGAGATCAGAATATCGTCCTTCGAAAGTGACGTCCTCCAATGGTAAGCGATTGCGTGCGCGACGAAGTGATCTGCGTGGGAAAAGAGTACCTTCCGAAAAGCTCTGATGCAGCTTTATGCCCCCCACTACGCCGTATCATCAACTCTGGTGAAATAAAAACTGAATCACCTGCAGGACGGCAGGGCGTTGGCAGAACAGCAGAAAACGCGAAGGCCTCTTCTACTTGTCGGCCCCAGCCGACCTATTTTGCCCGTCGGCCCCAGCCGACCTAGTTTGCCTGTTGGCCCCAGCCAACCTATTTTGCCCGTCGGCCCTAGCCAACCTATTTGCCTATCGGCCCCAGCCACCTATTTCACCTGTCGACCCCAGCCGACCTATTTCGCCTGTCGGCCCCAGCCGACCTATTTTGTCTGTCGGCCCCAGCCGACCTACTTTTTCCGTCGACCCTGGCCGACCTACTTTGCCTGTCGGCCCAAGCCGACCTGGTTTGCCCACCGGCCTTAGCCGGTGCGTTTCCTTCGATCTCGAGATAAGGATGACCTAAGAGCCTTGGCGAGCCATAGGTCGCTCACAACAGAGGCTAAACGACAACGAAGTCACGCAAGAAAGACACTTAAATGGAAACAGGAAATTCTTTCACTATGAAATATCAGACAAATGTCTAAAGAACGAGATACAAGAACAGCTCCTAAAAACCGGGAGCCGCATCGGCTTTGGAAGGGCCCTCAGTTACATCTGCGAAAGTATGACTAGACTCGCCCTTCTCCAATACTTTTGCCCCCTCAGTGGCAGCTTGCGACCGTCCCTCAGAAGCTGCAGCTTCGCTGGGACCGGGGGCGGCGCCAAGTTCGGCGTCAGAAACATCAACGTATTCATCTTCATCTTCTTCTTCAGACTCGCCATCGTCGGGATCTTCAACACTCAGGAAAGAAAGGTCCCATTCCGGGTGCCCACTGAGTATCCTCTGTTTGCACTCCTCCATCCCATGATGGAACGCGTCTACGCTGATAGCGTCTTGCCTCCCCTTAAGTATGGCGAGCTGCATGTTGGCCTTGGCGGCCTACTTCTCAGCCTCTGCGACTTGGGCCCGCAGAATAATATTTTGCTCCTCGAACTCGCCGGCCCGCGCCTCGAATTCTGAGCTCTTGTTGCGGCTGGACACAAGCTCGCCTTGAAGAGCCCGAACCTCCAGCCCCAAGTCCGCCATCTGAGAAAGCTGAAATAGGTCGGCGTCACAAGAAACCAGTAGAAAAAAGCTAAAAAAAGGGGGGAATGAGGTCGTACCTCCTCCTCTCGTTTGGCCAACCTCTTGGCCAACTCCTCAGCCTCACTCCTGGCTCTTGTCCTGTCAGCCCCGACCAGCTCGACCCTCTCTTGTAGATTGTTGATCTTCGACTGCTTGGCTCCAATTACCCCCTGAGCTTGGGATAGCTCGTCATTCACCCGAGCTATCACCCCTTGTTGCCATTTAGCGCCCTCCTTCAAATGAGCGATCTCGCTATCACGGCGCTTCAGTCGCTCCTCCACCTCGCCAAGCATCCTGGCCAAACGATTCCTCTCATCGGCAGCTTCCTTCTCCAGCCGACCCATACTCTCGCTATGTTCCCGCTGCATTGCCTTTACCTCCGCGGCATGCTTCGACTCGACTCTAGCCAGCTCCAAGCATGCGTTGTCGTTCTTCTCCAAGAGTTCCTGCAACTCCTCCACTCTGCGCTTCTGCTTGGACACCTCGGCCAGAGCGACCTGGTGTGCCGCCCTTGCCCCCTTCAGGCTCCTATCAGTCATATCCATAAGCTCCTCGAATTTTTCAGACACTTTTAGTCGTGATTGGAGCTCGGCGTTATCACGCCTGGCCTGAATGCTGGCTCCTGTCGCCAGGCTCAAGCGCCAGCATATCGCCCAGGAAAGCAAAACGCTCTGCGAGACAAAAAAATGAATAAAAACCCACAATGGGGTCAATCAGGAAACATCTATCGCACAAGAAAAGCAACTCACCCACGAGGCATAGGCCCGGGTCATCCTCATCAGAGTTGTGTTGTCAATATCGGGAAGGAGATGGATACTCTCGGCCACGCCTTGCTGCCCAAACGCAGCATCGACCAGCCCCAGGTCGGCAAATTTGTCCGCCGAGGGATCCGCGCCCGGATACAGGGCCGATCTGATCATGGCGGAAAATGCCTCCTCGATATCAACATCCGAGCTACTGAGTTGGCCAACCCCACCTGAAGGACCGGCTGGACGACCCCCGTCTGGGAGCCCTTCAACCTCCCAGCCTCCTCTACTAAGGCCCTGGCTTGGGTTTCTTCAGATAATTCAGCTAGCCCAAGCGCCAGCCTCCCCAAAACCTTTTTTGAAGAAGCTCCCAACGCGGAGCTCCCACCTTGCCGTGTCTCCTCTTTCGACGCCCCTTCCTCGGTTACCACCATCTGTGTCTCCGCCGCTGGACCCCCCGAGGCCTCAGCCTGACCTGCCTCGCTGCTGACGGACTCCCCTGCGGAGAGACCGAGGGAAGGCTCCCCCTGCACCTCCCCGGCTGCGGCCGCCACTTCTTCCTCTCCTGCCGCAGCCGATGGCGATCCCGCGCGGACAGTAGGCTCCTCGGCGATGACCGCCTCCGCCAAATCCGCCGCTGGCTCCTCTTTCAGGGAGGGCGCGGTTGGACGAACCAACGGGGCCTCGTCCGAGCTGTCCGAGATTTCTAACACAGAGGGTCGGAGGCCATAACCTCTCTCCCGGGCCCTCCTTCACCCCCGGCGCTTCTGCCGTGACTGCCCTGGCGTCCAGCGGGCTTCTTGCGGAAGTATGAGCCCTTTTTTCGGGCCGGCCACTATCCGCGCCGCTACCTTCCCCCGGGCGTTTTCCTCTCTTCCTCTTGGAGAGGTTCGACAACGCCGACCTTGCGGCTGTTACACCAGAACACACACGCTCAGGTCCAAGCACATTAATCGAGAAAAATACGCTGCATGAAAGAGACTCACCTTGCGGGTCCAGGGGGCTAAGCCCGGCTGCGAAGAGGGCCCCCTCCGATAATAAGTCATTAGCCGAAAATACCTGTCCGTTACGAAGAACATCCAAATCCCTCTCCTCCTGCGCCGACAAAGCCGGATGCGTCTCCGCGTCCCTTGCAACATCCCCCCATCTCCGAGGGAAGTCGGAGCCAACGTTCCCCTCCGCGATAACAAACCGACTCTTCCACCCCTTGATGGAGAGGGCTTATCCGCAATGATGTTGAAGGATCTCCGGGGCCCGATGTAGGGCCACTTCGATTTTCTTTCAGGAATCAGGTGGTAGCAGGTGCGGAAAAGGGGGAGAGTGGCGATGATTTGAATCTGGTGGCACATTGAGATGAATCCGACGATATTCCGCCAGCTGTTTGGAGCCACCATTGACGGGCAGATGTTATAGTGGGTCATGATTTTCTTCACCAAGGGGTGGAGAGGAAAACGAAGACCCGCCTTCAAACTATCTTCGTAGATGAAGACCCCGGACTCTAAATCCCGGGTAACCCTATCTTCGGGTTCCGGCACCCGTAGGACGATGTCCAAGGGCAAGCCATACCGCTGGTGAATCCTCCCCAAATCTCCGGCAATGATTTCTGAGGCCACGTCGTCGGGGCTCGTCGCCATTGAAAGTGGTACCAAACGAAAACGATAAGCATCAAGGAAGATGAAAGGCCAGAACTCTTCTGAAAGCAAAACGAGAAGACGCCGAGAGCACGAGCACATATATATATACAATGCGGCTGTCACTTCGCTTCTCCACCAAGGAAGCCGCCCTGAAGAGATGGGGCGTCTCATCCCAGGCACCCAGAAGCGCCTCGACAAATGCCCGATCGATTGGGTTTCGTAAAGTGGCGCAATCCCAACCGTCGCTCGTGGAGGAGCCTTAGCCTCCAAGGCGGGATAGTACTGTCGCATTAATTAGGGCATCATTGCACGAGCTATCCAAACCAAGACGTCCCATCCAAGATGCGCCATTTGAACTTGTACTCCCTATGCCACACCTACGCTTCGAACTAGGGAGTGGAGGGCATGTGTTGGGGGGTAAAATTATCATTGCATTAATATCCGTGCGAGGCGGTTAGGGCTAATCGCCTCCCTTTGTCCCCTCCGGGCTTCCGTAGCTCGGCCCCTCCGGGCTCCCGTAGCTTGGCCCCTCCGGGCTTCTGTAGCTCGGCCCTCCGGGCTTTCTTAGCTCGGCTTCTCCGGGCTCCCGTAGCTCGGCCCCTCCGGGCTTTCTTAGCTTGGCCCTCTCGGGCTTCCGTAGCTCGGCCCCTCCGGGCTTTCTTAGCTCGGCCCTCTCCGGGCTTCCGTAGCTCGGCCCCTCCGGGCTTCCGTAGCTCGGTCCCTCCGGGCTTCCATGGCTCGGCCCCTCCGGGCTTCCGTGGCTCGGCCCTCCGGGCTTCCGTGGCTCGGCCCCTCCGGGCTTCTTAGCTCGGCCCCTCCGGGCTTCCGTGGCTCGGCCCCTCCGGGCTTCCGTAGCTCGGCCCCTCCGGGCTTCCTTAGCTCGGCCCTTCCGGGCTTCCGTAACTCGGCTTCTTTGAGCGATCCACAACCCAACATCTACCTCCGCGGAACCTGACGCAGGAGAGCCCAAGCCTACCAGAACGGCATCCTAGAAAAGAAATCATGTCGGGACGTGGCCTAAAGCCTATCATAACCGCCCCAGGCCTACTCAACCAGATCTCGAGACATCAAGGAGCTCTCCCAGCCGTCGATACCATAACAAACGGGATATGGATTCTAACGGCTCCACAACGGCCTGATTCTGCCCGCCTCCATATCTTAACAACCTCCGAACCTTCCAGAAGACGCTCAAGACCCAGGTGACAGTCTATAAATACCATAATCACAGATTCCCTCAGGTACGCAACCCTGGACGCACTCTCTCTCTCTCTCTCTCCTTGGGCACAGGCACGCGCCTCTTACGCGCGCACCCCACTCCTCTCTCCAACAGCTCGTCGGCGCTCCTGCCCTCTGGAGCTTTCGATTGGCCATTCCCGGAGAGGTCTCCCGGAGAGATCCACCTTCCCATTATCTGGTTGATCGCCGATTTCTCCCCCACTGACTTGAGCGTCGGAGGGTCTTCCGCGGAGGATCACCCCCAGCGTCCCTCCGCGCGTGGACTTCTTTTGCAGGTCCGCCCCCCTCTTCCTGGAGATCGACCGCGTCCGAGTCGGAGGATGGATTTCAGCGGCAACATATGTATATATATATATATATATATATATATATATATATATATATATATGGCTTTGAAAAAGATAGGTTTTATTTTGATATAGATCGGAACCAATTTATAAAGAGATAGAAATCAATCAAAAATAAGCCCGAAAACTTTTGGGATAACAAAAATCTCCTACCCATGCATTAAATGCAATAAATGCCAAGTTGGTTTTGGCAACTCCTCAAAGATTTCCCTCTTCTGACAGATAGTAATGCACCTCTGAGAGGGAATATGCTTGTGCCTTGTTGGCTGGTCACTTGAAGAAAAATCCCCACTCGGGATTGCTATCAAAATAAGAATTATCTGCAGCTTCCTATGTATGACACGTTGTCAACAGGAGGTCGTTAAAATATCTTGATCTTTTTCATGCGGTTAGAATGATTGCTCATTCTTTTTTCATGGCTGTACAGGGTGTTCCCAAGTAATTTTCTGGATGTTATTGTTGGATGACACTAAATTTGCTCAGTTGGGAAGGAGACATGACACCATATCAAGCATGTTTTTGCAAAATTATAACACGAGGAATATATTTGCATTTGACAAAAGAAGTGCTTACTGGTTATCATAGTGTTTTAGATATATGTTGTTTCCTTTCACTTCTTTATTTGTCTTTGGTAGTTCATCTTATAAGCTAGCGTGAGCTACACAACAAGAGTTGCCCTTCCCTGGCAACAGGTCAAGTGAGCTACACACAACTGTGTAAGCTAAGGTGTGGCACATCCAAAGTTCAAGAGAGTTACACAGGTTTAAGAGCTTAGGCTACATAAGTTCTCAGGTTCTTAAGTTATTTGGGTCGGCTTGTGACCCAAGAATAGAGAGCATGTGAGTCATGGGTGTACATGGGCTCGGATTTGAGTGCTTTCTTGCATGGCTTAATAGGGAGTTTTTTTGAGAGAATGCTTAATAGGGAGTTTTTTGAGAGAATGCTTAATAACCTAATAGTAGGTTATGGATCTGGGTCTAAGAAAAGTCTAAGAGGATTGGGCTTAGGTTTCTGGATAGACTTCTATCTTTTAGGGAGTTTGTTAGGGAGTTGGTTAGGGAGTTGGTTACAGGCTGGTGCGGATAAGTCTTATCATTCAAAATGGATGGTTATTTAAGTCTCTATCTAAATGTAACCGGAAGGAGGAACGAAACCTCAAAAAAATAAAGGCATTCTTTTTTTTTTTTCCTTCTATATCCATCTATTCTTCTTCTCATCTATCTTCTTCTCTTACGCGTCTGATCTTGGCGGAAGCTGCGCAACAAGTGGTATCAGAGCTTCAGAGAGGCGCTTAAGAAGAGAAAGAAAAGAGAAATCAGATCCCAAGATAATTTTTTTACTCTCTCCTCTCTCTCTCCCCTTGTTTATCTTGTTCACCATAGGTGCCAAGAAGTTTTTCGTGCGTAAAAAGGGCAGCCTGTGCGTGAGATTTTTCTCATGGAACACGGAAATAGGTTGGTGAAGCTTTGTGACGTGACTTGGGGGGGCTTGTTGGTTGGTCAACAAGTCATCACGGAAATTCCTTCCGCTCGGCCAGGAAGAAATTCAGAAGGCGTCTTGACGGAAGGAATGTGGAGGAGAAGACTTCACGCCTTTCTCAAGAACCGGTCGGCTTCGCTTGCATCAATTCAACATAAACAGAGAGGCATGCATGGCATGAAGAAAATGCACGGTGAGTTCGTGGCAGGCTTCATCGAAGCCTAGTGTGTTTCTCAAGAGCCTTTACCAGGAAGCGGGTGTTTCAGAACGTGATTCATAGGAGTTTCTCATGGTAACGAAGCGGGCGTTTCAGAACGTGGCTGTGAAGACCTCTTTCCCTCATATTAATTACACATTGAGGTTTTGGTAAAGCTTTCAGGGTGGGTTTTTTTTCAACCCTTAACAACCAAAGAAAAGAAGCACGAGGCAACTAACCTATACAGCAATTTGTTTGATTGCAAAAAGCATCTTATCCAAAGAAAGCAAAACTTCTTGGAAGGGCTGTAGGAGAGGATTTCAACTAGGATTTCACCTCTAGGTATTTTTCTTAATTTATCTCTGTGATTACTATTTGTAGCCTGATCAACCATGAGTAGTGGAAGAAAAATTGAGTTTGAAAAATTTAATGGAAAAGGAAGTTTTTTCATGTGGAAGGTGAGGGTTAGGATTTACTAGTGCAGAATTTTCTTGATGTTGCTTTGGAATCAAAGCCTGAGGAGTGTCAGAAGGGGATTGGTTGTCTCTTGAGAAGAGGGCATGTGCAACGATCAGAGGGTGTCTTGCTGATTCAGTTTTGTACAGTGTCCTAAATGAGAAGAAACCGAAGGGTCTTTGGGCCAAATTGCATTCCTTATACATGGTAAAAATATGTGCAATAAACTTATGTTGAAGAAACAATTATATAGTCTTCAGATGCAGGAAGACGGGGATATTGTTCTTCATATTCAGAAGTATGATAGGATATGCAATGATTTGATGACTCTTGGTGTTAAGATGGAGGAAGAAGATAAATCTCTTCTCTTGTTATGTTCATTGCCTATGTCTTATGATCCTCTTGTTACTCACTGCTTTATGGAAAAGAAACACTTCTTTATGAAGATATTGTGTCTGTGTTAAGATCCAATGAGCAGTGGGGAAAGATAATAGGGGAAAGTGTACCTCAGGAGGGCCTCACGGTAGGAGAGAACCGGCAGAGGCAAGGAGGTCAGCAAGTATAGGGGCCGATCCAGGTCCAAGTCAAAGAAAGGCAAAAGCAAGTTCAGGTGTTACAAGTGTAATGGGGTTGGACACATAAAGAGGAATTGTCCTCTTTGGAAGAAACCTCAAGAAGAGAAGAAAGAAAAGGAATCTGTCAGTTCTGTTGAAGATATAGGGGTCAAGGAGGACCTCTTGGTGGTTTCAGATGCACACAAAAGTTGTACAACAGACAGTTGGTTACTTAATTCAGCCTGCTCACATCATTATACACCACATCGGTCCTGGTTTAAAGATTATACTAAAATTGATGTGGAAAATGTGACATTAGGGGATAACCATTCTTGCAGGGTGGTAGGAGTTGGCACAGTTAGGATCAGAATGTTTGATGGGGTTGTGAGAACTCTTACTCATGTGAAGCATGTTCCTAACTTGAAGAAGAACCTAGTGTCCTTGGGGTACCTAGAGAGGAATGGATTTGGTTTCAGTTGTCGTTCCGGGAATGGTGTACTCAATGTCATGAAAGGTGCCATGGTTGTGATGAGGGGGAAGAGGCTGAAAAATAATTTGTATCAGCTGGTTGGGTCTGTGATGTGTGGAGGGTCTGAGACAGCAGCAGCAGTGCACAGTCAGTAGGATATGTACCGCATGTGGTACTACCATCTTGGTCACATGGGAGAGCGGGGCATGAGGGTGCTGATGAAGAACAGGAGAATTCTAGCTTTGGATGAGGGTGTTGCAGAGGTCTGTGAGCCATGTCAGATGGGCAAGCAACACAAGGTAAAATTTTCTACCAGTTCAGCGCACACTACAGGTCCCTTGGAGCTAGTACACAGTGATGTTTGGGGTCCAGCTCCAGTTTTGGGCAAGAATGGGGCCAAATATTTTATGACTCTGATTGATGATTTTTCAAGAAAGGTCTGGGTATATTTCTTGAAGGAAAAGTCAGAGGTCTTCTTCAAATTTCAAGCATGGCAGGCTGAGGTGGAGAAGGAGATAGGGAGATATGTAAAGGTGGTGTGGTCTAATAATGGTGGAGAATTCATAAGTAAGGAGTTTCTAAAATTTTGCACAGACGAAGGCATCAAAAGGCAATTTTCAATAGTTAGAACTCCTCAGCAAAATGGAGTGGCTGAGAGAATGAACCGAACTCTCATGGAGAAAGCTAGATGTATGAGATTGCAAGTAGGATTACCTAAAATGTTTTGGGTGGACACAGTTGACACAACAGCCTACTTGGTGAACAAGTCTCCTCATGTCAAGCTTAATGGGAGGTTACCAGAGGATGTATGGTCTGGTAGATAGGTGGAGCTTAGCCATATTAGAGTTTTTGGATGTACAGCATTTGTACATGTGGATGCCAGTCAGCGAACCAAGTTGGATGCCAAAGCCCGAAAAATGGTGTTTATTGGATATCTGCGAGGAGTCAAGGGATATAGGCTATGGGATCCCTTGGAGTAGAAGGCCACGATCAGCAGGGATGTGGTTTTGATGAAAGCTCAGTCCTCAAGAAGCAGGAGGTGGTAGAGGTTCAGCCGGAGGCCCAGTCGGACGTGGATGGGCAGCAGGAGACTCAACCAGCTGAGTAATTAACCTCTTATGATATTTTTCCTTTTGTAGGATCACCAAGAGGACATGAGATTCAGGTAGAGCATACTCCAGATATGTCTTCACATGTGGGGACCAGCCAGATGCATGCTCATGGCAGAGATGAGCAGAGGGAGGAGTCACATCCTGGGATAGGCATCGGCATTGCACTACATAAGCCAAAGAGGGTCATTCGGCAACTGGAGTGATATAGGTTTGGCGAGACCATATCATATGCATTAGTGGCTGCCAGTGGAGGATCAGTTACCTACCAGGAGGCAATGACAAGCCAGGATAGAGACATGTGGGTCCAGGCAATGGTGGAAGAGATGCAGTCCCTGCAGAAGAATCAGACTTGGCGGTTGGTGTCACTGCCAAGTGGAAAGAAGCCCATTGGTTGTAAATGGGTATTTCAGTGCAAAGAAGGAGCCACAGAGAAGGAGAAGATCAGGTATAAGGCCAGGTTAGTGGCCAAAGGATTTTCTCAGAAAGAAGGCATTGACTACAATGAGGTGTTCTCTCCAGTGGTACGACACACATCTATCAGGATATTGCTGAGCATTGTAGCAGTGCAGAATTTAGAATGGGAGCAGATGGATGTCAAGATGGCCTTCATGGGGATTTGAAGGAAGAGATTTATATGGAGCAGCCAGAGGGGTTCATAGAACCGGGGTCAGAAAGAAAGGTATGTTGTTTGCAGAGATCCTTATATGGTTTGAAGCAGTCACCGCATCAGTGGTATCTACGGTTTGATACCTTTGTGAGGAGCATTGGCATGTCTAGATGTGAGTATGATCCCTGTGTTTATTTTCAGATTTTAGAAGATAATTCTAGATTATACTTGCTTTCGTATGTGGATGATATGTTAATTGCATGCAATAGTAAAGCTGTTGTGGATGATCTAAAGGCAACATTGTCAGCTGAGTTTGAAATGAAGGATTTAGGTCCTGCTACACGGATTTTAGGGATGAAAATTTTCAGAAACAGACATAGGAGGTTGTTTTATTTATCTCAGGGGACTTATATCAGGAGGATCTTAAAGAGGTACAGTATGGATAGTGCAAAGCCAGCCGCATTACCATTGGCTGGTCATATTAAGCTCTCCAAGACTATGTCACCGAGTTCTGAGATAGAGGCAGAGAAGATGTCCAGAGTACCTTATGCTTCAGGAGTTGGCAGCCTCATGTATGCTATGGTGTGTTGTAGGCCTAACCTTGCATATGCTATTAGCCAAGTTAGCAGATTCATGGCTAATCCGGGTAAAGCACATTGGAGAGTTCTGAAAGGAATCTTCAAATATCTTGTTGGCACAGTCAGTGTTGGTATATGCTATGGGTATAGTAGCATGGAGGATGGCACTAGACTGACCATGGAGACTCAGGATCGGATAGCAGGTTTTGTTGATGCTGACTATGGAGGTGATTTGGACACCAGGAGGTCAACCACAGGATATGTCTTTATGTTGAATGGTGGTCCAATATCATGGAGGTCAAGTCTGCAGCCAGTGACGGCTTTGTCTACTACAGGTCAGAGTATATTGGTATTTCAGAGGCTACAAAGGAGGCTATATGGCTGAAAGGTCTTGAACTGGAGATGGGGATAGCAGAGGGGGTGATCAGGGTATTTTTTGATAGCCAGAGTGCTTTATGTTTGGTCCAGAATCCAGTCTATCATGCTAGGACCAAACATATTGACATCAGATACCACAGGATCAGGGAGCTTGTGGAGGATGGTGAGTTGGAGCTTGTGAAAGTATTTGCCAAAGATAACGCAGCGGATGCACTCACTAAGGTACTACCTCGGGATAGCTTCTTTAGATGTGGAGCATTGATGGGATTGATCGACCAGGTGGAGCTTACTGTAACTTTGATGCACCAAGATAGAGATTGTAAGCTAAGGTGTGGCACATCCAAAGTTCAAGAGAGTCACACAGGTTTGAGAGCTTAGGCTACATAAGTTCTCAGGTTCCTAAGTCATTTGGGTCGGCTTGTGACCCAAGAATAGAGAGCATATGAGTCATGGGTGTACATGGGCTCGGGTTTGAGTGCTTTCTTGCATGGCTTAGAAGGGAGTTGTTTGAGAGAATGTTTAATAACCTAATCGTAGGTTATGGATCTGGGTCTAGGAGGATTGGGCTTAGGTTTCTGGATAGACTTCTATCTTTTAGGGAGTTTGTTAGGGAGTTGGTTACAGGCTGGTGCAGATAAGTCTTATCATCCAAGATGGATGGTTATTTAAGGCTCTATCTGAATGTAACCGGAAAGAGGAACGACACCTCAGAAAAATAAAGGCATTCTCTCTTTTTTTCTTCTATATCCATCTATTCTTCTCCTCCTCTATCTTCTCTTACGCGTCTGATCTTGGCAGAAGCTGTGCAACAAACTGGGCAATAAGCACTTCTGCACAAGTTTTCATGAAATACTTCATGCTATAGTTGTCCACCAGGGTGCTTGAACCCACAACCTCCCCCAATATAGCCTGGCTTTATTGGTGGAATTATAGTCATGGTCTACCTTTACATGATTGTGGAAAATCCATCACAGAGCTCTTTCCTGCTTACTTCTATTGAAATAAATTCGACTTATGGAAATATATTTGAAACAGCTTCTATTTCAGGCATCACATAATGAATTCTTAAGGGCTGCATCAGTTAAGAGCATTGCATAATTCTTTTAAAGCATTACCATACAAATTACATTACAATACAAATATATTTAAAGCATTGCATACAGGCTTTGGTACCATACCAAGACAAAACATTACCATTAATTCCAATTATTCAACAGTAATGCTTTAAAAATGAATTATGCAATGCTCTTAACATATGCAACCCTTAAGGAATTCATTATGTGATGCTTGAAATATGAAACTGTACAGAGAGAAAACATTACCATTAATTCCAATCATTCAACAGTAATGCTTAAAAAACGAATTATGCAATGCTCTTAACAAATGCAGCCCCCTCAAGGAATTCATTATGTGATGCTTGAAATATGAAGCTGTACAGAGATAAAACATTACCATCAATTCCAATCATTCAATCGTAATGCTTTAAAAGAATTATGCAATGCTCTTAACAGATGCAGCCCTTGAGGAATTCATTATGTGATGCCTGAAATAGAAGCTGTTTCAAATATATTTCCTGTCACAATTGATGAGTCGAATTTATTTCAATAGAAGTAAGTTTTACTTTAATGGTCAGTTATAGATGGCCAGTGCAAACCAGAATCAGAGTAAACTGACGCCTTACTCTTGAAATTCCGGAAAAAGCTGTTCTTCGAAAAAGATAATTTAATAAAAATATTGGCCTATCCTAGACTCCAAGGAAAGGTTTCACACATTGATGACTAAATTTGCTTCCAGATAAGATGTAGCTTTTCACCACAACATTTGATTGAACTATAGTGAAGCTGTTCTTCGGAAAAGATAATTTAATAAAAATTTTGGCCTGTCCTAGACTCCAAGGAAAGGTTTCACACATTGATGACTGAATTTGCTTCTAGATAAGATGTAGCTTTTCACCACAACATTTGATTGAACTATAGTGTGGTTGATTAGTTCCTTGGTGTGGTTGATTAGTTCCTTGTTTCAAAGCTGCTGCTTTGTCAGTTACAAATTGAGGATTTGCAAATGCTTCTCAAAACATTGAGATTTCATATATATTTGAAACGAGTCATTGCCTATAATCATGGATCCCTTCATTTCACTTCTATGAATGTGGATATCACTTTTGAGGCACCAAAGTTTTTCTCTCTTTTTTTTTGTCATTTTTTTAAGGCATGACTTTTGAAGATGAGCATAAGTGCACTTTTTAATGAACTGGACAATGTTTGCAGCAAACAGTTTGTCTGCATTCACTTTGGTTTTCAAATTGTACTCTAGATGGATTTGGCAAGCTTTTCCATCATTAATCTCGGCTACACTTTTGTGCTGTATATTTTAATTAAAAATGAAGTGTGTGTGCCAGAAGTTTAAGCTGGTACTTTTCTTGCTATTCATGATCTCAATTTATACTTATTAAGAAAAAGAAGGGATAGAATATCCCCTCTTATTCCCTGTTTCAACCTAGGGGTGCAACTTGGGCTCATGAAACTCGGGTTCCCCTCAACCCTAATCCTAACCCTATTTGTAAAATGTCAACCCTAACTCTAACACTAATACTATTTGTAAAACCTCAATCCTAATCTTATTTTTAAAAATCAGGTTTAGATTGAGTTTTGAGTTAAAATTTGGGTTGATCGAAAATGTCGCACGCCCGCCAGATAGCCATCTCTCTCTCTCTCTCTCTAATATATATATGTTAATTTTATATATCCACTATCGTGAAAGTAGCTTAGTGCTAAAAAAATCCAAAGCGAAAAATAGAGCAAAAGCAAATCTATCCTCACGCATAACACAACACCGGTAGATTTGTCTTATCCAACCATAGTCCTGGGTCGATATATAAGATAACATAGATAAATAAATAAATTACTATATGGTATAAAATTGGGCTTCGGATGAGCTTATAAAGAAGCCGCAGATCACCCCCTTCTCATGTCAGTCCCAAAATATCCCCCTTTCCCAAGTGAGATGGCGGCAAAGTCGGCGAGCACAGAGCAGCAGGTCAGTGAGGCGGCAATGGGTGGCGGGGGCATGTTGAGATTCCACCAGATCATCATCGACATGACAAGCCTGTCGCAGCCGATGCTGCCCACATACAGGATCGTGCTGGTGAACCCCCTGGCGTAGGGGATGGTGGTGATTCAGGGGAACCCGAGCTAATGGCGGAGCTCCTCTCTAGCCGAGGCTGGTGCGGCCCATCGCCGGTGTCGAGGGCGTCGATTGAGGTGATGAAGACGGTGGAGGTCAGGCAGGCGGAAGAGTGCCTCGTGTGCTTGGACGAACTGGCTGGAGCAGAGGCTGTGGTGGTGGTGAAGGAGATGTCATGCTGGCATAGGTTTCATGGGCCGTACATCGAGAGGTGGTTGCGGATGCATGGGTCTTGCCCCATGTGCCGGCTCCAGATGCCATCGAAGGAGGACGACAACTCGAAGAAGGGCGGCGGAGAAGACGGGGACGCCGATGGAGAGAGGAGGACGAGGAGGAGGGAGGTTTGGGGTATGATCTATTTCTAGTAGGAGGAAAGAAGAGAACGACAACAGAACATAGGTCTGGGTTACCTCAGGTTTGGGTTACCTCGGGTTTGGATTTCGAGACCGGATCAATTGCAAATTGATCCAAGTTAAACCCGGATCCTTCGGGTTTGGGTTGGGCAAACATGAGTTCAAGTACCATTGCAAATCGAATTCAGTGGGCCAGGTTCGAGTTGAACCCGACCCAAGTTGCACCCCTATTTTAATCGTCCGTCTGATACATTCCGCATATGAGGGTTCGTTATCCAATACTCGGTTAACGAAGGCGAGCGGCTAAAGATCTCAACCACCATCTCCTCGTCATATGAGAGGAGCTTCTATTTGCACAACAAAAATTGCTCTCCACACCCCCCACTTAAAAAAAAACATTATGTAATGACCTTCGTACCCCCCCAATAACCTAAACAAACCCCCCTCTCCCTCACATCATCCATCTGTTCGGCTTATCACTTCCGTTCGGCCCTGCCCCTCTTCTCCCCTTCCCCCCATGTCCCCTATCTCCCATTCATCTGTTTGGCCTATCAGGACCGAACGAAAAGCTTCCGTTCAGCCCTGCCCCCACATCCATCTGTTTGGCCTATCAAAGCCAAACAGAAAGCTTTCGTTCAGCCCTGATAGGTCAAATAAAGGCCTTCTATTCAGCCTATCAGAGTTGAACGGAGGCTAGGCCAAATAGAGGAGCAAGGGAAAGCCGGGGGCTAGGGAAGGAGAGTCGGGGCTGCGGGAAGGGGACCAAAGTGGCTGGGGTCGGGAAAGGGAGCAGGGGGGAGCCAAGGGCCAAGGGGGCCTGGGATGAGGCATCTGATCGACGAGGGCTGCCGCAACATCGCTGCTATCACCGTTGTTGCGTTGTTGCCGCTCGTTGCTGCCAGCCGAAAAAGGAGAAGGGAAGAGGAGAGGAGGGTGTCGGCAGGTGGGATGAGGGAGAGGGGTATAGAGAGAAAAAAAATGGGTGAGAAAGGGATATAAGGGTAGTTTAGGAATTTAATTTTTTTTAAAAATATTAGGGGGGCGTGGAGAGTAATTTTTGGTGTCATTTTTTAAATCGACGCCTTTGGCACCAGTTTTAGAAAAAGAGGGTGGGAAGCAAACTTATTGTAAAAATGGTGTTTAAAGTAAAAACGTCATTTCAAATGACGTTTTCCACTTCCACCTCCTCCCCCCTTTGCCGCATCAGCGGAAAGGTGTAGTGGAGGAACGGTTAGAAATCGCCGCTTTAAGTGTTGATTTCATGCAGAAATCATCACTTGAAGTGGCAATTTCTTTGGCACTGAAATTGGGAGTAGAAATGTGTTTGAAATCGCCACTTAAAGTGGCGGTTTCTTTGACACTAAAATTGTCACTTCAAGTGGTGATTTTTTCAGACAGTTTAGCTTCGCAGCACATGAATCTAGTTCCTTTTCATAAAGAAAGCAACAAATCTAGTTTTGAATGGTTAAACTGCCTCAGCCTCAGCTCTTTTGCGCAACAATCACATCCCTAGCCTCGATATTGGGAATTGCATCAATCCCTTGGTGCTCCAGAGCATGGAAAGATTATAGGTCAAGGGGGTAGAGTGGGAGGACACGTGGAGGGAGAAGGAGGTGGGGGTTCCGCTGGATTGGAACATGGGGTGGAGTCCGTAGATCTGGAAGGAGCTATATCAAATTAAAAAATAAAATAAAATAATCTATTAGGATGCAAGGCAGAGACCCCATATAAATAGATAAAAAAATCTCGAAGGCCCAATAAAAATAGGTGAATAGTTTCCAACATCCAATAAATTAAACTCGCTTGCGAATCGAATTGGGGTGAGTAGAGTTACTGCTGGGGATATTGATGAAGGATTTATTTGGGTGTGTATATATATATATATATGTGTGTGTGTGTGTGTGTGACATTAAATGAGAAATTAATAATGATATATTCCTCACGATTCTTTTGAAATTTCTCAGCAGGATGATAATAATTTCTGTCCTATTTTTGGGTCGTACGATGTAATTAAGTTGTAGCCCCTGATTAACTACGAAGTTTGAAAAGACTGAAGAGAAAGCGATGGCATTTTCGTCATATGGGTGCGGAAGTTTAGCCCTGAGATCATAAATGATTTAGAAATTATTTAGAAAGGAACATAAATGATTTATAATATTATAATATTATAAGATTCTAGAGCATTGTGATCAAAAATCAAGGCTGAAATTGAACTGCAAGAAAAAGAGACTAGTCAGAAGGAAATCCTAGAGAACCCTTTCGCCAAGAACGCCCCACCGTATCAAGTAATACCTTGACCTTCCAAATTATATCTTAAGCCATCTCATTTGTGCATCCTAATTTATGATTTTGCTTAGATAATCATAGCTGTGAATTACTTTGCAAATCCCAACCATCCACCAAGCCCCACACATGCTATATCTTCCTAGAATCCAGGTGAATACCACTTAACACTGCCTTACACCAAACTAGCCTTGCTAAACTCCTCTAACAATCTCCTAAACTTGTCCTGAACAACTCTAATCATCTTGTACCCACCCAGATGCCAATTTCAAGTCTCACATTTGCTTGCAGCTACGATGTTAGCATAATATTTATTAAACTTATTTAATCATATGCCTCAATAGGTGATTGTTGTCTTAGCACCATTATTTAGTGGAGTTAGTGAAGAGGATGCCGAAAGACTAAACCTTATCAACTAATTATAATAGAGTAAATAGTTGATTTGCATTACTTAATGCAGCCCTTATGCTAGACAAAAAAGCATGGAAATGGGTGCAATTTCCTTTTTCCTTTTTTTTTTGGGCCTCCAAAAATTAATGCTTCATCTTCTTCACATAAATATTAAATGCCAAACAATAGCATTAATTACACCAAATTTAACATGTTTACAAATTGTTTTTACACCTTTAACGCATCTAATGATACAATGCTATTGTTTTACCTCTTGGAATGAATCATCGATTATAAGATAATCTTTGGGATACCTTATGACCAAGAGTGTATCTATGTGGTAGTAGAAATTCCAAAAGAAACATTTTAATCTTTTCCTTGTTGTCTTGAAGTTTAGTCTTTGTTGGTGCCATATTTTATACTAAAATCTTTTTGTTGATGGTTCCTTTGTTTGGGAGTTTCTTTTCCTTTTCATTTTCTTTTGCTCTCTCTTTTTATAGCTTGCATCAATCTTCTTGTCTCTGCATCAACCAAAAGAGACATTTTATAAAATATCTGCAGCACTCTAGAAAGCAGAGACAAGAAGACTGATGCAGACATTTTATAAAATGTCTTTTACATTTCATTTTTGGTTATCAATAAAATTGTAGCTCATAGTCCTACTTAATATTAGTTCCAAAAACTCATATTCCTACTTAATAATTTATTTTGGGCACATTGTCTTATTAAGGTCAAGATTATATTGTACAATATGCTTCATGCCCATTGTAGGCATAAAATTTTATGCCCAACCTCTATTCGTGGAGGTTATATAATATCCATACTTACCTGTACTTGCTATGTAGCCACCATTGTTTTTTTTTTTTTAATTTTTTAAATTAAATAATTATGGGCTGCTTTTCTTTTTTCTTTAATTTTAGGCTGATTAAATAGATCAAATCCAAAAAAATTAGGTCCATCGCTGCCTACAAAGTTTTTATTGAAAGTTTGGATGTATGTATTAGTAAATAAGGGTAATTGAGTATTTTGTCTAGTAGTTATAAGGGATATAAGGTGGAGCAGATGGCACGAAGAAATCTCTATACCTATATCCATTCCATATCAATAATGAAGATTATCATCGGTCCTTATATCCATACCATATCTGCTTCAAATGAAGTAAAGGCAAACGGATACCTATGAATTCAAAAAAATTGACATCCTTAATTACTATTTCTATATCCTATGGAAGCAAAATCATCTCTTAACATTCTGCTACCAAAGTAAACATATGATGACATTTGTGAAAAATAGAGTTTTAGAATGAAAATTAGAATTATTAATTCTGATTCCATTATTTATTTATATAAAATTAAAATCTAGTTTTAATTTTATCTAAAATTAAAATCATACTTGAGGAACTAAAAATTTGAATATTGCTAAAGATTATAATTCCTATTACAACATAATAATTATTCTTATCATACTCATATATGTAAACATTTCCGTCATGTCTTATTTGTTAATGCTCGGCCGTTTGGAAACCAAATGCTGATGTTAAAAAAAAACCAAACATTTGGCAGTTTGAAAACCAAACGACCGAATGTTCGGTCGTTTTAAAAAATTAATTGACTGGCCATTTTAAAAAATGAAATGTCTGACCATTTTTTTAAAAATCTATAATAGGTTTTTAGAGGATGAAAATTTTGGAAAAAAAAACAACAACTCTGCATTTTCTTGATTTTTTTTCTTTGAAGATTGCTTTGAAGATTGCTGATCGCTTTTGTCACCAACTGAGGCTTCTGGGTTGTACCTTGAAGGAGAGTTGTGGTTCAAATTTTCTTCGCATGAGAAGGGGACCAGTTCTCCTTTAGGTAGTGGTTGAAACCACCTCCCAGGCCTGACTCTTAACTTATTCTTATTTTGAGATATTTTTTTCACTAAATATTTTTTTACTGAATATAATCTGCCTCACACACCACAGGTTATATATATATATATATATATATATATATATATATATATATATATATATATATGAATACTAATATATTCCTAGTTGCAAGCATGAAGAAATCATTTTCCTTAACAATCTAAAGGAGAACTGTGCAAATTAATTATAATTTATTTGCATTGCATATTTAATATATTTAATTTTCTTTCACTTGTAGCAAAATATCTTGTTCTCTTGTTGTGAAAAAAAAGAGAAAAAAAAAAAAAATTGTTTGAATTATCTAAACAATTTTGTAACAAAGTCATTTTCATTTTTCAGATCTTCCTCTCTGAATCTAGCTTGAACCATATGGCAACCCTTAGGGATGACATCGTTAGTCTTAGACCAAAAAATTTGATGGATCCCATTTTAGGAGGTGGCAAAGCCAAATGAAGTTTTGGCTAACTACCTTAGGTCTTTGGTCAGTGATTGAGAAATCATCTACTAGTTCCTCTAGTACAATGTCAACCACTACCCCTGAAGAGGATTATCTATGTAAAGGTAGAATCCTTGGTGCCCTATCTGACTCACTCTATGACATTTACCTATCGGCTAAAAATTCAAAGGAATTATGGGATAACCTTGAGTCTGAATATAGACGTGATGATGCTGGCGTAGAATGATTCAATACCGCATCATTCCTTAGATTCAATATGGTAGATGACATGCCTATCAATGACCAAATTCATAAATTTCAAGAATACCTTAGGAAACTTCAGGCCAATGAAGGCAAATTCTCTGAAGGTTTTAAAGTTTCCAGCCTCCTAGATAAAATGCCTCCTTCTTGGAATAGCTTTGTCAAAAGTCAGCTTCAAAAATAAGGAGAGCTAACCTTGGCTCAACTTCTAAACTCAATTAGGATAGAAGACCAACATAGGTCTAAAACCCTTCAAAATAAAACTCCAAGTGTCCAAGCCAATCTAACCGAACAACACCATACCAACAACAATTCTAAACGAAGGTCAAAGCCTAAATTTTGATCGAACCTCCAAAAACAATCAAACCAACCCTACCATCCTAAACCAAACAAGTTCAAACCCAAGGGTGAAACCTTTAAAACCCATAATACTAGACCTAGCCAGCCAACCTAAGGTCCAAGTAAAAGATTATGTTTCGTGTGTGGAAGGACAAATCATCTTGCGAGAGACTGCTTTTATCGGAAAAGGGAGCCCTTTCACAAACCTTCTGCTTCCTCTGGACCCCAAGCTCACATAGTTGAAGGTCAAGATGATTTCATCCTTAGGTTGGTGAACTTGAACCCTGAATTAAATCTTACTTCTTCCTACCTTGATTGGTGGTTGGATTCAGGAGCTAATGTTAATATTTGTTTTGATCGCTCCTGGTTCACTACTTTTCAGGACTCAAGTGGAGGAAGTGTGACTCTAGGGAACAACACAGCTGCCAGGGTCGAGGGACAAGGTCAAGTGAACCTGAAAATGTCATCAAGAAAAGTTCTTACCTTGATGGATGTGCTTTATGTTCCTGATCTTAGGAAGAATCTTGTCAGCGGATCTCAGCTAGTTCAGAGAGGATACAAAATTGTTCTTGATTGTAATAAAGTTGTAATAACTAAGAATAATGCCTTCATAGGAAAAGGATATGTAAGTGAAGGCTTATTTAAATTGAATGTAATAAATCCTTTTATTAATAAAGCTGAGAATCAAACCTATCTTATGAATAAGTCTAATCAAAATCTATGGTATGCCAGGTTGGGTCATGTGCACCTAAGAAAGGTCGAACACATGATGAATTTAAAACTAATTCCTAAATTGAATCTAGATATGTTTAAATATGAAATATGTGCTGAATCTAAACAACCAAGAAAGCCATTCAAATCAGTTAAAAGAAATTCGTCAATTTTGGAGTTAATACATAGTGATGTTTGTGACTCAACTAAGACTGCAACTCGTGGTGGCAATAGGTACTTAGTGACCTTCATAGATGATTTTTCTAGATATTGTTACTGTTATCTAATTAAATCTAAAAATGAAACCTTCAATAAATTTAAAATTTATAAGAGTGGGGTAGAAAATCAACAAGAAAGGAAAATTAAAATTCTTAGATCTGATAGAGGAGAGGAGTATACCTCAAATGAATTTTTTTAGTTCTATCAAGAATATGGGATAATTCATCAACTGATTACTCCTTACTCTCCACAGTCCAACGGTGTAGCTGAGCGTAAGAACCGTATCCTTTGGATATGGTAAATTCTATGCTCATTAGTTCTGGCTTATCTGAGAACTTATGGGGGAAAGCTCTTCTATCTTCTTGTTTCATCCTAAATAGAATGCCTACTAAGGATAGTGGTAAGACTCCCTATGAATTTTGGAAAGGAAGAACACATAACCTAGACTTTCTTAAAGTGGGGGGGTGTCTAGCTAAGGTTAATATTCCTGAATCCAAAAAGAGAAAACTAGGATCCAAAACCTTAGATGCTGTATTTATAGGCTATGCCCAAAATAGCAATGCCTACAGATTTTTAGTAATAAAATCAAGATTAATGACATATCTGATAACACAATCTTAGAAGCTAGAGATGCCTTCTTCTTTGAAGATATAATTCCATTCAAGACTAAAATCTCTAGACCCCTAAAATTTGAACCATCGTCCTCTAAAGCCATAGAACCAGAACTAGAAACTGAACCAAAATTAAGAAGAAGCAAAAGGAAAAGAATTGAAAAAGATTTTGGTGAAGATTTTTTCATATTCTTAATAGAAGGTGATCCTTCAACATACGATGAGGCAATGACATCATCAGAATCATCATATTGGAAGGAAGCTATAGATAGTGAAATTAAATCAATCATAAAAAATAAAACTTAGATTTTAACTGATTTACCTCCTGGAAACAAACCTATAGAAATAAAATTGATTTTTTTAAAAAAATTAAGACCAGATGGATCAATAGAAAGATATAAAGCTAGGTTAGTAGTAAAAGGATTTAATCAAAAGAAGGACATAGATTATTTTGATACTTATGCTCCTGTAGTAAAATAATAACCCTGAGAACTCTAATTGCCTTAGCCTCAATTCATAAATTAATAATTCATCAAATGGATGCAAAAACTATATTTTAAATGGAGAATTGGAAGAAGAAATTTATATAAATCAACCTCAAGGATTTGAAGTAAAAGGACAAGAAAATAAAGTATATAAATTAATCAAATCTCTTTATGGTTTAAAACAAGCTCCTAGACAGTGGCACATTAAGTTTGATGAAATCATTTTGAAAAATAGCTTTAAAATAAATAAATATGACAAATGTGTATACTATAAAAGGCAGGATACTGATTTTATAATACTATGCTTATATGTAGATGATATATTACTCCTAGGAACATCATTAAAATTAATTCAAGAAACTAAAAGCTACTTATCAAATAAGTTTGATATGAAAGACCTAGGCCGATGTAATTCTAGGAATGAAACTTAACAGAGTAGATAATGGAATAGCAATAAGTCTGTCACACTCAATAAAGAAAATGCTTCAAAAGTTTGAATATTATGATTTAAATCCTATTTCTACCCCCTATGATCATAACTCTCATTTAATTAAAAATTTAGAAGAACCTATTAATCAATTAGGATATTCTCAAAGAATAGGATCCCTATTATATATTTCAAATAGAACTCGTCCAGACATAGCTTATGCAGTAGGCAGATTGAGTAGGTATACTAGCAATCCTAGTGAAGAACATTGGAAAGCCCTAGAAAGAATTTTTAGATATCTTAAGGGAACCATAAATTATTCTCTAGTGTATTCTGGTTATCCTGAAGTGATTGAGGGGTATAGTGATGCTAATTGGGTAACAGATAAATTCGATGTTAAGTCCACCACTGGGTATCTCTTCCTATTAGGAGGAGCTACAGTATCTTGGGGCTCATGTAAACAAACTATAATCACTAAAGTACTCTAGAGTCTGAGCTAACAGCTCTTGACACTACTTACACTGAAGCACAATGGCTGAAAGACTTAATAAATGATATAGATATTCTTTCACCAAATATTTCTCGAATTTGTTTAAATTGTGATTGTAGAGCTCTGATTGATATGTTAAATCAACAGACAATAAATAAAAGATGAATAATCATATCCTGATTAGGTATAAATCTATAAGAAATAAAATGAAAGAATCAATATCACTACAGTTTATAAGATCTAAACATAATTTGGCAGATCTTTTAACCAAAGGCCTTTCGAAGGCTGTGGTTTTTGAGACATCAAGGGGGATGGGGCTTAAGCCTATATATTAGTCACCAGAGTGGACCCCTACCATCATGGCAGCCCCATGGTTAAGGTTCAAAGGAAAACGATCTCTGAGTTGATATATGGAAGCACCGCTTTAGGAGTCTATCTCCATCACATCCTTATGGTGTGGTGCTTTATTGTGACGGTTAGGTTGAGCATAGCTCTTAATAGATCAAATGCTGTAAATTCAGCGAGGTCATATACCCTTAGAGGATCTACCTTATTGAGTATAGCTCTTAATAGATCCAAGGCTGTAAATTCAGCGAGGTATGATTTCGTTGCACATACCCTTGAAGGATTTACCTTAGTGAGAGTAGTCGTGAGGCCGCGACTATGGGACCGGAGCGAATCCCTAGTAACTCTCATGAAAATCAAGGCAAGCGCATGGCCTAAATAGTAACCCGCATTATGATCAGCTCATCTTCATACTGTGTGTATTTTATACTAAATGCAGTTCAAACCTAGAAGGTACTTGCACTAAGCACAGTAAAATTTTAAAGTTTTGAAATTGCTTATTGAATTTAATTTATTTGGTTATTATTCCTTTATTTTTATTTTTTTGTGGGGGATTGTTAACCTCGACTGTTTGGAAAACCAAACACGGATGTTAAAAAAAAAACCAAACGTTTGGCCGTTTGAAAACCAAATGACCGAACGACCATTTTAAAAAATCAATTGCCTGGCCATTTTAAAAAATAAAACGTCTGACCATTTTTTTTAAAAAAATCTATAAATAGGTTTTCAAAAGATGAAAATTTTGGAGGAAAAAAAACAACTCTGCATTTTTCTTGATTTTTTTCTTTGAAGATTGCTGATCGGTGTCCGTTGAGATCGTGCCGCCAACGGACGTAGGAATTCTGGCTTCCGGATTGTACCTTGAAGGAGAGTTGTGGTTCAAATTTTCTTCGCACGAGAAGGGGACCAGTTCTCCTTTAGGGTAGTGGTTGAAACTGCCTCCCAGGCCTGACTCTTAACTTATTCTTTCCACTCTTAACTTATTCTTATTTTGAGATATTTTTTTTCACTGAATATAATCTGCCTCACACACACCATATGTTTATATATATATATATATATATATATATATATATATATATATGAATACTAATATATTCCTAGTTGCAAGCATGAAGAAATCATTTTCCTTAGCATTATTTTCTCTCCTCGTCTCATCTAATCCATTTTTACTACGTTCCTTTTATCCTCTTCTCACATGACCCCATCTTTTTTTTCCAGCCATGACGCCTCTTATCACAGCATCATCTTTGATCATAAATTCCTCTTTAGCATAGGCATAGTATATTAAAATAAAAAATACAAAAACTCAAGGGATTCCATTTTTTCCTTCCCTTCTTCGATTCTTTAGATCTTAGAGATATATAATTTATTAAAAATTATTAAAAAATTTAAAATGTAAAGTAATTTTCAATTTAGGATTTAGACAAATCAAATAATAATAATATGAGTGATTCATCTTGGACCTAGTTGCCTTCGAACAAGTTGCATTGATCTTGCATGCTTGCTTCCACATTCCACATCACAATGAAAAATGCCAGGAAGACAAAGAAGAATGCAGGAGAGCCAGAGCCCATCTTCATTATTAATCTTATAAAAAGAGAGGACCAAAGGGAAGAAAGGCAAAGCTTTCGAAGTTGTAAAGGATCTAGTTCTTGTATTATTTATAATAATAGTACACTGAAAGTAATTTCTTCTACCTTTTTTTTTTCCGTAGCTATGGTATACTTGTCAATATTTTAATGAGAGTTAAATATATACTAAATAATTTCTTTTCTTTCTTTGTTTAAGTCATGAGCTATCTTTTTCATTAATGGAGTATAGTTTTAAGCAACTCTCCATATATAGCATCTCATTTTTTGTGCAGCCATGAAGATTCTCAAAAGATTTAGTCAAGATTGCCTCAACATTTATCAGTAATAAAAGTCAAAAATCTTCTTCTGATTTTAAAGTGTTTTCTTTTTTTTTTTTGACAATTTATTCTGATCAATAGGAATATGTTTATTAATCAATATAGAATATTATTTAGGGTTATACCAAATTTTATTGGGTATAAATTCTTTAAACATGAATTACTAATATATTATGTTATGTTCATTACTAATATATATTACTAATATGTATAATCAAATAATAATAATTTTCAATTTTATTCATAGTAGGAATAAAATTGTACCAAAATAAATTATTAAGCACAGACAAGAAGATTGTCTCTGCACCGCCTTTCTAGAGTGGTGCAGATATTTTATAAAATGTCTCTTTTGGGTTGATGCGGAGACAAGAAGATTGATGCAAGCTACAAAAAGAGAAAGCATAAAAAGAAAATAAAAAAGAAAAAGAAACTTCCAAACAAAGGAATCATCAACAAACACATTTTAGTATAAAACCTGGCACCAACACATACTAAACTTCATGACAACAAGGAAAAGATTAAATGTTTCTCTCGGAATTTCTATTACCACATAGATACACTCTTGGTCATAAGGTATCCAAAAGATTATCTTATAATCTGATGATTCATTCCAAGAGGTAAAACAATAGCATTGTATCATTAGATGAGTTAAAGGTGTAAAAACAATTTGTAAAGATGTTAAATTTGGTGTAATTAATGCTATATTTGGCATTTAATATTTATGTGAAGAAGATGAAGCATTAACTTTTGGAGGCCAAAAAAAAAGGAAAAAGGAAATTGCTCCCATTTCCATGCTTTTTTGTGTAGCATAAGGGCATGCACTAAGAAATGCAAATCAACTATTTACTCTATTATTATAATTAGTTGATAAGGTTTAGTCTTTCGACGTTCTCTTCACTGACTCCACTAAATAATGGTGCTAAGACGACAATCACCTATTGAGGCATATGATTAAATAAGTTTACTAAATATTATGCTAACATTGTAGCTGCAAGCAAATGTGAGATTTGAAATTGACATCTTGGTGGGCACAAAATGATTAGAATTGTTCAGGGCAAGTTTAGGAGATTGTTAGGGAGTTTAGCATGGCTAGTTTGGTGTAAGGCAGTGTTAAGTGGTATTAACCTATATTCTAGGAAGATATAGCATGTGTGGGCTTGGTGGATGGTTCGGATTTGCAAAGTAATTCGCATCTATGATTATCTAAGCAAAATCATAAAATTAGGATACACAAATGAGATGGCTTAAGATATAATTTGGAAGGTCAGGATATTACTTGATACGGTGGAGAGTTCTTTGCAGAAGGGTTCTATAGGATTTCCTTTTGACCCATCTCTCTTTCTTGCGGTTCAATTTTAGTCTTGATTAATGCTCTAGAATCTTATAATATTATAAATCATTTATGTTCCTTCCTAAATAATTTCTAAATCATTTATGATCTCAGGGCTAAACTTTTGCACTCATGTGACGAAAATGCCATTGCTCTCTCTCTCTCTCTCTCTCTCGTCCTTTCAAACTTTGGAGTTAATCAATGGCTATAACTTAATTATATTGTAAGTTCCAAAAATAGGACAGAAATTATTACTTCCGCTGAAAAATTTCAAAAGAATCGCAAGAAATACATCATTATTAATTTCTCATTTAATGTCACACACACATATATATATATATATATATATATATATATATATATATATATATATATATATATATCCAAATAAATCCTTCATCAATATCCCCAGCAATAACTCTACGCACCCCAATTCCATTCGCAAGCGAGTTTAATTTATTGGATGTTGGAAACTATTTCAACGATTTTTATTGGGTCTTAGATATTTTTTTATCTATTTGTATGGGGTCTCTGCCTTGCATCCGAATAGATTATTTTATTTTATTTTTAATTTGATATAGTTCCTTTCAGATCCGCGGACTCCACCCCATGTTCCAATCCAATCCAATCCAACGGGATCCTCTATTTGTAAGCAGTCTCCAAGAACCCGCAATTCTTCAATGAAAATCTCCTCCTCTTCAGGGCTGCCTCGGCACCCTCCTCCTCCTCCTCCAAGATGGCGTCTTACGTTTCAGAAATGCGGCTTGAGTCCACCACCAACATCGGCTTCTCCGACCCATACCCATGCCCTACTGCGGCAATTGGAAGTGCCGCATCCTCCACCCTCCTACCCGCTCTGAGAAGAAGTGCCTCATTTTTGAAGACGCCTCTCCCACCCGCCCAGTTCTAGACCGCTCCGGCCTCTCCTCCTTACCATTGCCGCCCCCACACTCCCCCTTCCTCCGCCCTCTTTCTCCTTCGGGCCGTTCGGCCGTACCGTCAATCCCATCGAGGCCTTTCGCTCTCTGACCGTCGCCCCACCCATCTCACAGCAGTCCCCGAATCCCGTCCTTCCTATCTTTTTATCGCCCAGCTAGAGCACCCCTTTGCTGGCTAAGACAACGATAACCTGGCTGGTAAACACCAATGAGAAGATAATTCTTTTGTTCTTTTTTTTCTCATCTTTATCCCTTTTCAGTCGCAATGATCTGATCAAGGTTTTATGTTTGCGGTCCAGGTCCAGGACCGTATTGGAAAATCAGTGGCTGAATTGCCCAATGGTGCTGTGATGGTGACTATCAACTATCAATGTGATATTGTTTATCAGGTGGTGGTCAACTGTCAGACGAAGTTGAACCTCAACTGTCAATGTGGTGTCAATCGCCAGGTGATTATCGTTTAGAGGCAGTCCTTAAGCGAGATATTATCCGTTGGGCAGAGGATTCATATATAATAATTAGTTTTGTTCCATTAATTCTTTGATGTGAGATTGTGGTACACGGAAATACTGTTAGTATCTTGAGAATTATAGGATGCACAAATCTAAATCCTATATGGTATTATCGCATGATTATGATTGCAGAGTTATTATGATAGTTTTAGAATGAAATCTTTAAGTTTTAAATTTGTTATTCTTACTATAATTGATATGCATTATTTTCTATTAAAATTATTTATGAAAATGATAGTTAGATATTATATTATGCATGTGTTTAAATTGAATGTTTAAGGTTTACTTACTAAGCCTTTGCTTATAATTTTTTTTTCAGCGAGAAATAAGTAGGATTTTAGATAGAAATCGGTTCAAGATTTAGTTATTTTTTTGTGATTAGTTAGTTTGATTTAAAAATATTTAGTATATCTCATAATCCGACTAGTTTTGTTGAGTGAATATTAAATCTAATTTTTTTAATTATATTTATTTAAATTTTATGCTATTATTTGAATCAAACACCTTGAATGCTAGGCATTTTATTTCCAAGTGTCCGATAGATTGCCATATTTTGGATTCATATTGGATATGAGGTAGGACACTAGCTTAGGCATATTTCCCTTGATTTTAACAAAGGCAGGATCATAATTTTTCCAAATTATAGTGAGGACAACTACTTAATTTTTAGCAAACTAAATAAGTTAGATATAGCTAGAGTGAGATAGTAGGACTAATTGGACTCACCTCTAGTAGAGATAACAATTCTTTTGCATGATTTTCATATGAAAGTATAAATTTCTATTACATACATATGCATCATGAGTAGATACATATAGTCTTGCCTGGACTATAATAATATTAAACTTTTGAATATTAAGAGCATTGTACGTGCTTTCCCCTAATAAAACTAAGACTTGGACAACTAAATGGTTGGGTAAGAATTTCCTTATATGTTCTCCGGATTTTGATTTGTGTATGTGAATTCATATAATATTGATGGCTCAATGCTACAAGGCTACAATCATTTTACTTGATCATGCTTGGACGTAATAGTAGATCGCTCTTTACTGTAGTAAGCATGATAAGTGCTTTCAAATTAATTAAAACAAAAAACTATGCGTATGGATTAGTAGAAGGTATTTGGACTAGCATGTTATTGTGAATTACCACTCATGGGTCAAAGTGGAACACCTTGGATTGTTAGTCATAAGTTGAATCATGACGTTTTATCCAATCCTAAAGCAAAGCATGATACTTTTATTTTTTTGTCATGAGTAGGAACCTGGTATGACATGAAATATTATTGTAGCCTAGTCCAAAGTTGTTATTATAATACTTAAACTTTGTATAATGATGACGCATGATATTTAGATTTTGAGACAAGTTGAAGTTATTTTTAAATTTTTGTTAACAATTAATGTAAGAGAAGTTGATCTTGGGGCCCATTGTCACACTCCAACTTACCATTAGACTAACTACATGACACAACCACAAAACCCCGAGGCATATCCCTAGGGATTTCGTTAGGCCTTTTTTTTTACAATTCATTAAATATGCAACAATCAAATATAATTTAAAAATTAACAAATATATTATTATACAATTTAGAGTTTAAATACTTTATTACATGAATATAGGTATTAGATGACCTAAATGTCTTCGGTCTTCATGCCCCATGCTCTAGCTTGACCATAAAAAGTAAGTCTAAGCATCCCATTGTTTTTTAAAAATAAAATAAAATAAAATACAGAATGAGCCTACGTGTTGTGAAAATCTCCTATCCTTGGCATTCATATGCAACATGTGCTATCACCATTAATGTATAACATGTAACAAAGTGTATATAAATAGTAGTCCTTTTATAATTATGACTATATGATAAATCGATCTTATTTGAATGATAATAAATCATGTTTATCATCATGCTATGTCATCAAAGCATATGCTTTTCATGATGTAATTGACATTATATGTAATCATCAATAAGCTACATCATCGCAATCAATATCAAATGCCATTATCTAATTCATCAAGTTATAAGCAATTTATCTGATTTTATTTGGAAAAGCATTTGACTAGTCATGTTCATAACTCATCCTATGGCAAAAATCCAAAATCTCAAAAGGGTCTATCTACAAGAACAAACAAAAAATAAAATAAGTTTGCACACGAGGACAACCAGAAAACAGGTCTGCCCTGAGGCGGCAACCAAAAACAATTAGAAGCAAGCCTATCCTAACGGATAATCAGAATAAAAAACACGTATGTTTGAAACGACAAATTGTCTACTAATTAAAAATAGATATACCCATGTAGATAACAAAAAATACATGACTAGTCTACTGTCTATAATGATCTACTTTATTACACATACAATTTATTTATTATTCTAAAATTTCATGAATTTATGAGCAGATATTTCTATGCTCTAGGCAACACTAGTCCACTAGTGAAAGCATATAATATATAAAACACACATGTACATATGTATAGATATCAATTATGCATTATTAACATTTTTTCTATGATAACCAAGATGTAATGATAACATAGGCTAATGAAGAATCTAACATTCCAACATGCATGTACACATAATGTAATGAATTTTTACCTGTATCCAAAATAATTCTAAGCTTACTTCCTCAGAATTTCGACTTGCTGTCTATAAGAACATTAATTTTAAATTAGAATAATAAATTCTATCAATTTAAAGCAAGGGTCCAGGTGTAATATTTCAAAATTGCAATACTATCGTAGTAGGTTCTAAGTCCAACATGTGGGGCATTGGACGACTGGTCTGAGCAACACAATAGGACTAGCTAGGATTGAAACGGTTAACCAGTGCTAGGCCCACAAATTAGACTATAAATGAGCTTTCTTGGTTGCAACATAAAACTATATGGAAAAGTCTTTATACATCGCCTCCGGTGCATGATGGTATGCATCGGGCACAGTGATTCGTCCGTGCACAGACCCATGCCGAGAGGCCTGCCTGTGGGTTCTACATCACTGACTCGCAAGCCCGTGCATGGGCGAATCACCGCGCTTGATGCAGGCCATCCTGCATTGGAGCGGTATACAAAGGCTTTTCCAAAGCTCAATTTGGACTTGAAATGGATACTTATCTAGGCCTAAGAATTAGGCCACGAATTAACTACTTTTTTTTAATAGGAAAAATAAGGCTGTTTTCAGACCTAAAATGAAGAGCATATGGGCCTGTGAATTGGGCTTTGGATGAGTTATTTTGGGATAGCACATAAATAAATGACATCATGCAGGAAATATATCAAACACTTGACGTAGCAACTTTGAAAGTTATCTTTGATAACAAATACTCATTATCAAATGTATGGACATCCGAAAACTAGAGATTGTGATAAAATTTGATTAGTGACTCATCTAAGAAAGGGAAAAATGAAGATAACGCTTTTGTGAACTTAGGATTTTTTCCTGCTAACTCTAATAGGAAGTCTTTAATCCTAATATGAGAAGATTATTTGAATGTTCTGGCTAGGATCCAAAACATGACACTGAAGCAGGATGACATTGAGTTACGTGGATGCCACACTAATCTCGAACCAACCACATGGAAATTGAAGCATTTGGGTAGAAACAAAGCTATTCCTTAAAAGTTCTGGTTTTGAATCTTATGTTAATTAATTTTATAAATTGATTAGCCTAGTTAAATTCATTTCAAACGCAAATTGGGCTTATTAGAAATCAATTCAGATGCAAATCTGAATCAATGACAGTTTTTCATGGTAGTACAACATGATCATTTTCCACAATTTTCATCAGATTGCATTATAGAGGGAAAGAAGATTCATGTGTTGCTAGGAAATTAGAAAAAAAGTTTGGTTTCTTCTAGAGGGCTGAGGTTGGTTGGAAGGGAAAAGTGGATGTAGAGGTTAGGAACAAAAATTCAACCTTGGGAAAATTGAAACCTATTTTGTATGTGGGTCAAGAATATCAAGATAGAGAGATAAGCTGATAGTCTACCTTGTTTTCCCTCTTTTTATTCCGTTTTCTACTGTCCTTATCCCCTTGTTGCTAGCTAGTTATTAGTTTCCCATATTGTCTCTTGTAGAGGCCATCTGGTTTGGGAAAAGGGTGTGAAGATGGCTCGGAATGAAGGAAGAAGATGATGAGTCAGGGGTCTTATTTGTGGGTGACGTTATTAAATCCGGATGGGGAAATTAGTCTTAAATCATATGTGTGTGTGTCACGATTTTTCCTGGGCCGACTTGGTCGATCAGATGCATGTGGATGGCTCACTCTTCTTGGACCATTAGGCTTAAATCATAGAAATTAAGAGAGGTGTTGTTGGTCAAACTATTAGTGAGGCTTTCACCACCTAAGCTAGCTGATAACATCCCAAAACAATAATATTCAAACACAAACGTAAGGCATTTATTTCAGGCTTAAGGGGCTTATGCGGAATTAGAAGTTTGAGAGTTTTGTGGATTGGACTCTCTAAATAAAGCTCAATTCCATATATTCAACATAGGTCAGTTAAAATTTGGGAGCTCATTCTACTTTATACTCCCTTGCAGAATAGCCTCGACTTTGTCTATTTGTCCTGCTTCTGATTCTACTAGCTCAAGCATGTTTCTCTAATATTTCTTCAATATTGACCCCCATCATATACTTTTTTAAAGAAGATAATTTCATCGTATTCTATGCACTCATGCTATGCTTAGATAAAACCTTGGATGACCTTGTTATATCTTAGAAGTGTTGGCACTATCTTCCCTCTCCAAGGGGGACGTTTATAACCTTCTTATAATGGTGTCTAGCATATATTGATTCTTCTATTTTCACTCTTGATTTTAAAATTATCTTTTAAATTTGGAGTTCCACTCAAAAAGATTTTTAAACATTTTTTAATCATATAATTTTATAATTATTTTCTGGTTCATTGAGAATGATCTTTGGCACACTCCATATTAACCATAAAAATTCTAAGCAAGCATGAGGCTGTCAACTTTATTGCCTCACTAGACTATCTTGTAAGTCAACCCATCCTTGTTGAGACCAAAATTGCTTCTCACTCTAGATGCCCTTTCTTTTCTCTAACTCTACTCTTGGACCCCATTTGCTATTCTTGAAGGAAGTAGAGCTTCATTTGTAAAGTTTTTTCAGAAATTTTTTAATAAAATATTATTCGCTATTCAGTAACTGCACTTCTAAGGTGTCATTGTCAATTTAGGAAGTACTTTGGTAATAAAAAACAACATTAAAGATTATTATATAATATTGTTAATCATCTAACTATTTATATCAAAAATATTATTACAAAGCATTCTTGATTTAAAAATTATTTATTTGATATTTTTAAATAATTTTATATTTCTTAATAAATAATATTATATATTATTATATTATAATAATACATAATATATTATTATGTAATATGATAATCAATATAAAATATTATATCAATACTATAGTATTATGTAGCATTATTGTATATATTTAATATAATAATGTTAAATGGAAATATTATTATTATAATAATATGCAAATACTATAATACAATATATATTATCATATTTATACTAATTTATTATGATAAAATATTCTTATAATATAGTTATTATCATATAATAATACATTGAAAATATAATTATAATTTTATAAGGAATATAATGTAGAAGTTATTATTTGCTAAATTATACATAATATATGATAATAATACTATTATATGACATCATATAATTATATTATAATAGAAATGTTTGATACAATAATATTATATTATAGACCTTCAAATTCTTGTATAATTTTTGCTCAATAAAAATAGCTTCTTGATACTTTGAAGTAGATTCTTTGTACCAAGTTTTAAATTCAAGTTTTTATAACTAGGCTTTTCTTAAGCTTTTCAAGGAATCACAAAGTTAATTTAAAAAATGTTTATTGAATATTTCAAAATCTTCCAAAATATTTTTAACTCTTTTAGAAATAATTTTGGATTAATTCCATTTAATCCCTTGAAATATTGAGATATTTGTACTTCCTTCTTAAATTAAGAACACCCTCAATTGACCCCTAATTATGATTTATTTTATAATTAATCATAACTGTTTAAATAAATGTTAAAACTAAAGGAGAAGTGATCCATGTGACCACTAAAGTCATCATTTGGGACTAATTTTGGTCTCAACTAATAAGGAAAAGGTATCTTTTTCGTTGTTGGGTAGAAGAATTGGTGCCAAATGATAATTTTAGTAGTCACGTGATAATAACATGATCACTTTTTCATTATTTTTTACACCTATCTAGATAGCTATGGTTAATTACAAATTAAGTCATAATTAAAGGTCCATTAAGCATTTTTAAGCCTATTGCCTATTGGTTGGAGGACAAAATAAAGGCAAAAAAAGTTTTCATCCTTATTTTCTAACAATTGGTTACAAAGTAGGAAAGATGGATGGTGGGCCAACATATATTTTCTTTTCCCCACTGAAAACTTTTTCGTGGAAAAGGTTGGTTTTAACTTTTCTAGTTTCATGAAAAACCTTGCTATTACCAAAAGTTTAAAATTGCCTTTCTTACTTTGTTTTATTTCCTTCTCTATTATATTTATATTATATTATTATAGTATATATAATATAATATATAAACTATTATTATATTATATTATACTATAGCAGATATTATACTATAATATAGTATAATCTAATATAATAATATTATATAATATATCTTATATACTATATTATAAGTAAAATATTACCAATATAATATAATTTAATATTACTATATTGATATATATTATAATATATAATATAATTAATTTTTATGTAATCTTTATTATAGGGGCATTATAGTCAAATTGATTTTCTTTATGTAAAACTAACCCCAGCAAATATGAGAAAATGTTTTTGGAGCTATTTTTCCATACTAATTTCTATAACCAAATATGGTGAACTTATTTTTCCTACAGAACTTTTTTTAGAAAAAGGAATCAAAGAAGCGCCATCAAAATTTTTTCTAAAAAAAAACTGACGTATAAATATTTTTTTTTCTAAGGGGTTAAATGGAATTAACCAAATATTTTTTGGATGAAATTTAGGTGTCATGCATTACCTATGCATCCTTCAACTCTATCTGTCTCTTTTGTTTCAATACCACCTCAGTCTCCATGTAAGAATCGAGTGATGATAAAAAGAAAAAGAATAAAAAAGAGAGACAAATATGAACCGAAGGGCATGCAACATAGTGTACCTAAGTTCCGTCCATCTTTTTTAGCTCTTCAAAAAATGCTTAACCTATATTTTTGAGCCCTTCAAAAGATATGCTAAATGGGTTCTCAGTGGATGGCCATGTAAAGAGTCACTTGCTAGACCTCACTAATAACATATGAGCTTAGAGGGGCACAATGGACCTAATACTATTAAAACTCTTATAATTTATAAAGCATCACGACTCGTCCCATGTGTCGACACCCACTCCGATCGACAACGCAAGCGACCTATGCAAATCGAGTAGAGTTCTACTAGCCTTTATGTTACGCACCATAAAACACAAGTGAACTCCATTTACCGAAGCAACAACTCATCCTGCTAAAAACTTTTTAACCTGTTTATTTATATAACCATCCATCATCACAATTATAAAACATTCAACTTGTACTAATAAGTATTGATTCCAAACATAATCTGTCAGATCACATTCACAATTGATTCGATAATCCAAAATCATTTCATATACATTGCCAGAAGACTTCCAAGTATATATACATATACATGCCCAAAATAATTCATTCTTACACACATATCAGGCTGGGACATATCATCAGTCACCCACATATATACAAACCCAAACTTTTTCTTACATACACCTTCTACCCATACTACATCACCAAGTCACTACCATATAAATATACATCCAGATATATATATACGCCATCATCCAAATCACGCATACATTTGCTTCTAAGTACATCTTTAATAGCTTCACCAGGAATAGATCCCAAAAGCAGCAAAGATTCACTTCCAACCCTAGCTAAAGTGAGGACTGACCCTCTAACCTGGTCGCATGCTCAATGATCTGAAAATAAAAATATTAACAAAAAAAATGGGATGAGATCGAAGTCCCAGTGACTGGATAATCTTCTAACTCTGAAAAAACTGAGAACATGAAATATCATTTCAATAATAACACTTTATAGCATTTATATGATAAAGTATACATTTATCATGCTAACTAATAAAGAAAATATAGCTTATTCTTCAAATAATATACTTCTTTAACAAAAATATTATACTAATATCTTTTCCACAAGAATACATTTTAAAATAGTATACATACACTTATTAAATTGATGCAAGATAATTTATAAGTCAGCTTATGCTTGCAATAATATATCAAATGAAAATATATAATATCAGTTCTTTTCCTTTGAAACATAAACCCATGCATATGATTTTGCATTATAAATCAAATTAATATAAGTATTCATTATACTCTCTCACAATTAATATATAAATTAAATCTTTTTAAATTTTATTTCAACATTATTTTCATATTTCCAATATTTGACATACAAAAAAGATACATTATGGGTAAAAATTTTCATGATAGAAAATATTAACTTTGTCTTAAAATCAATTACATATGGCATATTCTATGAATGATGCACCTAATATCATAAGAATTGTGTTAAGTAATTATATTAAATCTTATAGTTTTGCCTCTTCATCCCATTCTCTCTTCCTTTTTTTTTTCTCCTATTGAATCTATTTCTTACTAAATCCCTCTCATTGAAAAAAAAAAAAAAAAAAAAGCGGACACCCCTTACTATCTCTCACTATTTCTCTTCGTATTCAATCCTCTTAAGCTTCTCTAAATAAAAAAACAATAATCACATATCTCTTCTATTGTACTCTCCTTTTACATGAGAAATATCACTATCAGAAATTAGCCTTTCACCAAGGAACATTACCAAGGGATATGTTTCTTAGAAAATTATTACCAAAGGATTAGAAAGGGATTTTTAAGGAATTTTAAATTATATTCAAAATCTAGTTTCAGTAAGAAATCTCTAAGGGATTTACTAGGGATATATTTCCCTTGATAAATTCCTTGAAAATCACTTAGTAATCTGCAACTGCAAGGGATCAGTGAATGACTATTTAAATAATTTTAGCAAGGGATTTATAAGGGTCCCTTAGAGATTACTAAGAGATAAATCCCTTGGTGCTGGTAAGATATAAAAAAAAAATATCATAGAGGGATTTTTTCTTAAAAATCCTTAGTGATTTTAAAATCTTTGTACCAAGCATATATCATTTACAGGTTCTCTTAATAGCATAAAAATAAAGCCATTGATATATATTTAATATTAATTAAATATTTTTTTTCATCCCTCCCTCTCTCTAACTCGTTTAAATCTTATCAAAACATCACTCTCTCTCTAATTAAAAACAAACCATTTCACCTCTCCCTTCACTCCACACCACCCTCCCATCCTTAACCAATGAACGAGCATAGGTGAGTGGCTTGCGAATGACTTATCTCGCATAGATGAGCTCCATCGAACTAGCATATAGCATATCATATGCTATTATTAAATCAATAAATAGCACTATTAACCAGCCACTAAAAATACACTATAGAGCACCATTTAACAAGAACAGAGCTTGCCACAGGCTTGAAACTTGCCTCTCGAATGCCTCCCAATTATATATATACAAATAAATAATTAGAGAATGAAAGGATTAGAACTCTAAATCTTTGAATGGCCTAACAACTATCTTGACGTGGCAAATCTCATACTTGAACCTAGGGTTGCAAATGTGTAGGGTCAGACTGAGTTATGCTTGATCCCAACTTGACCCGGTTACTTAATCGGGTCTTGATATTGAACCCAAACCCAATCTAATAAAAAATTAAACCAGATCCATGATCAAATTTCTTAACCCAATGGGTCATTCAGGTCAGGTCATGTCCATGTATAACCCAGTTCCAATCCATAAAATATGGATATGGTTCGAATCTAGTTTGGGTTGGGTCGAGTCACATGTATTTTGACTTATGGGGGCTTGAATTGCTATATTTTTAAATAATTATGATAAGTGTTATTAGGCTTACTTACTGAGTGTGAGCTCATTAAATTCTTATATTTTTAGAGTGAAAGAATTGAAGAGGATAAACCTAAGATAGTTTGGAGCTTCCACTAATGTAGATCAGATCAATTTATGTTGCATATAACCCCAACGTTGATTTTATGTTTTTGTTATGTTGTCCAAAGTTTATTTCATATGGCTTGTATTAAGAATGCTATTAACCTTTACTGATGTGTAGTTGTTATTTCTCCATATGATATTTGATTTATTATTGGCTGTCTTGCATGTCTAGCATGTGGCAGGTTGCCACTTCATGGATCTGTCACTGGGTTTGATGCATGATACACTTGTTGCAATAAAAATTCTCTCTTCATTCCTTAAAAATTTATAAAACACCATTATATTCTTCTATATTGAATAGAAAAGAAGAAAAAATTTATGTTTTAAATTGACAAATATATTTTTTATCATTACAAAGAGAAAATTTTAATCTTTTTGGATGAAAGGATAGTTTTAAAATAGTTTAACATAAATTACAAAATATTTATTTCTCTCTTTACCTCTTTAAATAGAAAGAACGGAAAGCAATGAGTTGCTATGTTGCTTTTTCTCTTTTCTTTTTATCTTCATCCCAAACAAAATATTTTATTATCTTTCCTTCCATCCTTTTCTATCAACAAAGACTTTAGTCTCTATTCTATCTCTATTTTTTGTAATTTATATTTTTATCTTTCCTTTGTAATTCCATTAAGATTAGTCTTAAATTTAAATAAAAAAAAATTAAATTAGTAAACAGTCAACATAAAATTTCGTTAGATCCTTTAACACATATATTTTAACACATATTTCTTCATGGGCATGGGCGGCGGCACAATTTGCTCTTCACTGTTGGTACCAAGTACAATCGCACAGTGCCACGGACTCCATCATTTTAATTTATTTTAGTAATTAAACTAAAAAGCCAGTCTCCTGCGTCAGGCTTGACCGATCTGCCTCAATAAAATACATCGTTTGTTGTCTCTATCTTATCCAACAGCCAACTGATATGCCAACTCACCGATCCGAACAAACCCCCTTCCACGAACATCCTGTGCCTTTCCCCATATGGTCACCTCTCCACTTCCCTGCTGCCTCGCATGGTTCTTCCATTGTTCGATCATTTCAGGCTTCGCCCCTTCCCTCCCCTCTCTCGGCCCTCGATTCTGTTTCTTGTTTTTGATTCTGATGGTGCAAGGGCGAGAAGAAGCCTATCGGCGAGAAGCTAATGGGGGACAAAGAAAAGAAAACGGTGGCCGAGAAGGCTCCCGCCAAGAAGAAGCCAAGGCGGAGAAGCGCCTGCCATCCAAGGAGGGGGCCGCCGGTGACAAGAAAAAAAGAAGGCAAAGAAGAGCACCGAGACCTACAAGATCTACATCTTCAAGGTCTTGAAACCAAAGTTGTCAATTTCATTTGGATTATGTTTTGTTTTAGCTTATGAAACATAATATTTCAGTATCGGACTGTTTTGATGCCTCGTTTCGAAATATATATGCGAGAAGAATCCTATCGGCGAGAAGCTAATGGAGGACAAAGAAAAGAAAACGGTGGCCGAGAAGGCTCCCGCAAGAAGAAGCCCAAGGCGGAGAAGCGCCTGCCATCCAAGGAGGGGCCGCCGGTGACAAGAAGAAAAAGAAGGCAAAGAAGAGCACCGAGACCTACAAGATCTACATCTTCAAGGTCTTGAAACCAAAGTTGTCAATTTCATTTTGGATTATGTTTTATTTTAGCTTATGAAACATAATATTTCGGTATCGGACCGTTTTGATGCCTCGTTTCGATATATATATATAATATAAAATTTGTTCATAATTCATATTCTTCATAATAATAATAACAATATAAAAATAAAGAGTTTGAGTTTTGAGAGGTGCGACCATGCGACTGAAAGAAGAGGGATATGATAACTAGGGTTTATCTTAGTTTCGGATTATGTTTTGTTTTAGCTTATGAAACATAATATTTGGTATTGGACCATTTTGATGCCTCGTTATATATATATATATATATATATATATATATATATATATATATATATATATATATATATATAATATATAATAATAAAATTTTTTCATAATTCATATTCTTCATAAATAATAATAATATATAAAATAAAGAGTTTGAGTTTTTGAGAGGTGCGACCATGCGACTGAAAGAGAGGGATATGATAACTAGGGTTTTTTTTTTTTTTATTATATATATTTTTTAAAATGGTGCTGCAAGGTTTAACAATTCACAAATTGGTCATCGAAACATATTTTGCTGATGACCTGCCGAAACGGCCGAAACGCATCGAAACGCACCGAAATGGCTAAAAAATCTCCCGAAATAAAATGTAGGGCTCATCTTTTTGGATAAGCCACCGAAATGAAATGTTTCGGCTGAAACGGCCAAACAAAACGAAATTGACAAACTTTGCTTGAAAGAGGTTCACTCGGACATCGGGATCTCCAGCAAGGCCATGGGTATCATGAACTCCTTCATCAACGACATCTTCGAGAAGCTCACCAGGACGCTTCCTGCCTCACTCGCTACAATAAGAAGCCCACCATCACCTCCCGGGAGATCCAGACCTGCATCCACCTTGACCTCCCCGGGGAGCTCGTGAAGCACGCTGTCTCCAAGGGCACCAAGGCTTAGTTCACTAGTTCTTGAATCACTCTTTGCCTTGAAGTTTGAGATAGTTGGGTGTTGCAATTCAATGTAATTTTTAGGGCTTTATTGGACTACCGTTAGGGTTCCACCTTGTGACCCTCAAATTAGGCTCTTTGTATATTGCGATGCTTAGTATCAGATGATGGTTACCTCAAATAAGATCAGCAAAGGCAAACCCCCACATAAAAGGATTTTAATGCAAATGAATATGCAGACACACTAAAGAGAGTATAATGGGATGAAGTTGTATCGGGATAGGTAGCTTGTGGCTTTGAACCTTCCTTAGTGAGTTGTTATCGAGTTTACTTGCTAAAAGGTGAACATGATGTCTTGAACCTTTCAGCGTTTTGTGTAAACTAAGACAATAACAATCACGCAACTTCTTCCCGAGCATTCTTTTGGTTCTCATGGTTGTGTTCATTTGGCCCCGAACAACTCCTGGTCTCATGAGTGCTTCAGAGAATTAAACCTTAAAATTCTCATAGAATTGGCCCAGTTCACACTCACATAGGTGATTCTTATTAAGAGTATCCTGCTATACCCCACATGATGTTCATGTCATAAGAATCATTAAAAGCAATGCTTATCCTAGTACCTTTAGCAGGTAGCACCAATTATCATAGGAATGAGTAGGATTGTACATCCTTAGTGCTATCAAGTCTCTTCATAATTTAGTTGTCCCTTTTGAACCTAGATCTTGGGATCTCCAGTCAGCTAGGTTGGGTATCCACTATGAAGATTTTTCAGTTATAGGTTTTAAACCCATTCCCCTCGATAAACAGTTTACTTGATCTCTTGGTAACCCCTTTGTTAATGGATCCGCTAGGTTTTTCTTTGACTGAACATAGTCAATAGAAATTACACCAATTTCAAGTAACTGCTTAATGGTATTATGTCTGCGACGTATATGTCTAGACTTACCATTATACATCTTATTCTGTGCTCTGCATATTGCCGATTGACTATCACAATGTATGCATATTGCAGACACAGGCTTTGGCCAACATGGAATATCTTCTAAAAGGTTTCGAAGCCATTCTGCTTCTTCAGCTGCCTTTTCTAAGGCAATAAACTCAGATTCCATAGTGGATCGAGCTATACATGTTTGCTTAGAAGATTTCCATGACACAGCACCTCCTCCTAAGGTGAATACATATCCACTTGTGGATTTTGTATCTTCTGTGTTAGATATCCAATTTGCATCACTGTATCCTTCTAATACAGCTGGATATCTTGAATAATGTAATCCATAACTTAGGGTATATCGCAGATATCTTAATACCCTTATTAGAGCTGTCCAATGATTTGGACCTGGATTACTTGTAAATCTACTCAACTTATTGACAGCATATGCTATGTCAGGACGAGTACAATTCATGACATACATTAAACTGCCAATTATACGTGAGTATTCCAATTGAGATATGGGTTCTCCAGTATACTTAGCCAAATGTAGATTAACATCTACAGGTGTTTTCACCGGGCTAGTATCATACTTTTTATACTTATTTAATATTTTCTCAATATAATGAGATTGAGATAATATTATTTCCTCAGATGTTCTAGTGATTCGAATCCCTAGTATAACATCTGCAACACCCATATTTTTCATATCAAAATGTTTGATCAACATTTTCTTTGTCTGTTTAATCATTTCAGTATTACTACCAATGATTAACAGGTCATCTACATATAAGCAGATTATCACATACCCTTCAGGCAGGGTTTTGGCATATATACATTTGTCACATTCATTTATTTTGAATCCATTTGATAACATTACATTATCAAATTTTATATGCCATTGCTTAGGTGCTGCTAATATTTTAACAAGTCTACACACCTTCTTTTCTTGTCCTGGAACAATAAATCCCTCAGGTTGTTCCATGTATATTTCTTCATCTAATTCACCATTCAGAAAAGCAGTTTTAACATCCATTTGATGAATTTCAAGATTGTTAATGGCTGCAAAAGCGATTAACATTCTTATAGATGTTATTCTACTTACTGGTGAATAGGTATCAAAGAAGTCTATACCTTCTTTTTGTTTGAAGCCCTTAGCCACTAATCTGGCTTTATACTTGTCAATTGATCCATCAGCCTTTAGCTTTTTCTTAAATATCCACTTGCACCCTAAAGGTTTCATACCAGATGGTAGTCTACCAACTCCAGGTATGATTATGCATGATGGACTCAATTTCATTATTGACAGCTTCTTTCCAAAAGGGTGCTTCTGGATTAGACATTGCCTCTTTGAATGTCTGAGGTTCATCTTGTAACATATAAGTTACATAATCAGGACCAAAAGACTTTGCAACTCTTGGTCTCTTACTGCGTCTGGGTTCATCTTCAGGATATTCTTCCTGATGACTACTACTAGCAGTATTATCATCATAAGTTCTTTTATTTGAACTTATTTCTAATTTCCTTTTACTTGGAAATATATCTTCAAAGAATGTTGCATTCCTTGATTCCATGATTGTATTTTCTGTATATCAGTTATATCTGATTTATACACAAGAAAGCGATATGCACTACTATTATGTGCATAACCGATAAATATACAATCAACAGTTTTAGGTCCTATTTTGACCTTTTTGGGGTCCGGAATAGCTACTTTAGCTAGACACCCCCACACTCTTAAGTAATTGTAAGAAGGCTTCTTTCCTTTCCATAACTCATATGGAGTAATTTTTCTTCTTAAGAGGTATCTTATTAAGAATATGATTTGCTGAGAGAATTGCTTCTCCCCATAAATTCTGTGGTGTACCAGAATTTATTAACATAGCATTCATCATTTCTTTTAATGTGCGGTTTTTACGTTCCGCAATTCCATTTTGATGAATAATGCCATGCTCTTGACAGAATTCATCAAAAGGTGCATCGTATTCACCACCTCTATCACTCCTTATGGCCTTAATCTTTTTCCAAGTTGATTTTCAACTTCATTCTTATAACATTTAAACATTTTAAAGCCTCATCCTTAGACTTTAGTAGATACACATAGCAGTATCTTGTTGAATCATCAATAAATGTTATAAAATACTTTTTACCTCCTCTAGTTTGAATGACTTTAAGTCACATAGATCACTGTGAATTAAGTCAAGAGGTTCAGTATTTCTTTCAACTGATGGAAATGGTGTTTTTGCTAACTTAGCTTCAACACACACTTCACACTTGTAATGTGGATCGATTTCATGATTAGGTAATAATTCTAATTTCATTAATTTTCGTAATGAATTAAAATTTACATGTCCTAATCTATCATGCCATAGACAAGAAGAGTCAACATATAAGCAGAAGAAGAAGCTTTATTTATTTCAAGGTTTCTGTGTACAGTCATTACATTCACCTTGAATAATCCATTATTCAAGTAACCCCTACCAATAAATATCCCCCCTTAGTGAGTACAAATTTATCAGACTCAAAGACCATCCTAAAGCCATGTTTGCTTAGGAGGGAGCCTGATATAAGATTCTTCCGGATGTCAGGGACATGTAGCACATCATTCAGTAGAAGCTCCTTGCCAGATGTCATCTTCATAACGATGCGGCCAAGTCCTTCTATCTTGGATGTAGCGGAGTTACCCATGACCAAATTTCTACCATTGATAGGAGTATATGATGAGAACATACTCTTATCAGAGTAGACATGTCTGGTAGCTCCAGTGTCGATGTACCATTCATTTGCTTTGTCAACCATGTTTGCTTCAAATACAACAGCTGACAGCATCATCTCGGATACCTCTTTGGATAGGGTTTCAGTAATGTTGACCTCTTTCTTTCTTATCCTTGAAACGGTAGTCCTTGGATTTGTGTCCTTGCTTTCCACAAACAAAGCACTTTCCCTTGAATTTATATTTCTTAGGATTGCCCTTCTTCTGTTTAAAGCCTTCGCCTGGAAACTTGCGTTTCTTTCTTCCTTCTATGAGGTTGGCCTTTGGCTCAGCAGGTTGTCTCCTGTCTTCTTGTCTTGGCTCTTATTGTCCTCCTCGATCCTCAGGCGGACAATTAGGTCTTCAAGTCCATCTCCTTCCGCTTATGCTTCAGGTAGTTCTTGAAGTCCTTCCATAGTGGTGGTAGCTTCTCTATGATAGCAGCTACCTGGAATGACTCACTGAGAGACATTCTCTCTGCATGTATCTCATGCAGGATGATCTGGAGCTCTTGGACTTGCTCCATAACAGTTTTGTGGTCGACCATTTTGTAGTCTAGGAACCTTCCAACCATAAACTTCTTGTGTCCAGCATCCTCTGTCTTGTACTTTTTATCCAGGGATGCCCATAACTCCTTGGCAGTAGCAATACTGTTGTACACATTGTACAGGGTATTGTCCAGACCATTCAAGATATAGTTCTTGCAAAGGAAGTCTGAGTGCTTCCATGCCTCCACCGCATCAATGACTTGCTTGTCGGTCTCCCCTTCCTTCAGGACAGGCGGATCTTCATTCAGCACTCTGACCAGTTCAGAGTTGTGAGGTAGAACATCATCTTCTGTTGCCACCTCTTGAAGTCCGTGCCAGAGAATTTCTCTGGTCTCTCAGCTTGAACTGATGTCGTCATAGTAGCCATCTGTAGCAGCACTTCGGTAGCACGGAAATTGTCTTAAGATTGTTGGTGGGTGTATGTTGGCAGATGGTGGCTACCTAATGAATCAGACTGAGGCTAGAGTTTCACTCTATGTCCTTAAGACAATTTCGTCCTGCAATGGTGCTTACGGTCAGTATGACGATTGTCTCCCAGGATACAACAGTCTCCTTTTGATGAAAGCAGCACTACAATTCACCAAAATATCGAACCAAGAATGCTACTCTCTTTTCAATGCACTATTGCTATACTACCTTAGGAAAGTATGCAAATGCCTAAGAGAGGAGAAGACTAGAATTGATTCAATTGAACTCAATTTGGAATGGCTTGGGATGAATGAAATGCTTAGGTCTAGGGTCCTATTTATAGGTTTTAGGTACCCTTTGGAAGCAACCCTACGAATTTAATTTAATTTAAATTCTAAAATCAAAGGATGTGAGGGTTAAGGGCTTATCACCCTTGATATGCCCTTTAGACATCGTGATCTTCAGATCAGGCGATCGGATAAGCCTTTTCATGGCTGTGATCTGAAGATCAGCCGATCAGATAAGCCTATCCTTATCCTGATAAGCCTTTTCATCATTGTGATCTGATAATCACGTTATCAGATAGGCGGTTGCATGTCTTTGTTATGCCTTTTCATGATCGGACCGTTGACTTATCTCTAACCGACGATCGAACGGGTGCCTTATCACCAACCGACCTGATGGTCAACCGAGGTCCTGTTGATTGGTCAACCGACGGTGTCAACCGTTGGATCGCGATCGTGATCATGATTTGATCACCACATCTCGACCCTTCATCGATCGATCAACGATCAATTGATCTCAGCCCCTTATCTTGATCCGATCAGTCTCCACCGTCGGATCATCATGATCTAGAAAAAATTTAAAGCCCCTCAAGCTCCTCGCGACGATGCGCTCGTGCAAAGTGTGCCTACAAAGCGCCATTGCGCCCTTCGCACACGCGCGCGTGCGCGAGGGTGATGCTACGCATCACCCTCAAGCTCTCCACTTATGGTGAGCCTAAGGAACTTAAGCTTCAAGGAAGTGGTTTCCATATAAGTGAACCTTCCTTTCTTGTTCTTTCCGATATGGGACTAAATGTCCCCATAATTTCTCATTCACACACTAAAGGGCGGTGATGGGCTTTCAAGGCCCATTAGGGTATTTAGGCATATTTTGGCCCATTACCCAACACTTCTATGACTTGGCCAACTTAAAAAACATTTCAATTGTCTCATTCTAGAGCTGCAAGCATGATGATACAGGGTTCATATGTGTGGGCCCTTATCAGCCTCAATATCCCAACAATTGAAGCAACTCCTTGATCTTCCCTTTGCAATCCACCCTATGCATTCACAAAATGTTTCAGTTTGGAAGCTAGATGGAGATAAAAGGTTCAGTATTGATTCCTTCTATATTCATCAACCAAAGAGGCAACATTTGCCCTTTCATGAAGTAGCGTAAAAAGAATTAGCCCCTAAGAAAGAGAAGGTTTTTCTTTGGTTGAATCTTCTCAACAAAATGTACACCAATGACACACTAGCTAAGAGAGATTGGAACGTAAGTAGTAGGTAGGTCTTATGTTGTACTAAACAAGAATCGATCCACTAATTGTTCATCTTTTGACCTTTCTTAAGGTCCATTATAAAGACATTGGTCGATGCCCTAGGGTTGTGTCATCTACCATCTAATCTTAATCATCTTTGGATAGGGTGGAGAAGAAAGAGCTGCAAACCTCTTGGAGGAAGTGTTAGGACCAACTGATCGTAGCATACATGTAGCACATGTGGTAGAAGAGGAAGTTAAGAATCTTCAACAATTATACTTTCTTCTAAAGCTCGATGCTTTACAAAATTATACATTTTTTATCTTATAAGGCAATTTATGCTCCGAAAAACACTTAGAGTCTTACCAACACTTGTATAACCTAAACTGTGTAGCTCATCTTCCTTAAATTAATTGTATTTTTGTAATCTTTGTTATTTTAATAAATTTTGTAGGGGAAACGTCCCTTCACTTTTTTTTAAAAAAAAATTACCCATATATCTTTATTATATAAAGAGTCCTAGGGCTTATATACTTCCCTTATCATATTATCAATTTAATAAAGAATTTTGGGAGTACACAACAACCTATGGTTGCACTTGAAGTTCTTTATGCAGTTGATTTTACCCAATTTTTATAGATTTCAAGCACCATTAGTGGCAGGCTTAGTGGATTGTAGTATGTAAAAATCTCCTCCTCTAAAATTCTCTACATGCTAAGCAATAGCAATATCCTCCAATAGCAAGGTAACTAACCAATTACTCTTAGTTAGTCCGTAATACTTAGTTTAACTTTTTACCTTTTATTTTTTTAATTCATATATGTTCTCTTACTTCTCAGTTTAATCTAAATTCTATCTATGATAGTTTAATCTTTTGCTTTATCACTCTTTAGCTCATGCTAAACCAAGCAGCTTACATCATAAATAAACCTTCACATTATATAGCATTATAATAATACAAGATATTGTATTATCATTACATTCAATAAAATTTGACTAATAACCATGCGAGAAAGAAATAATCATAATTTTGATGAACATTGTAACATAAAAAAAATCAATTCAATAGAAAAACATGTTTTGATATAAAATTGAATTCTTTAAAGATAAAAAGAATAAAAAATAAAATATTTTTTTAGATTAATATACCTATTCAATATATTGTAAAATGTAGCGAAAGCAAAGAAGAATGAAGTCAAACTAATTAAAAATAAAAAATGAAAACCCCAAAATATCAAAGGAAGAAATGATGAAATTATCAAAAATAAAATTTTAAGAGAGAGAGAACATAGCCTAAATTTAGCCTCTACATGTGAGCTATTTTTAGGTATACCTAATCTAATACATGGTCAGTAGATCAGCCTATCAGTGACCATAATGCCATGGCCCCCACTTATTATAGTCACTCTCATCAATCTATATATCCCTGATAGATCTGATTTATCAATCATATAGTAGAACAGATTTATCTTTAAATTTTCTTTAGAAGGCTTTGGCATTAAATTATTAAATGGAGGCTCCCTATCTTAGAAAGATGACTTTGTTAGAGTCATCTAGTGGTCATATCAGAATGATGAGATCCATGTGAGAAAACTTTCATTTTATAAAGGCTAATGCTTTTCACATTGCTGAATAAAAGGGGCAAATGATTTTTTGGTTGATGAA